>CM053585.1:548895690-548930598 GCA_028646515.1 Pseudochirops corinnae | reverse complement strand
ATACTTTCTAGTGTTTTTAATAGGAATGGTTGTTGTATTTTGTCAAAAGCTTTTTCTGCATCTATTGAGATAATCATATGGTTTTTGCTAGTTTTGTTGTGGATGTAATTGATTATACTGGTAGTTTTCCTGATATTGAATCACCCTTGCGCTCCTGGGATAAATCCTACCTGATCAAAGTGTATTATTCTCGTGATGATTTGCTGTAGTCTTTTTGATAATATTTTATTTAGAATTTTTGATCTATATTCATAAGAGAAATTGGTCTGTAATTTTCTTTCTCTGTTTTGTCTCTTCCAGATTTAGGTATCAGTACCATATTTGTCTCATAAAAAGAATTTGATAGGACTCCTTCTTCTCCAATTTTCCCAAATACTTTGTAAAGTATTGGAGTCAATTGTTCTTTATATGTTTGGTAGAATTCACTGATAAAGCCATTTGGCCCTGGAGATTTTTTCCTAGGGGGTTCATTGATGGCTTGTTCAATTTTGTTTTCGGAGATAGGGTTATTTAAGTAGTTTACTTCCTTTTCAGTTGGTCTAGGTAACTTGTATTTTCATAAATATTCATCCATTTCACTAAGATTGTCGAATTTATGTGCATACAATTGGGCAAAATAATTCCTAATTATTGTTTTAATTTCCTCTTCATTGGAGGTAGATTCACCCTTTTCATTTTTGATATTCAGAATTTGATTTTCTTTTTTTCTTTTTTTTTTTAATCATATTGGCTAAAGGTCTATCAGTGTTGTTGGCTTTTTCATAATAACAATTCTTAGTTTTATTTATTAATTCAATAGTTTTCTTGAATTCAGTTTTATTGATCTCTCCTTTGGTTCTCATTATTTCTAATTTAGTATTTAATTGGGGATATTCAGTTTGTTCTTTTTCTAGCTTTTTCAATTGCACGCCCAATTCATTGATCTCCATTTTCTCTAATTTATTCATGTATGCACTCAGGGATATGAAACTTCCCCTAAGAACTGCCTTAGCTGCATTCCCCAAGTTTTGGTATGTTGTGTCATGATTGTCATTCTCTTGAATGAAGTTGCTGATTGTTTCTATAATTTCTTGTTTGACTCATTCATTCTTTAGGATTAAGTTATTCAGCTTCCATCTAGTTTTTTGTCTATCCTTCCATGGCCCTTTACTACATACAATTTTTATTGCATCAGGATCTGAGTAGGATGCATTTAATATTTCCGCTTTTCTGTACTGAATTGTGAGGTTTTTATGCCCTAGTACATGTTCAGTTTTTGTGTATGTGCCATGTACTGCTGAGAAGAAGGTATATTCCTTTTTATCCCCATTCAATTTTCTCCAGAGATCTGCCATATCTAACTTCTCTAAGATTCTATTTACCTCCTTAATTTCTTTCTTGTTTATTTTGAGGTTAGATTTATCGATCTCACGAGTATAGTTTTGCTATCTATTTCTTCCCCTAGCATCCTTAATTTCTCCTTTAGGAATGTAGATGCTGTACCACTTGGTGAGTAAATGTTTAGTAATGATATTGTCTCATTTTCGATGGTGCCTTTTAGCAGAATATAGTTTCCTCCCTTATCTCTTTTAATTAGATCTATTTTTGCTTTTGCTTTATCTGAGATAAGGATTGCTACCTCTGCTTTTTTTTTACTTTTGCCGAGGCATGATATATTTTCCTCCAGCCTTTTGCCTTTACCCTGTGTGTATCCTTCTATTTCAGATGTGTTTCTTGTAAACAGCATATTGTAGGATTATGGTTTTTAATCCATTCTACTATCTGCCTGCTGGTTTTACTTAAAAAAAAAAAAACCCTAGATAAACCATTGATTAATTCAATAAAAAGGAAGGAGAAAACCAAATTAACAGTGTCAAAAATGAAAAGAGTAAATTCACCACCAATGAAGATAAAATTAAAGCAAGTATTAGGAGTTATTTTGCCCAATTATATGCCAATAAAACTGACAATCTAAGTGACATGGGTAAATATTTTCAAAAATATGAACTGCCCAGATTAAGAGAAGAATACTTAAATAGCCCTATCTTACAAAAAGAAATTGAACAAGCCATTAATGAGCTAAGAAAAAATCTTTATTTGATTTTGAAAATCCTTTTATAGCCCTTCCATGACTAGAGTTATATTTTCCTGATGTATCCGTTCATAAATATTCTCTAGTAACGCATGTCCCTCACCTGGTAATATGGAAAATTGTGTGAGAACATACGCCATGTATACATGAATGAGAGATCTTTTCTTTTTTACTTTATTTGTCATGCTCTTCAATTATATACCTTTCTTTGAACTGATGTGTTCTTGGATTAGAAGAAAAAATGAACATAGCTATGTGGGTTTCATGTTCTGTTTTAAGTAATTGTGTGCCTCAAACCTGGTGGAGCATTTTTGGGGACATATTTTGGGGTGTGAAGTCCAGGCATGATCTTTTTACTTACCTCATTCTCTCTTTTTTTTCCTCTTTCATTTTCAAGAGTGAAATACTAGGGGAAAGTCCTAGGATTAGTTTTTTCGTGAAGTGATCCAAAATATAAATCCCCTTGGCTTCCTCATTTTGTTACATATAAAAAATAAATACAGCAGGAAAACATTGTGTAAATCATTCAAAAGGAGATGGATCTCTCTGGTGTGAGGAAAATGGAACAAGATTTGGTCAGCCAAGTCATGGAGAAGATATCTTTCTATGCTGCCCGTAACATTTTTACAAAGTGACTGGCATCCAAGTTAACCCTCTTCCAGAATAAATTCTGATAGCCTTGAAATGGAAATGATCTCTTCCAAACAAGCCATTGATCATAGGAGGAAAGTTCTGACCACCCCCCACCCCCAGCACCTGGAAGCCTCGGTTCGTTCGCTTCAACCGCATTGATTCCTGAGACATCTAGACAAGAACGGTGGGAGTGGAAACTTTGCCATTGGTGACACACTTAGCCATTCACAAAGAAGCCATTGTGAAAAGAGGCTTTTCATTGCAAAAAGCATGCTCATTTCATTTCCATCAGACCAGAAGATGTTCTGCTTTCAGGACTGTGAATTGAAACTCAGAGTGGTGAGGAAGATGATTAAAGACACCAGAAGTCACTGAAGGACTTTCGGAATGGCTATGAAGCGATGGGGACAACAAGGGAATCCAATTGCGTAATTTGGAGAACTCCCCCCACCCCAGAGACTTCAACAAGCCCTGTGTGAGAGGAGTCTCTGCTCTGGCAAGAAAGCTTTCAGAGCACTGTGGAGAGCTGCCTCCAACGCAAGCCACGCTCTCCTCTAACCAGGTATGTGAAATCCTCCATGGAGTTTGTCCACAGCTTAACGATGACAGCACAAGTTGAATTGCTTCCTTTGTTTCTGACAGCACAGCCTTTGCCCCCGTAGCCAGTCCTCTGCTACTAAATCCTTTCTTCTGAAAAAAGAAAATTAAGGAAAGTCACTTTATATTGTAAGTGTATCTGATAGTATAGACTACATTCCAAATGCATAGTCCACCTCTGTGCTGAGAAGATAAGATTTTCTCCTCAGTCCTCCAGGAAGGAGGCTGATCGTTACTATTCGTCCTCTTGATGCTTGCTGGAGCTCTTCTCCTTCACATTGTTATCATCATGTATGTTGTTTTGCTTTCTTCACTCTGCACCAGGGATCAGTCAATCAGTAAACATTTATTAAGCTCCTACTTTGTGTCAGACCCTGGGTCGGGTGTTACAGATACAGAGATAAAACCAAAATAGTCACTGCCCTCAAGGAACTTACAGGTCTTCCCACGATTCTCTAATTTCCTCCTATTCATAATTTCTGAAAACTATGTTATTACACTCATTAATCCATCAACAAACATTTCTATGGATTAGGCACTCTGGGAAGCATTGTAATGGCAAATAAAAGGAAAACCTGACCCCTGCCCTTAGTGAACTCACATTCTAAGGAGGAAACAGGTAAATAACTAGGGATATGCAGTGTAAATGGAATTTTGTCTCAGAGGAAGGAACTAGAAACTGGGCAGGTTGGTAAAGGTGCGGCTTGCAGAAGATGAGATTTGCACCATCTTGGAGAGATCTAGAAGCACTCAGAGGTGGGGAAGTAAGGAGGGAGAGCTTCACAGACATGAGGGACAGTCTGCAGAGGCTGAAGATGGGGTAGCGTGGCTGCAGAATGGCAAGTGTGTCTGAACCAAATAATTCATGGAGAGAAGTAAAGTTCATGTTACGAAGACTGGAAGCGTCAGGTCAGATTGTGAAGAACATTATTTGTTCATCCATTTCCTGATCAATGGGTGCTCACTAGAGGTCTTTCCAATTGTTTAATACCATGAGTATTGCAATAACTGCCTTGTAATCTGTAGAACTTTTCTTCTGTCTTTGGATACTTTTGTGTTCCCAGTAGTGGGGTTTCTGGGCCAAAGCATTCATATAGGTTTGTGACTTTCTTCAGATTATTTCAAATTGATTTCCAAGATGTTTTCTGGGGATTTTTGATTTGTTTTATTAGGTTTGGGTTTTGTTTGTTTTATGCTTGGAAGCCCATGGTTTTTTCTTAAAGCTGCTAGTGGTCAGTCAGTCTGTCAATCAATTATAATTTATTAGATGCCAGGTATTGTGTGAAGTGCTGGGCACACACAGGAAGACAAACACCCAGTCTCTGCTCTTGAGGATAGACAGCATGCAAACAACCTTGTACAACTGGGAATTATCAACCAAAGGAAGGTACTAGAGTTAAGAGGAATAAGGCTTCCTGTCAAAGGAGGAATTCTGTCTGAGACTTAAAGGAAGTGAAAGGGGGCTCAGAGAACACAAGTCCCTTGGGGGCAGGTGGGGTCTGTTTTTCTTTTCTTTTTTTGGTCTGTACATCTTCAGCACTTAGCATACTACCCTGCACATAAAAGACATGGGATATTTATTAAATTGAGGAAAATTGAATTGAAAAGATTTAGATTCCTAAGAATTTCCTAAAAGTTGTTATAACTAACTGTGAATAGGTGATTTGGCTATCCTTTTCACTAGCCCTCTTACCTCTATTTCTGGGAAGAAAAGTAGATTTGAAAAGTCACTCATCTCTTGGGCCCCAAGGTATCAATGATACCATCCAGAAGGAGGTATACCTGAATTAAGAACCCCCAAAACTGGTCCGACCCCAACATGTTCTTGTTAAATAGAAGAGATTTGGTGAAACCCAAAGTAAGACTCTAATCTCTTTCCTCTTTGGTAGTGCTATTAAAATACAGTGAAATAGCTATCCAAAGGAAAGAAAGAAGAGGAAAATGCTGTTGGGGCCTTTGTATAACTGGAGAATGGAAGCATGACTGTATAGGTAAATAAGTGTTTTCATGAAGATAATTCAAAAGGACACATCTATAACTGAAATTCTTGACAGGCTTGACTAAAAGATTATGTGTATGTCTCACACAGTACAGCCATGTTCTGATGTACCGAGAAGGTTATCTGGTCAGATCCCATGTGGTGAACTCTTGGTAAGAATCAGATCCAGGAAAGGAACTTTTCCCCCAAACCCCATCTTGTTTATTTCTCCACTTTTTGCATGATGAAATAGTTATTATGGCAAGTCAAGCATTTATTACATGCCCTGCTTTTAGGAGAAGTAGTTCCTGTAGATGTTTAGATCACCAAGCTTTTGACCAAGCTTATGCCAGCTTTTGATCACTTTCCCAAACTCTTCATCTATTCTTCTTTCTGTCCAGGTGGTCTGTAGTCTACTTCAATGACAACATTGTTTCTGGTTTTGTCCATGATGATCTTTCACCAAGTGTTCTCTCCTTTTTTCCCCTGTAGTTTCTAGACTTCTTCACATGAGCATATATCCTTATGATATCCTCCTTCCCACACATTTTTATCTATTTTTCTTATTTAGTACACTGTTCCCTTGCTTAGAAAGTCTTATTTTCCAAGAATCTCAGTAATTACCTATTAAGTCAAAACTGCCTCTTTGTATTAGGATATCTAATTTATTTTAATTGTTAACCATGGTTTGGACCTTTGCACATAAACATTAGAAACCATGTTTCACTGATGACTCCTTTCTTGGATTTTGGTTTCTGTGAATTTGGGGGTGTCTCACCTGCTCTTCTTCCTTCACTTTAGTTATACTCTGTCATAGCTACACAGCATGGTGAATGTTTGCAGGTAGTTTCCTCCCTTTCCCTCCATTATCAACCTGAGATCCTTTTGTGTAGGTTTGCAAGACAATAGATACATTCATTCCTATCTACCCTTGCCAGGACCTCATCAATCACAATCCTTTAAGCTATCATCTTGAAATCCAAACCCATTCTCACACACCATTTTTAACTAATTTTTTTTTCTTTATAAACTCCACCTTTCTTTTCTGCATTGCTTGTCTTGTATGGGTAGTAATGATTTTTTAAAAATCTCTTGTATCCTCAAAGAATACACAGTTTCCTAACCAAAACTTTGTAATTTTTGGCAAAGTTAATTTTTTTTTCTTATAGAGTCATGTGTGCCCATAGGAATCATCCGAAGTAGATTCTAAGCGTGGGACAGTGGAAAGAACACTGACTTTGAAATCAAAGGATTTGGCTTCAAATCTTGCCTCTGATGCTTCTCAGTCATCCAACTTTGGGCAAGTCCCTTCATCTTTATTGGTCTCAGTTTATTTCCTCATATGTGAAACGAGGAGGTTGGACTGGGACGTCCTAGCAGGACCCTTCCACCTGGAGATCTATGACTCTTTGATCCTGTGGGTCACTGACCAAAGAAACAAGTAGCTATTAATTTGTTTGGACAAGTCCTGGGATAATCTCTTTCTCATGCTCATGAAGGCAGTAGATTTCACTGTGATTGTTACGAGGTTGACAAGTCACTGCCTCAGCTCTCCTCATCAGAGAATCACCAACTCTGCCAGGTGCCTCTTCTCTCTTTGACCCTCATTGGATGATCTTATTTGACAATACCAGCTCACCCACTTTATCATTCTTTTTTTTTTTTTTTTGCTTTTTTTCATGGAAGGGGGAAGGCTGGGCAATTGGGGTTAAGTGACTTGACCAAGGTCACACAGTTAGTAAGTCTTAAGTGTCTGAGGTTGGATTTAAACTCAGGTCCTCTTGACTCCAGGGCCAGTGTTCTAGTCACCATGCCACCTAGCTGCCCCCACTTTATCATTCTTTAGACAATGAGCAGCTGCCTTCTGAGACCATCTCGATTACCCCTAACAAAGAGACATCTATTTGCCTCATATCTCCAGGTATTCAGTGTTTCTCTCCTCCTTCCTCCTCTGTATAACATCCTTTCTCCTTCCATATCCTGACACAGTCCAGAGACCCCATCTGATCCTACTGATCCTTTTCTTCTTTATTCTCACATTGAAGTTTTCTTTTCTTTTTGTTACCCTGAGAAAGACTTCCTCTTCTCACCTAATAAAATTCTAGGGACTTCTTCTTCCCAAACCTTGTGACTAAATGACTAAATGGAAATCAATGTATCCAATGTCCTCATTTTAAAGATGAAGAGACTGGGGAGACTGTGTTTAGTCTGGTTCTCTTTTAATTCCCTTGTCTTCCTCTTTTGTCCAAACCTTGTCCTGAAGAATGATGTTGCCTGGCAGACCAAAATGGAAAGCATAAGGAAAAGGGGCTCTAGATTTGGAATCACAGCCTCGATCACCTTGTACATCAGGGTGGCGGAAGGAGTGCTATGCTCCCCAGAGGCCAAAAACCCTGAGGATCTTCCCTCCTCCCCACTATATCCTCTGGGTAGGTGTAGGTGATGAGCCCAGGCTTCCATCTGTGCTGATCTTCCTGTCTCTAGAGTTAAGGTGCCTTTTCTCTGTATGGAAACATAGACCTTTGGCAGAATGCCTCTGGAGCAGTGAATTCACAAATTTGAATTGACTTTCCACACCCATCCCTTTACCAGGAGCATCAAAGGAAGGCGGAATATGGTAGGTGCAATGGGACCCCTGTTGATCATGTCTATGAAGTTAAGGATGGGTATATACTTCATGAGGGTAGAGAGGGTGTCTTAGCCTTCTAGACTAAACCTGTGAGCCTGTGTGTGTGAGTGAGAGAGAGCATTTGTGTCTGTGTATATGAGGATGGCTCCTTCTGTATCATTGTCCAATAGTTATCCAGGTGCAACGAGGAAAAATCCTCCCTTTGTCAATTTTTCCTGTATTATAAGTTAATCTTCCTCAGCTAGAGGATAGTTCCTAACTCATATTTTGTATAGTTGCCTATTTTTTGTGATTTTTGTCAGTATGAGTAATTCCTGGCGTGAGAACACTCTCCACCAAGGTAAAAGCCCCTTTCTAATTCAGGAAATAAGTACTGGGGAGTTGGTTGAGGCTCAGAAAAGTGAACACACACCAAATATCAGCATCAAGATGTGACGATGGAGGAAGCACCAGCTATAGAGTCACATCTTGGGTTCAGATCTGGTCTCTGATGCTGCCGAGCTGCGTGACCCTGCACAGAACCCTTCACCTCCCTGGGTCTCAATTTCTCCATCTGTAAAATGAAGGAGTCAGCCTCACTGGATGCTGAGATTCCTTCCAGCTCTAGATCCTCTGATAAGACAGGAACCTAAGCCACAGGAAGGAAGAGAACAGAGGGGAAGCACACTGGTCCATGTGGTGGGCTCCCAGGTGAGGCCAATCCTGGCCCTGCTTCCCTCCTGGCACACAGCTGGGGAGGAGGTGCTGAGCCCCAGGCAAGGCCATGATGGTCATCTGGTCTCCAGCCAAAGAAAGTCCATACCACATCAGCTGGAAGAACTCTTACCAGCAGCACCATTTAATCCTATCTACTCCACTTATATATCAGAAAGCAGAGATCTGGGGAGGTCTGGCAACTGGCCCAAGGTGGCCAATGTCAGGGCTAGCATTCAAAGCCTCGCTCCCAATCCAGGGTGCTACACCTTGCAAGCCTCTTAATCAGCGAGTGAAAATGGTTTTAATGGGAGCAGCCCCAAGCACATTTATTGGAGCATCCCCATTCTCTTCATCCCAGAGATCAGACTGCCCAACTTCAGGGCTGCTTGAGATATTAATAGTTTAACAGAGCTTGAAGCTGGAACAACATAAGGATGTTATATTATCTATGAAAGATTAACGTGAATCTTCCATTTACTCTTTCCCCATGACTACAAGTAGCTTGGACAGCTCCCTGATTCATATGTGTGTATGTATATGTGTGTGTGTATATCTTTAAGATTTACAAGCACTTGATATAAATTATCTTATTTGAGCCTCATAACAGCACTGTGAAGTACACACTGCAGGTATTGTTTTGCCTATTTTAGAGAGAAGGAGACTCAGGTTCATTAAGGGAAAGTAACTTAGCCCAGGATCACACAACTAGTGTTACTTTGTCTTAGCACCATTGTGAAGAAAGGGTCACCTTCACCCAGTTCTCAATTCCTCTCACTAATTATACATCTTTGGGCCAATTAGCACTCTGGGTGAAGTGGGCATTCTCTCCAAAATCTGAGAGTTCCACTGTAGCCTGGAGAACATCCCAAAGCCTGAGCTGAGATCATTAAATGTCTACTCCTTGAAATCTGGTGTCTGCATTTTGGTTTGGATTCTCTGAGGGAAGATCCTGAGTTCAACTTTGTGTCTATGAGAACAACCATCAGCATGCCTCCATGAAGCTTCTGCTAATCCCACTGGAATGCCATCTCACTGTGAATTAAAACAGAAGATGCCTTGGTGCTGCCTCCTCCCTGAGCCCAGCCACCCAAAGGTCCGACCCCACTGGAAAGGCTTCAATCCTGTCTCTAAAAATGGACTGTGTGTCTACATCAGAAGACTTGGTTTGAGAAGTTCAGAAGGTCCTGGCCATGTTAACCAGTGGGAGACAACTGTTTAATCTCAGAAACTCCCAAGTGCTATTTACTGAGTCATAGAAGAAATGCAACCCACAGTTAATTTAATTCAATTAAAAACATTTATTAGGTGTCACATGCTGAGCTGGTGCTATGGATACATAGATGAACATGAAACTGATCTTGCCTTCAAGGAACTTATCTTCTACAGGTTGGAGCCAGCAGACACACAAGAAAGTAAATGTATCCATGCGGACAAAATCACAAACCCCTGAAACGTTCAAATGTAGTGGAGCAGTTCAATGGTTTGAGGACACACTTCTCGTGCTTAGTGTTGTACTTGGCACTTGGAAAGAAACAAAAATCAAGGACTGATTTTTAAAAAATGTTTCTAGATCTCAGGACATCTTTCCTATCTATTGCTTGTTTGTCAGTTTTGAAAGGCCAAGTCTTTCTATCTTGCCCAGGCTGGAAGAGGTAAGCCTATTCATGTACTTGATGCCACTCTAGCTGGGCATGGTAGCTTTGACCTGCTCCATTTTGGACGTGGGTCAATTTGTCCCTCCTTAGGCAGCCTGGTGCACCCTTGCCCCTTCCCATGAGCTCATCATAATGAGGTAGACTTGAGTGTAGACACTGTAACTCAGATTCCCAAGTCCAGACTCCCTGATGAGTGGCATTGCAGGCATGCACTAGCGCTCTTGGCCAGGGTATTCTATCTGTGTTCTTTCATGGATATGCTAGCATCGATTGGTGCTGACAAAAAATTAGAAGACATGAAAATACATCAAATAATCCATTTTCCCCAGATACAGAAGTTGGGGAGGAAGCTAAATTTTCCAAATTCTTCACAGACCGTCTTGTTGCAAATTTGGCTTTGGTGGATGTTAAATCAGCTCTTTTGGGCTAGTACAGTTACTAAGGCTTTGTGTAGGTGGCGTCAGTAAGACTGCTGGCAAGAGGAATGCTAAGTAAAGCAGCCATATCCACAAGAGCAAAGGGGAACTGTAGACTTTTGAATTGCCTAGGACCCACCCCCCGTTTGTTAAAGAGTGGTTAACAGTTTAGAAATCCCACTTCAAACAACTACCTTCCATGTCATTGGAAAAACATGCCTAACTTGTAAGGTACCTTCATGAAAGAACTTCAAACTGCTTTGCAGACACTAGCACCAGCCACTTAGTCCTGAAAAGCCAATGACTCTGGGTGACAGATGTCATTCAGAATCTGATGTGAGCCTTTAGACTTAGAGCCAAAAGGAAATATGTGTGTTCAGTAACCACACTGCAACAACATTCAAGGAGGAATCCAATGGAGCCTCAAAATTAGTCTCAAGGACTAGAATCTCCATGACCCAGAGATGAACAATAGCTGTGTGTCTTCCCTCCTCCCCCTATTTTTCTTATAGAATAAGGTTTAAATCTCACTTCATTTGAAAATGAATCCTCCTCATTTAGTTGGTCATGATGGAAATGTACAGCAAGAATTAATCATCGGTAAGTACTGAGCCCCTACTATATACCCTCACATATACCACGTGAGATCCTGGGAATAGGAAGGCAAAATCAAGCAGTCTTTGTCCTCAAAAAGCTTACATTCTATTGGGGAAAATGACAGGCATGCATGTAGGCAAATATAAAATATTCACAGAGTACATGAAAAGTAATCATGGTGATGGCCAAGCTAAGAGCTGGGAACAGGACAGCCCAAGAAGCATTCATGTAGGAAGCAGCCTTTGGGCTGAGCTCTGAAGGAACCCAAGGATTCCACAATTCCGAGCTGATGAGGAAGAACAAGAAAGGTATCAGTATGAAAGTGCAAAATGGAATTGTGTCTGAGGAAGAGCAAGAAGGCCATTTGTATTGGAACATAGAGTTGTGGATTGGAAGTAGAGAAGGGAGGCCAGAGTCATATTGTAAAGGGCTTTATGTGCCAAACAGAGAAGGTGAGGGAGCCTCTGAAGTGTCTTAAGGGTCAAAGATCATTGCTGCATTTCAGAAAGATCACTTGGGCAGCAGTGTGGAGGATGGGTGGAAGGCAGGTGAGATCTGAGGCAGGAAGACTAACTGAGGCTATTATGCTGCTCCAGGGTTGCCAACATCTTCCTTCCACTCTGAGAAAGCTGTTGTAGTGCCAATGCAATATTTACAGTGCCCACAATCACAAAAAAGACCATGACTATATGTATCACATGACATTTGATCGCAAAATATACCAGATTCTCCAAATAGAGGATAGAACTGAAGGATTTATTTAGACACTAGAAAATCAATTCCCAAAACCAGTAAGCCGATTCCATCATAGTAGCAAAGATATTCAGAAGCCATAATAATGCTGAGAGCCACAGCATCCTTCAGACTTCCCACAAACCAATACAAGACTGATATTTACTCACAAACCTCCCTGTCTCCTTAATGAGAGTCTTCTCTCCCCCACCATCTCACTATCTCTGACCAGCTTCCTGTGGGCTCTGTTTCCCTTCAGCAAACTCCTTCTACCACAGGCTCCATGTGATTATATTCAGCCTATTAGGGGGCAGATTTTACTTTCAAAGCAGGGAAGGTCTTCAAATTCCTACCGTTACAGCCATATGGCTTTTCACTTCATGAATGGGATTCAGTAACATTACCAAAGGTAACTACAAAGAACTCCAACCATAAACAGACTGATCTTGGAACAACAGAGAGATGGAGAGGTGAAATATGGTGCTTATCCTCATGTACTATTAAAAGACCTGGAGTAGGGTGGGATGGCCCTGGTCTACTGAGGATTCATGGAGTACACAGACAGATTGGGCAGGGATGTGTGAGCTACAATGCTGTCCTTTGGAGGGAATGTCAACATCAGAGAGATCCACTGAAGTGCTGGAAGTTCACTGAGGCTGCATGCAAAGCAGGCCAATTATTGCCAGAAAATGACAAATGCAAATATGGCCCAAGAATGCAATAGCTAGGTGGTCATTATGCCTCGGTGGGAAAGGGCCACGGCCCCAGGAAAGGTCAGCACTTGTAGAAAGACAAAGAAGGGGCTGGCATCTGAGGTTTCAGAGAACAAACTATTCTGGATAAATTCAAATCCCTAGATGAATAGGTTACCAACTCCCTGAAGCCCCAGCTGCACCTGGGTGAATGGGCATGCAAATTCATCAGAGCTAACTCAGCTCAAAATGCCAGAGATGGCACTCTGCCAATGCTGATGGGCATTCACTCAGACTTTTCAAACGAGCCTTCCCTGAGGGAGTGGGCTGCCTGGACAATATCATGCATGATTATTTTGTGCCTTCTGGGCTCAGTTGATGTAGCCTTTAACCCAGAATGTGAGAGGCAGCATGGAACAGGGGGCCGGTAGAGCAGGGGGGCAGGAGCTGGCCTTGAACCCCGAAAGTTTCTCATTGGGTCTGCCCCTGATGCACACTGGCTGTGTGGACATGGCCAAGTCAGCTGGCCACTCGGTGCCTCAAGCAACTCTCTAAGACTGTAAATGACTGAGAAGGTGTCAGTCCACATGACAGAGGAAGCATCTCAGGAGGAATTCCCCACATAAAAGAAATCACAGGTCTGACTCAAACACACACACACACACACACCATAGAAGTATAAATCCATCAACAGACATTTCTGAAGCTCTGCTTTCAGCCAATGACTTCCTTTTTTTGTAGGCTGACCTAGGAATTCCGTGGCAACACAGTAAATCTTGCACTGAACCTGGATTTAGAAAGACTTTGGGTTCAAATCTTATCTCAGACATGTACTGACCTAAGAAAGACCAAGCCAGTCTGCCTCAGTTTCCTCATCTGTAAAATGAAGGCAATAGTAGCACCTGCCTCTCAGAGCGATCATAAGAGATCAAATGGGACAATGTTTGTGAAGTGCTTATTATAGTTCCTGTCACATAGCAGGGGTTTATTATTAATGAATGCCCATCATTTCCTTCATTTTGGTAATTAGGGGCACAAAGACAGTAGAGAACCAGTCGCTGCCTTCAAAGAGGTCAGCCGTCCTGCCTTCCAGAATAGAGTTTGAACCCCTGGCTCTTGGAGAGGATCCTTAGAAGTTGTGAACACTCAGGACTGTTCTCCCAGGGCCAAAGGAAGGGGATTTTAGGGAGCCTGTGCAAAACCTGAGGACTCTTTTGAAAAGGTGCCAGCCAGGTCAGTACTGAGTAGCCAGTTAGAACTAGTATGGGCAAACAGGGCTCTGTCCCTGGTGCTGATGACTGGCGGCCTCTTTCCCAGGGTGGCATCCCCACCTTGCCTGGGGTGCAGTTGTCCTATGGACCTCAACAGGGGACAAGCATCTCCTCACCAGCAAGGAGAATGCCCTCTGTGGCCTCCCCTGTGGACAGACTGCCCCTACCATAGGATCACAGCACCATTGACTTGGAGCTGGAAGGATTTCAGGACCTCTCCAAATACCACATTCTTCCCACTCTATCTTAGCCTGTTCTTGGCCCACTATAAGCCTCCTCTCCTTTTAACAAATTCTTCTCCGCTTGATGCATTCTAAACTTACACACACACACACACACACTCAGACACACAGGCACACTCAGGCACACCCAGGAACACCCACATCCACACACTCACACACACACATTCTCACACACTCAGGCACACACCCATACCCACACACTCACCCCCCCCCACACACACTCAGGCACACAGGCACACACACACTCAGGCACACACACACTCAGGCACCCACCCACACCCACACACTCACACACACTCAGGCACACAGTCACACACACAGGCACACACCCCCTCACACTCACACACACTCACACACCCACACTCAGGTACATCCATCCCCGTACACACACCCACACACATACACTCATTTACACACATGCACACAGGCACACTCAGGCACACCCAGGAACACACACACACACACTCACACACACACACTCTCTCAGGCACACAGGCAAACACACTCAGGCACACCCCCCCACACACACACACACTCACACACACTCAAGCACATTCCCCCATACACACACTCACACAGTCACACCCACACCCACACTCAGGCACACAAACACACACACACACTCGCACCCACATATTCTCAGGCACTCATGCACACTCACACTCACTCCTGAGTCTGTCCCAGACATAGCTCTACCTGAGTATATCTCCTACCCCATATTCTTGACTGTCTTTGAACATGACCACCAGTGACCATACCAAAGAGTGGTGGCCTACCAGTGCGAGGGACCTGGTATTTAAGAACACAAGAAAGGAAAGAAATAGGCAGCAATGTGGAGGAAAAGTGTATACCCGTGGGAAGAAATTCAGAATGAATTGAGCAATTCTTCCTTGATGCCATTGGCAAATAAAAGCCACCAGCCTGGTCCCTCCCTTTAGCATTTGCATCCCTCCTGCCCCAGGGGGACCTTTGGAGAGGGACACATGGGAAAAGGATTCTTCCCAACCTTGCCTCTGGCCCAGGGACTGAGCTTGGCCAGCACTGTGCTCCAATCAGTCAGATCTTCTGCTCTGGCTATTTGAAAAGTCTATCAAGAGAGACTGGGATTTCTGGTAGGAAACATGATCTCTCCAGCAGGAATTTCTCACACCATGATCCTGACAGTTCTGTTCATTGTAGGGATTATTGGAAATGGGTTTCTAGTGGTTGTGAATGTCAGTAAACTGATTCAAAACAAGAGGCTGATGTCCATTGAGCTGCTCCTCACCTGCCTTGGCATGTCACGGCTTGGTCTGCAGATTTTGTTGACATTTCAAGGCATCATTAGTGTCTTCTTTGCCAACGTGTATCGGAAGAGTGTTTATGGATCTCTGTTCCTCTTTATCTGGATGTTTCTGAACTCCTGCAGCTTCTGGTTTGCCACCTGCCTTGGCATTTTCTACTGCCTTAAGATCTCTGTCTTCACACACCCCTATTTTCTGTGGCTGAAATTTAGGGTCTCCAAACTAACTCCTTGGATGCTCCTGGGGAGCCTGCTGATCTCTGGGATCACGGCTGTCTTATGTGCCTATGTGTGGAATCCCTCCTTACAGTCCTACACTGACTGGTCTCAGAATGCCTCCCTGCCCAGTCCTTATTCTGAGAGAGTCATTGTCAATGACGTGCTCCTAATCAACTTGGTATTACTGTTTCCTCTGGGTCTGTTTGTCGTGTGTACAGCGACATTATCTGCCTCTCTTTACAGCCACACTCACCGGATGCAAACCAGTTCCTCTGGCTTGGAGAATCCCAGTGCAGAAGCCCATATCAATGCCTTGAGGACTGTGATCACCTTCTTTTGCTTTTTCATTTCCTACTTTGCAGCTCTAATGGTGAACCTGACATTCATAGTGCCCTTTAAAAGCCTCTTGTTCTATGTTCTAAAAGATATTATGGCAGCTTACCCCTCTGGCCATTCTGTTATTATCATCATGGGCAATTCCAAGTACCAGCAGTCGTTCAGGAGGATCCTGGGCCTCGCAAAGAAGCCGCAAAGAGAAAGACAGCCATAGAACCCTTTCCAGTCTCTTGTTCTGTTACCCACAACTGCTTTCTCCTTTCTCATGACATACAGAAACCTTCAGCTTTCCAATTCATAAAGCACTGTACATAGTCAGTGGTTATTAAAGAAACCACACCAATGAATACCTTAATGATTGAATAAGGATGAGCAGGGTGATGTTTTTATCTCTTGTTTATGTGCTTTTCTTGGAGTGTTTGAGAAGCTAGGAACAGCTCAATGTGTATGTAAATGGGAGCAGTGCCAGTGGACCCCACGCCTTGGCAGACCCCGCCAGGCTGAAGAAGTTTCTAGCACTGGCCAGTGACAAACTGAGGGATTGCTGTCGCGGTGAGCCAAGACAAGCTCAGGGAGGCTTCTTGCCATGGTGACTGTGAGGGCAATGGTTCATCTTCATCACCTGTAGATGGATGACCATGTGCTGAGATACAGAAATGTTGTCCTCTGTGCTGATAGAGAAAGTGGCTGCCCTCATGGGGTGCGAGGTAGAAAATATTTCACTCAGACATGGTTGGGGAGATCAAAACAACTGGGCCCTGTGGTGATGGGTTTCGTGAAGGAATAGAAAATGACCCTGGAGAACATTCTATTCATTTTATGTGAGGTGTCTAGCAGAGAAAAAGCATAACATGGTGGGTAGTGTGCTGGCCCTGAATTCCAATCCCAGCTGTGTTCCATTCCCCTGGGCAAGTCACCCCACCCCCAAGCTGCAGGTGACTCCCTGGGGATGATCTACCACTTTGGGTGGCAAGAGTTTTCCCTGCTGATGAAGCTGCTCAGCATCTTCACATCTGGAGAGCCAAGGTTTGACTGAGGTTGTTATTCCGTGTTGCTTCAAACAGTCATCCTTCTAAAGGAAATAATAAAAGTGCCAATACTTTGTTCACCCCGTTTGCAGGTGGGAGTTACTCTGTTCTCTGCAGTCACAGTTGAATATCTTTCTGGGAAACCAGTGATCCTGAGTTTTAGCCCACTTGAGAAAGGAAGGACCACAGAATTCTAGAGCTGGAAGGCACCTGGGAGACAATTTCCAGACAAAGGACCTTAGTCTGTCTCTTCCTTAGGAATGGACAATTTCTTTGTGACATTCAGGCTTTGAAAAGTGGATGAGGATGTTGGTGTCCGTGGCACCTGTCAAACTGTAAGCTCTCTGAGGACAGGCGCTGTGTCTTGCACTATACTGTATTCTGTGCAGACTCTAACTCTGCATTAATATTTTGTTGTTTGTTCTTTGTTCTCGAAGAAGACCAGGACATCAGGGGGGTGACGCCATGACATGCAAGTGAATTGGATTTAAGTGAGGGAGGGCCTTGCAAAGTCATGGGCCTCATTTTCTCCTCGCGAGCCATCTGGATTCAGTGGCCAGATATAGATCAGGAGGACTAAAGACGGTCCAGGATGCAGCGGGAGACCTTGGCCTTTTCAAGCTAAGGTCTTTAATGGAGACAATGCCTGTTCAGTGATTAAGGCTTAATAAGAAATGAAACAGAGAATGACCTCTTTATCTAGTCAATTAAAAAAATATTTTAATATTTAATATTTTAGCTGTTCAATAAACATCTCCAAGTCACAGAAGCTCTGATCTCAAAGGGACCGAGAGGCCGTGCTCTTCCTTGTCCTTGAACGAGAATCCTCTTGGCTTCTCGCATCTGCGTAAGTGGGCATTGAGTCAAGATGGACCGGGATTTGGATTCCACCTCTGGCAATACTGGTGTCACCCTGGGCAAGCCACTTTATTCTTGTATCTGTGAAATGGGCATAATGATACCACTCACGTCTGCCTCACAGGGTTGTGGGAAATGGCCGATGGGATGATGCAAACAAAGGGGGTTGACAGTCAGCTCTTGTGGAGGAAGACGAGAGCCTGTGCACAGCGGCCCATGCCTCTACGCCCACCCCAGCTCCGGGGCCAGCCCTGCGATCTGAAGAGGCGAACAAGAGCACGCAGGAGTGACCCTGGACACACCAGAGTCACAAGCGGTGGGAAATCAAGATGAACGTGTCAGGGGCGGCTGGTGGAGCAGCGAATGGAGCACCCACCCTGGAGTCAGGAGGACCCGAGTTCAAATGGGCCTCAGACACTTAACACTCGCTAGCCGTGTGACCTTGGGCAAGTCACTGAACCCCAATGCCCTGTCTTCTCCCCTCCAAAAAAAAGCAGCAACAACAAGAAAGATTAAAATGTCCCTGGTGGGTGGGGAAACCCTGTTCCATCGTCCGATCCAGCAAACTTGCTGTTGGAGGTCAGGGATCAGCCCTGGCAAGAGCGGCAGTGGCGGCTTCTGTCTGTGCAGCCCTGCGAAGCGTGTGAACCCACCAGACGGGGTTGAAGTGGCGGAGCTGAGTCCTGCCACAGACCACGGGCTTGGGACCTGGGCGTGGGAGCATCCCAGGTGACCCAGGAGACTCAGTCCTCACTGAGCAGGGCCTGGGGTCAGGCGGAGCCCTGACTTTGCGTCCTCGGAAGGGAAAAGAGGCAAAATAAGGCCCTCATCAGGGATGCCAGTCGGACCCAGAGATTCCTAGACAAGGCTGGAACCTCTTCCTGAGCTCTGGAGTCTTAAACAGGACTGATCCTCATTCCAGGGATAATCTAAACTTTCAGAAAACCCCATTGGGCTGACAGCCTGCTAATCCACCACCGTCGCCCTACCTCCTGGTCAGCAGCCCCAGGGTCTTGGAACCATGGTGCCCCTCTTCCCAACTGAGGGACAGAGTCCCTGAGCCATCCTCTGTCCAACCCCTCCTTCCATCAAAAGGAATTTGCCCCCACATGTAATTATGGCTGTTAATTAGGGACTTTGAACATTTTCGGTGCAGGGTGGAGGGAGGGGGCTGTATTTCTTCTTCAGAAAACTTCTCTTCCTTTGACTTATTGACTTGTCTATTTGCTAACCCTATCTTTTGACTGATGAGGAAACTGAGGCTCAGAGAGGTTAAGGGCTCTGCCCAAAGAATCCCAGCTGGTTAATAGGAGAGATGGGATGAGCCCCTGACTCTGCTTGTTCTGAATCAAGCACTCTTTCCGCTGCACCATGAGAAACGTTGATCAACAGCAGCCTCTTCCTTTAAGCCTTTCATCTCAACATTCCTGGAGGCAGGAAGTGCAAATATTATTATCCTTATTTTAAAGATAAGGAATCTGGGGCTCAGGGATGGGTCATGATGTCACCTGCCTCAGGTCACAAGGTAAGTAAAGAAGTGGTGGAATCATTGCTATTGCTTAGGTGTGGTGAACTTAAGTCTAGTGATCTTCCCACTGTACCACACTGTCCTAGTGTAGTTGGGGGGGGGGAGGGAGGGAGAGGAAAAGAGAGAGGGAAAATGGGAAGGGGAGGAGAGAGAGATAGAAGGAGAGAACAAGGGAGAGAGAGACAGAGAGAGAGACAGAGACAGAGAGACAGAGACAGAGAGAGACAGAGAGACACAGAGAGACAGAGAGAGACACAGACAGAGAGACAGAGAGAGACAGAGACAAAGAGAGACAGAAAGAGAGACAGAGAGACAGAGACAGAGACAGAGAGACACAGAGAGAGAAACAGAGAGACAGAGACAGAGAGAGACAGAGACAAAGAGAGACAGAAAGAGAGACAGAGAGAGATAGAGAGAGAAAAGGAGGGAAGGAAACAAAGAGATGTTAGCTAGGTAGATGATCGATACAGATAGACAGACAGACAGATGGATGACAGACAGTGGTATATGTGTGTGTGTAAGTATAATCCCCAAGTCCAATGAAGGTGAGCTCCAGGGAGGTCAGAGACCCTTTCAAGGCACAAAGGATTTCCCAGTCTCTCGTCTTGGTGCCCCCACCCAGAAGACTTGAGGAAGCATATTCTGCCTCTCACAGCCCTGTGAAGCCACTGCCCTTTCCTAGCAGACCTTTCTCAATGGAATTGTTGGCTTAGAGCCAGACCAAGCCCTCAGATGTCTCCCAGTTCGAGCCCTGTGTCCTACAGCTGAGGGTCAGAGGGACAGGGAGTATTTCTGAGGTCCCCCCCAAGGATTCAGAGCAGAGTCCGGAGCCAGATTCTGGTCCTCAAGCTGACACCCACGGCTCTTTCCCCTCTACCTGCCCCCTTGGTGGCCCGGGGTGGAATGTTTTCTTTAAAGAGGGGAAATGAGTCTGCCCCAAAGCCATGAGTGCCCTGGGCTCTTGGGATGTGGGGAAGGAGCCAGAGGCACAGTCGGAGCTGGAGTCTTGCTGACTCCTGGAGAGCAGGGGCTGTGTCTGCTCCAGGCCCCGGGGCGTCTGTGAGGAGGCACAAAGGCAGGTATATTGTGGGTGTCTAATAAAGCCTGCAATGAATTCCTCCCTGCTAGGCTTGGAGGGCAACCAGGAAAGACTGTCACATGCTGCCATCTCGTGGTAGGATTTTGCTTGATAATTACATTTTATTAAACACAAGATTTTTAAAAAATCTACCCCTGTCCTTACCTCCCTATTTACACACACACACACACACACACACACACAGTCACAACACCTTGGAGAGATAGAAAGAAGCCTATGTCAATCCGCCTCAGACCCCAGGTTGAGTGATGAATCCCTGGGCACGCATGGTCCTCTGTGATACTTTTTGGAGTCTGGGGATCCCTGCCTGTTTCCTGTTGGACTCTGATTTTTTAAACAAAAGACCTGTTTTGAGACATTCATTGTTTTAATCACTAGCCAATGGCGAGCCCTGGGCAAAGGCAAGGACGTTGCGGTCTGTCCCTGACTCTCTCCTTGGAGTGGTCCCCAGGGAGATGGGCTTCCTTGGAAGCAGACAATCATGACAGTAATTTGTACAAGTCCACATTAGTCTTGTTCTTCCTTTTCTACTTCTCCAGTGGATCTGTGGGTTAATCAAGGCAGGCACTGTGCCCAGCAATGCCGATGACAACCCACCCAATGCCGCCTTCTCAGGGCTCATCTTTAACTTTGCCCCCGTACCCCACTTGAGAGGCCATGAACTCCAGGATTTCCTCAGGGACACTGAACTTGCTGGAGGTCATAGGGCATATCCAGCCTGCCTGCTGCTCCCCCCAGTTGTCTAGCCAACCATTTGACTGCTCTTCCTAGCGAGGCTGCCCTCACTCCAATAATCTCTTTCTATGTATCATTTTGGGGTTGCCTCAAGATGGTTTGGTGGAAGCCAAGGGCCAACAGCAGTGCTTACAAGCCCAGACAGAAACAAGGGGATTTTTACCTGAAGTGAAAAGCAGCATTTCCAGCCTTTTACATCTTTACCCCATGGAAGACAGATACTAAAAATGCTCGCAGCCTGGGGGCTCAGGGGCCTGCTGCTGCTGGGAACTTCCTAATGGCAAGGTGGCCACCAGAGACCTTTCCCCTCAACACTCAGCTTCCTTCTCTCTGAAATGAAGACAAGCCCACAGACTCAGGCCCATTCAGCTGCCAGGATCTTTCAGGGCTCCAGCCTTGGGCTGTGAAAACCCCCCACACCAAAGTGAGCTCACAGCTAGGCGTACAACTTCCAACAAAAGAGGAGGGAAGAGGTTGTGCTTTGGAGAGGGCATTGTCTTTGAGGGGCAGCTCCCGGTTTGCTCCAGTATTTCCTTTGCTTGTAGTCTGTTTCTCGATGGCCCATACATGGATTAGCACCCTCCTGTGCCCACCTCTAGGGCAGCCCTACCCTGCTGACCCGTGCTTCGCCCTCAGCCCTCAGCCCTCACACAGCAGGCCTAGGAGCCCTTGATTCTGTGCTCCAGGATTGGTAAAGGAAGAGGAGATATCTAGCCCCTAGAAAGGAAGATTTGGGGGAATACAGAGCCTTTTCCAGGTATTTAAAGGGCTGTCCTAGGAAGGCCTTCACTTTTCTGCTTGGCCTCAGGGGCAGAAACATTAGCCACGAGGAGGCAAGGAGCCAGGAGGTGAATGCAAGTCGGATGTATGTATCAAGGAGGGCTGTCTCAGAGTGGAAAGGCCTTCCCCGACGCCGGAGGGCACTCCCTCCACAGAGCTTATTGGGCAAAGGCTCTATGACTGTGCCCTGAATAAGCTTGAGGGGGTTCTCTTCTGGCTGTGAGCTGGCCAGGACGGCCACTGGCTTGTTTCAGGTTGAATGAATGACCTTCCCCCCTCCCTCTGAAGCTGTTCTGCCCCCAAATGATTACAAAATACCAGACTTTCAGGGCTGAATGCTGACACACTCTTTTGAAAAGCTATTGGCGCTCACACCTTCGAGTTACTCTGTGTTCACTCTGTGGATCTTATATTTCTTTTTCCGTTGTGAGATCCTTTCATCATAGAACAGTCTTCTCAAAATCGTGCCTTCCCATGATTCTGCTCCAATATTAGTTCTAATTGCATTTTTCATTCTCTCTGCCTTACTGTCTTTGAGGGTCTGTGAAAGATTGTAATAAACAGCCTTCAACCTTCTCTATCAAGCCATTATTTCTCCTTTCCAAAATATATATATTTTTTAGGGCAATTGGGGTTAAGTGACTTGCCCAAAGTCACATGGCTAGAAAGTGTGTGTCAAGTGTCTGAGGCCAGATTTGACCAAAACACTCTTTAAGGACTCTAATGTCATTCCTCATTCCTTACTCACATTATTTTTATTAAGTTTCTCAGCCCTGTAGGGACTTTTAGATGTTCGACCTTAATTTATTTGGGTTTAGTTGTAGTTACTATGCCCTCATGTGCCCTTCTGACATCGTGTTAAAACATATTTTTGAAACGCAGGAAGTGTTTTGATGAAGAAAAGCAGGAAGCCAGAAGAAAGGAGAGTTTGGAAAGTTACAGGTTGAATTCATCATATGCTTAAAAAGAAAGGAAAGTTGTCTGCAATAGAACTTTGCAGTTTCATGGACAATCCTCTTTTTCTGTTCTCTGCATAGGGAAGTGCTCTCTTTAGTTGAGGTTTATTAAGTTTAGAATTTTTTAAACGGGAAAAAATGAAAAAAAGACATATTCACCTCTGCGCCCCACACAAAGATGTGTGCCAATATACCAGCATGGCTCACAAGCACACATACACACATGCAAACACACACACCCTTGGAAGTTACAATGACAAGGCTTAGCCCCGAGATGGTCTGTCAGCTCCCTGAGAGTCAGACCTGTGTCTCTTTTCATCTTTCTGTCTTTAGGACCTGGCACATAAGAGGCACTTAATAAATACTTGGGGAAGGGAACGGAATTCTAACCATGTCAAAGCTTAAAGTAGGGGATTCTCACCCAGAGAAACCTCTTTCTCTCACCACCAGATGTCCCTCTTATAATGACATGAGCCTGAAGAGGGAGATTTCAGTTTTTAATTTGTGGGATGTGACTTGGCTCTTGGAAGACCACAAATGGATGTTCCTGTTGAGGGATGCTCAGTGTCTGTGTGTTTGTTTCACGGACCACAAAAAATGCGTAAAAGACATCCAGAATCGCAGACCCTTGGGCTGGAAGGAACTCAGCAGTGTCTAGTCTAGCTCCTAGAAGAGCAAGGATGTTCCCCAGCATCCTCTACCATGGGCATCCCAGCGGGTCTCTAGACACAAGAAGGCTTTCCTGCCTGCACATCCATCCTATCTGTCTTTGGTTTAGCTCTTTTAGGCCATTTAGCTTCAGCTGTGTGACCTTGGGCAAGCTACTAATCCACAGTCCTCAAAGATTCCTGAAGCACATGTTGTATGCAGGTTCAGAGTGCGAATGAAAGGACTTTGCCTTCTGTGGGGACGGGATCGGATCATCTATCCAAATAGACATGTGTACAAAATGAAAACAGACTATGTAAATGTGAGCCAGCCACGTGGAATCCTGGGATGAGGAAGGCTTTATGGAGAAGATTGTGCTTGAGCTGTGTCTTTCATGACGAGATAATGGTGAGGAGGTAGGACATTCCAGACAAGGGGGATAGCCAGAGTGCAAGCCTGGAGGGACAAGAGTTAATTATATTTCACACCATAGGGCTGGTTTTTTGAGGGGGGTAGCATGTGGAAGGAATTATCAGACACTGAAATCTGTTTTCTCCTTTCTTTGGGAGAGGGAACTAAAAAAAAACCCAAAAAACAACAAGTCTTTAAAGGCTGGGTCTGCATAGCACAGTGGATGTTGGAGAGGCAGTTGGGCCCCTGGAGGTGCCCGTCCTTCTCCTTTTGATCACATCTTACCCTGGGCTCCCTGCAGACTTCTGGAGCTAAGCCCCTGGTGGGGTTAACTGCAGTCCCTGCCTGTGGAGTCAAGTCCCAACTCAAGACCCTCCCTCCCACCTGTGGTGCTCTCAGCCTTCCCAGCCTCCTCATCTCCAGCTCTCCTCTGAGTCCAGTTCCACCAAATTGAACTCTGGCTGGCATACCCTGTGCTCTCCTGCTGAAATGCCTTTTCTTGCACTGTTCCCCATGCCTGCCATCTTCTTCCCCCCTTCTTTCTCAACTGTTGAACTCCTACCCATCCCTCAGAGCCCAGCTCAAAGGCCACCTCCTCTAGCCTGCCTACCTTGATTCTCTTCAGTCACCAGCAACCCTTGGGTCTCATAGGGCATTTGGTCTCTCTGATTATTCCGCAGGCTTGCTCTTGGTGTCTGAAGCCAGTGAGCATTGGATGGAGGTTTCTGAAACTGAATTGCACTCATTCCCCACTAGCGGAGTGGTGGGGCATGTTGGGCTCCATTTAACCAGATCTCTTTGCCATGGAGCAGCTCAACTTTGTCTGTCTGCAATGGCGTTCAAACTGGAGTTAAGCTCAGACTTCATTATGGGCTTGATCCGTTATTTCTCTTTTTCTCTGAGGTAATTTTAAATGCTGGAAATCACCGTGTGACCCTCTCTTCCTCTTACCTAGGGCTGTCAGCCATGTAGCCACCACGCTGATGGCGTTCCTGATGGACCACAGGGAGATCACCGATTCCAGACTTTGGGGGAAGTTAAGAGGTTCTCTACACATGTGACAACCACAGGCTACTTAGAAGTTCCTAAAAATGCAAAGTCTAGATTGACTCACAAGTCTCAACCCATGGCATTTGGGCAGAAAGAGGCCATGATCCTTCTGGTGTAGAGTGTGGGAAAGAGGAAACAAGGTTTTGTGATTATTCTGGAGGTCAAGAGAAAAGAAGCCTGCCTTACATTAAAAGTACACTGAGTGACCCCTCCACACACACACACCCTCTCTCTCTCTCTCTCTCTCTCTCTCTCTCTTGAACTTATCATTTCACCTGATTGTTACAGGTAGTTAGAACACAGGTTCTTATTCCCATTTCTCAGAACAAGAAAACAAGGCGCAGAGAAGTTTTGTAATTTCTCTCCCATTATAGAGCTGTTATCAAACTGCTTAGTGACAGAACTCAGATGAGGAAACATGGCTTCTCTCAGGTTCAGGCAGCTCAATGCTGAGGCCTTTGAGAATGGTTGAAAACTAGCAAAATTGTACAAATTTTAGGGACAGCTCCTCCTGTGCGAGGTAATAGCCCGCAAAGCCCAATGCAGGGAAAAGATGATTGTGCTGAACGCTTGTTATTTTGGGCTGGGGTTGGTTTTTTTTTTTTTCAGTTTTCAACATTTTGGACAGAGGCTTATAAATCACATTGTGAATTTGATTTTACCTGATTGTTCTTGTTATCCCTTTAAATAACTCTTCTTACCTTTTATCACTGTTACAAATGAGAGCCTATGAATGACAGTGGGCACTGTGGTAGAAACCCACTTATCCAGCCTTTCCCAGCTATTATGTCCTACCCAACAGCCGAGGGTGATCTGGGTGCTGCCAGGCTCAGGGAACTGGCTGCCACTCTTCGGAGCTCCACCCCATAGATGGGCATTGGATGCTTCCTTGGCTTTCCCAACTACATTCTAATCTGCTGCCTTCAGAGTATTGGCAAGCTTGTCTGGCACCCCAAAACTCAGCATCAGTGCTTGGCAATGGAGACAGAAGCCCAAGAAAGACTCTTAGTTAAGGGAATCCCACCTAACTTAAGATATAAAGATATTAAGGTCACTTTCAAAGAAATTTTGGAAAGCATTCAGAAATGTAAAGTATAAACTGAGAGGTATGAAGAGAAATTATGACTGTAGCCAATTTCGGTAAATCTGAGATGTAGACCATTCAAAACTTCCTGATAGGGCAGGAGTTTGAGGAAGTGCTTGGAGTCTAACTGTAAAACCTCTTAAGAAGAGAAAATACTTAATAGAGTTAAAAATTACATTAATTATTGAGCGATTTTCTGAAGATATATTAGAATTCATTTGGTGTAAGAAAGCCTTTAGAAATGTTAGAAACATCTACAGATGTTCAAGGGCTTCCATCTACCATAGAGCATATCATGACACAGCCAAAACACAGACCAAAATTAGGCTTTTCCTCAGGGAAGAAGGGACACCCCTATGGGGAGGAAACCTAGGATTTGTAACTGTGTACAGGAGCCAACATTCACAGTGCTAATTGCTAAATTGTCAATGTGAGCATTTACAACTTGAAATTTGACTTGGGTTAGTGCATCAGTGGTTGTCCAGACTTAAGAAAGTAATGTAGAAGATGTCAATGATTCAAATGAAACTTAAAAGTATGCCATGACCCCTTCCCCTTTTTCAGAGAGCTGGTTGTTAAACAGTTGCAGCACATCCCTGAATATTTGGGTTAGGAAAGTAACTGAAGCTTTAACAATGGTGGCAACTCCATGAAGAGAAGAAGAGAGAGAGACTGCAACAGAGTCTCTGGGACTTAGCATTTGGAATCATGCAAAGGATAAAAAATGGCTCCACCAGAAAGGACTTGGCTAAAGTGTATACATAAATTACAAAGGCCTTTGGTATTGGTGGGACACATCAACAGGCATATGCCAATTTTACCTAACTTCTCATCCAGTGAAAGGACAAAACAAATGCCTTTTGGATCTGGGGATAGCAGAGAGAGGAGTAAAATCTGAACAGATGATGGAAGGTTGGAGGAAGAGCTAGAGGTGGGGCACAGACTCGAAGGCTGGAGGTATGTCTAGATGCACTTGGCTGTGAGAGAAAGAGATGCCAAATTGTGCTGAACTCTGGGAAATATTTGGAAAAGTCTGAATATGTTGAAAATGCAAACAGTACCAGGTCAAAAGCGTCGACCCTTGAGGGTGTTGCCAAATCTAAGAAAGAAGTCATGCAGGTTGTTCCGATTTACGAAAAAGGATAGAGCAGCCCCTTGATCACAGGTGGAGCAGCAGAGCAGGCCATTCCAAAAGTATAAACAGGGAGTAAGGCACCAAGGGTCTGGACCCTCGGGGGGGACTTTCCAACAGCCCAGAACAAAGAAATGCAAAGGTACCTTTGGTTAGAAGCGTGGTCTGAATGGGCACAGGATAATAAAGACGACCCAACACACTCTACACCAATTAGAGAAGAGATTTTCAGCTGAGTTGAATTGCCAAGAGAAGCAGGAGGAGAAAGTACTAGACTTTCTCAAGAGAAGCTGGAAACCAAATAGAACCTTTCTGTTCTCTGTCCCTTTGTGAGGGAAATCACGTCTCAGAAAGTCTGTGACATCTCATAGTCCATGTGCTGAGAGTAAACAGCTGCTTTTAGTCTGAGAGGATGTGGCTGGTAGTCACTTGCACAGGCTTCCCAAGGCCCTCCAAAGGCAACGGCCACTGAAGGGACAGTGAGGGAGTGAGGCTGCTGTATAAACAAAGTATACTAGCAAAGAATACTTCATCTGAACATGTGAGGATGGAAAGCAAAGCTACCATAGCAACCCAAGATTGCTACTGGTGCCTAAACTTGCTGTAAGGCTCCTGGAATGAATAGATAGGAAATTAAATACCAGACTAATACAATTGAATTAATTTAATTGAATTAATAAAATTTAAGGAATTTCTGCTGGAAGAGGGGATCCCAGCAACAGGAATAGGTGAGGGACCAGTATAGATTTTTTGGGGGAGGGACCACATAAACTGAGTTTTGAAGGAAGCTAGAGATTCATTGAGGAAGATTTGAGCAAAGAGAGCATTCCAGGCATGGGGAAATGGCCTGTTCAAAAGCATGGAGATGAGAGATGGTGTGTCATGCATGAGGAACAGCAAGTTGGCCAATCTTGCTGTTGGGTGGAATATAAAACATGACTGAAATGTGCCAGTCAGTAAGGATAATTATTTTTGGAATTATTAAGACTTATGAGACTCTAGTATGACCATAGGAGGTTCAGAATAATGGAGAAGGCAGGATAGACCAGAATGGGAGTTGGGGTCCTTAAGCATGCCCTTGAACCTCACTGCCTCATTTTCCCCATTTCTGAAATCTACTACTGGCAACTTCTCTTTCAGTTTAAAAATTCTGTGAAAGTAGAAGAGCCTGATGAGAAGGATCTCAGTGAAAGCAAGACAATGGATTCAGTAATTTATCGGATTCTTTTCATCTCTGATGATGCCATGAAACTGAGGCTTGAGTGGCCAGTTCATCCACACCTTCCAGAGTTTTAGGTGTGGTCATTTTCCATCTATCCTGTCACTCCCTCCATTTTGATAAGGTTTTTTTTAATAGAAGTAGCCATGTGCACTAACTTTAACCTCTGGGGTTCCAGGTAGAGCCTGATGGAATTTTAAAATTTAGGGAACTTCTTCATTTGGCGTTTGAAGTAAAGATGTTAATTCACAAGGGGAGAAATGTCACTGTTGGAAAACAGTGATTTTCTGCAGGTCCAGGATCACCAGCTAACTTGGGCTTCTTGAATAAAGAAAGCTACAGCATTATCTGCATGGTTCAGTGCTAGCTGCCAGGGACATGTGGGAGCTGAAAGGAACCTGAATAGCAGGGAGTTCTGCTCAGAGGCTTATGTAAAGAGATGCAAAGTCCTGTGAAACATGGACTTGAGCTAACACCCTTCATGGCTTCTTGGACATATTTCTCCTCCCTATGCTTTGCAATTCAACTAAAGTAGGTTTCTTTCTGCTCCTCCCACATGACACTGCATGCCTGTGCATTCACCAAACCACATGCCTGGAATGTGTTCCCTTATTTCCTCTGCTTCTTAGAATCCTCCAAAACTTAGCACAAACATCATCTTCTGTCCAAACCTTATTCTTTTCCATCAATTATTTGTGCCATCCCTCCCAAACTTTTATTTATTTGTATTTCTTCCTTTCTCTCTTTGTTTTCTTTTTCCATATAGTTCTGTATAAACTTCTCATATGGTGTTCCTTGTTAGAATGTAAGTTCTTCACAAGTAAGGATTCCTATTTATGCCTGCAAAGAATACATAGTATTTGGTGCATCCTAAGTACTTAATAAGTGCCTGATAGTTGATTCATTTTCCTGTGCTAGCTGGGTGCAGCTGGGGGCTGAGCCACAAAAGAGCTAAAAGAGTTCTAGCAGTAGGGCCATAAAGAGCTCTCCAAACTGTCCTAAAAGACCTGCAGAGCAGCTGCCATCGAGGGCATAATCAACAGGTGGTAACACAAAGGAGAAGACATCCTTGCTGATGACATCACCAGGCTAGTAGATGATATCATCACCGCTCAGGACATCATATTATCACTGGGACCAAGCCTCAGCTGTGTGAGTTATTAGAATAACATGTGATCTTTCTTCCAATAACATTCTCTTTTGCGCTCATAGCTAAGGGATCCAAGGAAGAGTGTGCACCTGTTTAAGGGGCAGTGATAGGAGAGGGACAAAGATTTCCTTGTAAATTACCTGGGTATTCAGTTATAATTAAATTCCCAGTGCATTTACTTTGAGTGCCGTGTTTTGGGCTGGTAAATGGCAAACTTCCTTGGGGCTTCCAAGCAGGGTTTGGAAGGAATGCTGAATCAAAGTGCATCTAGCAGCACAGGGCTTTGTTCAGGAGCCCGTGTTTGAAGTGGCCTCAGGTGACCATGCTCTGGAGGATGTTGGCAGTACAGCATCCTGAGTGGCTTTGTTCCTGCTACAGTAAAACCAAATTATGACTCAGAGCTGTTGAGAGGCTTTGCGGTTCAACATCAGTAAAATGCTTCCAAGCACCATCAGAGAAATGCATGTGGGAAAGATAAGCCACAATGTCTTCAGGTCACCTAATTTGTTGGGAGAAAAAAATGCTGCAAACATTTCTTGCCCGCCAGAGGCTGCAACAGTGACTGGTCAGGTTCCCTTTGTGCATGACTTACAACAATCAAGAGGCATCCAGAGAAATGCCATGTTGTGTTGGGGGCAGCCAATGGCAGCCTTGTTTGCTTTTTCTCCAAAGAAGACTTTTGTCTAGGGTTAAATGGGGACAATTATGGGATTACTTTACAGAAGACAAGCATGACTAATTAAATATATTTCTAAGCAGAATCAGTTGAAAACACAAAAGCCTTTGTTTTCCAAGTTGGAGACTTTGTGTTTTTACCATGTCGTTTGTCTCAGATTGTTAAGAGACCATATCACTTGCTACAGGTATGTATGTACCTGGCTTTGTGTGCTGCATCCTCCTGGAGAGTGGAAGGAAAATCAACTTTTGTCAGTCACTTAGACAGACATTTTCTCACCGCAACCCCAACTTTGGGGGAAAGAAAGGCAAAGAACTCTCATAACAAGTATGCAGCCAAGTCTACAAACGTCTGCCTCATTCTGTCCCAAGTTTATCACCTCTTTCAAGAGATGGGAAGAATATTTCATCCACAGTCCTCTGAAATCATAGCCGGTCATGACATCTTTCCAAGTGGTTTTCTTGACATCATTGTTATCATATAAATGGTTCTCCTGATTCTGAACGTCATTCTGCATCAAACCTTCCCAAGTTTCTCTGAAAACATAGTGTTCCATCAGATTCATATGCAATTACTTGGTCAGCCATTCCCTAATTGATGGACACCCCTTGGTTTTCAGTTCTTTGCCACCCTGTCTCTTTGATCTTATTGGGATACTCACTTGGTAACACTACCACTGAATCAAAGGGTAGGCACAGTCTAGTGATTTGGGAGACATTGTTCAAAGTGATTTCCAAAAAGTTTAGACCAATTCACAGCTTCCTCAGCAGTGACCTATTTTCCATCAACCTCTCTAACATTTGACAATTTTCTGTTTGCCTTCTTTGACAGTCTGACGGGCGTGAGATAGAACTTCAGAGCTGCTTTAATTTGCATTTCTCAAATTATTAGTGGTTTGGAACTATTTTTCATATGACTCTGGAGAGCTTGGATTTTTTTTTTTCTTTGAAAACTGCCTGTTCCTATCCTTTGACCATTTATCAGTTGGGGAATGGCTCTTATTCTTATAAATTTGAATCCATTTTTTTTTTTTACAAATCTCAGAAATGAAATAACTATTTAAAAAAAAACTTGCAGTCAAAATCTTCACCTCTACTTACCTATTTTTTCCTTTTAATTCTACTTGCATTGGTTTTGTTTGTACAACATCCTTTTAAATGTAATCTAATAAAAATTGTTCATTTTCTCTTTTGTGATCCCTCTATCCAATGTTGGAACTCTTCCCCTCTCCATATATCTGACGGGTAATTTCTTCCTTGCTCCTCTAATTTATGATGCGACTTTTTGTATCTAAACCACGCTCCAGTTGGCACTTATCTTGACATGTTGGGCGAGGCGTCAGTATAGACTTGCTTTCTGATAAATTTCTTTACCACTTTCCCAACAGGTTTCCTGTGCCAGTGAGTCCTTTCTTCAGGAGCGAGGTCTATTTAATTTATCCAATTCCAGGCTGCAGATTATGAACCTCATTTCCTCTAGTACTCGGCTTCTCACTTCTTCAAGTAGCACCAAGCTGTTTCTCTATCCCCATTTCATAGCAGAGTTTGAGATCTGGTCCTGCTATGCCACCTTCCTTCCTACCTTTTCCTGGAGATTCTCAATCTAGTGTTTCCCTAGATCAATTTTGTTACCATGTTATTTGATTTGGCTCAATGATGCCCTTTGTCGACCCTGATTTTCTCCTCCAGAGTGCTAGCTCTAGAGCCAGCTTCCCAGGAGTGAGGAGCCAGCAGGTCCTCCCTTAATGTTACCCTCCCAGTCTCCAGGATGCTGACCCAGCAAGTGGAATAACATTGAGGATGCTTGGGGAAGTGTGGACTGGAACTATGATGCTTAGAATACAGGGGACTGTGAAGACGGGGCTACCCACAGAGGAAACAAGGAAGAAGGTGCTCTCTCCTCCTCTTCCTGACTTCTAATTCAGGGGTTTCGGGGTTTATTTTGGTCTTTGTTTTAATGGCAAACATATTCAGAATGGATTCAGTCCAAGTTTGTTCTTTCAAAAATGAACTTGGACTTGGCTCACTTTTAAACAGTATTTTGTTATGAAACATAGTTGTTCGATGACATTTCGCAACTGAGAACTTTGTTATTTTTTCCTGAAATCAATCCCCCTCCTGAAGAGCCTTGTGTATCCCACCCTCGGAGGGCAGCCCAGTGGGAAGAGCAACACGTTTGGGCCTGGGCAGCCTGGGCAGCCTGGGCAGCCTGGGCTCAGTCTTGCTTCCATTGGTTTCTGCCTGTGTGTTCTTACTCGTCACTTAGTGTGACTTAGACCCCAGTTTCCTTGCCTGTACAATGAATCCATTGGTCACCACTGGTGACCTCTACAGCTGTAGAACTATGCTACTATGACCTTACTCTTGGCCACCTCCAATTCCTAGGAACGTTTCCTTCTCTTAAACCTAATCTGCCTCTCCCAAAGCTCCTAGACCTTCCTCAGAGTCAGGACAGCCTTACTCACATGAGGATGGCTGTAAGAGCCCTTGCTGGGGCCCTCTGGTCTTTGGGGTACTGCCATCCCAAGAGTGCTGGGGTTTCTAAGATAAACATCACCAACCAGGTCCTGGCAAGAGGTGCAAAGCTAGCTCAGCTGAGGACTGGGAAGGAAAGGGACAGGTTGGGGAGGAACAGGGTGGGACTGAGGAGAAGCTCACCCCACCCTTCTGTCTGGCCAGCTTTCTCTCTGAGCTAATTATTTCTGTTCACTAGGACTTCAGCTCTGGTTTCTGCACAGTTGAGGATTGTCAGCACCTGGGGCAAAGTTCCAGTTTCTATGCCTTAGGTATGTTCTGCTGGGAAGGCAAAGGGTGTGAAAGAGTGTACAGCCTCATGTCCTTCCATAAGTAGCAGCCAGTGTTTGGGGTTTCTGCTTTCAAAGCCACTGGCAAGGCCCCAGGCTGGAGTCACCTCTAATGAGCTTTTGGGGTGTTGTTTTTGGGGGAGAAAACTAAAGCTCTCTGTCCCTTTTCCTCTCCCTCCTTCTGCCCTGCCCTCTTCCTCTCTCCTTTTCTCCCCCCTCCCTCCTTTTCTCTCTCTGTTCTCTGTCTCTGTCTCTGTCTCTTTCTCTCTTTCTCTCTCTGTTCTCTGTCTGTCTGTCTGTCTGTCTCTCTTTCTCTCTCTGCTCTCTGTTCTCTGTCTCTCTCTCCCCCCTCTGTCTCTCTCTGTTCTCTGTCCCTCTGTGTCTCTCTGTCTCTCTGTCTCTCTGTCTCTCTGTCTCTCTCTCCCGCCTCTGTCTCTCTCTGTCTCTGTCTCATTTTCTCTCTCTCAGTAATTCCTCTAGACTAAGGGTCTTTAATCCCCTGAGGGGACTTCCTGCCACCTGGGAGGGGCAGCTACTCCCTTAACACACAGCCAGGGATATATTTGCCCCTAAGGAGAGATCGCAGCCTTCACCAGCTGCTTTTAATGGAGTTTTAAAACTGAATTTCAAGTAACTGGTAATCCATAGACTTGAGAGAACTTTCAGTATAAATATCTGTACTGAAAAATAACGTTCTCAATGCCTGAGCTCGCCTCGACACAGCCCTGGCGTCAGCAACCCGGGTTTGAATAAGGAGCCTGTCCTTCAATGCTCTGGGCAAGGCTGCCCGGCTGCCTTGGGGGTGGTGCTTTTGCACATAGATCCTTTTTATATGAAAACATATTCTGCATGGTCGCAGAGCAGCCCATGGAATGAGCTCATTTCCACTTCCGCAGTGTGTGTGTGTGTGTGTGTGTGTGTGTGTGTGTGTGTGTGTGTGTAGGGGTGGGCCTGCTTCCCATTCTAAACTAGGGCAGGCAGCATGCTTTCCTCCCACCCTTTTCCAGGACTTGATCCCATTAAAAGGACCTTCCCCAGTCCCTCCCTCTCCCACAGAAGGTCAGGAGCACGGGTGGGATCCTTCGCTTTTCACTGGCCAAGAGAATACCCAAACTGGGCTACATCCTGGGGCTGTGGTCGGACCCCAGGGACATCTACAAAACCAAAAATGACAGAGCCTGGTACCATGGGAAGAGCCCTGGGGCCGAACCCTGCCCCTGCCCCTTGTTACACAGTGACAGTGGGCAAGTTGTATCACCTTGCTGGGCCTCAGGCACCTCATCTGTAAAACGGGGGAATTCTTCTGTATTATCTCTGAGGCTGTTTTCAGGTCAAGGCCAAAGCTTTGTGTAAGGGGAACCTCACTGTGCTTCCGACTGGCGAAGAGATAAAAACTGTCCTGCGATTACTTTGACTTGGATGAGATACAGAAAACTTTCCCCTTTCAGATTTTCTCTGTTTATGAGGATGGTGCAAGGTGGGGAGAGACAGACACAGAGACAGAGAGACAGAAAGAGAGAGACAGAGATGGAGACAGAGAGACAGAGGAAAGCAGAGATAGACAGAGACGAGACACAGAAACAGAGACAGAGAGAGAGAGAGATAGAGAGAGAGGAGGAGGAGGAGGAGGAAGAAGAAGAAGAAGAAGAAGAAGAAGAAGAAGAAGAAGAAGAAGAAGAAAAAGAAGAAGAAGAAGAAGAAGAAG
>CM053585.1:548827067-548895190 GCA_028646515.1 Pseudochirops corinnae | reverse complement strand
TTTTATTGCCATTATTATTGGTACTAATGCTGAGGAGAGGTGGTACCCTTGCTTTACTCTGGCGCTGATTGAGAAAATTCCAAGTGTTTCTCCATTGCAAATAATTCCAACCCTTCATTGTAGATACCTGCCTTTGAGCCTATTAAAGAAGGATGACTTTTTCTTAGGATTTTTAAATAGAAAACCGTGAAATAATCATGAGGTTGTTTTGTTGCTCATATGATCGATTATGCTGAGTATTTTCCTAATATTGAACTGTCCCTTTATCCTCCTTATAAATCCAACTTTGTCATAAGTGAATTATTTTAGACATATTGCTGTAATCCTTTTGCTAAGATTTTTAAAAAATTGATATTCATTCGCGAACTTGGTCTATGGTCCTCTTTCTTTGCTTTGTCCCTTCTGGGGTCTTAGGGTAATATTTGTATCATATAAAGATTTTAGCAGTATGCTTTCTTCTCAATGTTTATTACACTTTTTATTCCATTGGTACTAATTACTCTCTTCAAGCACTTAGAATTCATCTTTAAATAGAAGCCTAGTTCTTCTTCTTTGACCAACCTCCGTAGAACAAGCTGATAAGAAGCATCTCCTTCCTGAGGTGTGATCACTGACTGTTGCCTGGAGCCCAGCTGCAGAAGGGGCCATCTGTTCATCTTGCTGAACTTTTATTTGCTAGGAAGGGTTTACATGGGATCATTTTCATTATCAATGATGCTGCAAGGAAAGGCTATTCACTTTAAAGAAGCCAAACAGAAGGTAGTAGTAAGGGAGTCTTGCTGAAAGGAAACAAGATTCTCCTGCTCTTGCTTTCTCTAAAACTTGATATCCATCTAAAATTCTAAATGGTTCCTTAATTCTACCTTCATCTTTGATTTACATAGAAAAATAATGATATGCTTCTAACCCAGATGGAGGAGAAACCCAAAAAGAATAAAAACATGGTACATGTTCATCTCACCAGCTCTTTGAAATTTCCTCTGCTGAGAACTCAGGGCTTGGCAGGATTTCATGCCATTAAACTTGGTATTTTTATATGCACAATTAAGCCAGCTAGTCATAAAAGTCAATCAGTAACCCAGGTTTCCTAGTCAACATGAAATACTTTCCTGACCTAAAGAGGGCTTTCCTTTCCACCATGAAAGGTGAAAACAGACAAAATAGAGAGAGAATCTCTGTTGCTCTGATTAAAGGCTTGGCCAACTTTTCTCTACAAATGCCTTTAAAGACCTCCACAAGTTGGCTGTGGCCAGCCTTTCCAGAAGTACTGCACACGGCTCAAAGGAACCTGCTTTCTGTTCCCTAACCCTGGCATCTGAGTCCTTCCTCCACACCTCCACAGAGCTGGGGGAAGGGAAGGGAACTAGAAGAGGGGGTGTGGGGTTCTTATTGCTACAGATGAAGATGGGGGTGGTAATTGGAGAGATGGTAATGGAACCTGTAAGAGCTGATGAGCTCACCAAGAGAAAAGGTGGAGAGGGAGAGGCAGAGACAGACAGAGACAGGAAGACAGAGAGATGATGGCCACACTCAGTGGTGGGGAATAGGAGGATGGCCTAGCAGAGGAGAGTGAGGCATGGAGGCAGGTAGCAGCGGACCAAGAGGGAGCAGTGGCTTCGAAGCCAGGGGAGGCTGGAGTCCATGGGATAAGGCGGCTGCAGAGGGACTGTGAAAAGCTCATAGGTTCTAGCAGCCAAGAGAAGTTTCAGTGGAGCAGTGCCGTCAGAGGCCAGATTACAAGAGGCTGAGAAAAGAGTGGGTGATGAGCTGTGCATCGAGCATAGGTGACAGCTCCCCTTCTGAGCCAAGCCTGACGAGATAAACAGGCAGCACGATATTACTCCCTCCGCCCCTCCCCCCCAAGTCTCATCAGGGTAACCAATGACCGCCTGGTATTAGAGATGTATGTAAAGGGCCAGGCCAACTAGGAGAGGCTCTGAGGGCTCAGGAAGGCCTGCTGCAGGGGCTGAGAGGGCCAGCCTGAAGGGGCTGAGTCATCCAAATAGCTTTCACCATGGCACTGAGCCCCGGGTCCCAAAGGACTCCAGCATTTTTTTAAAAAGTGAATGCAGCGAAAATAAAAGCCTTTGGCCCAGAATGAGAAGCAGTTTAAGCAAATGCCATTTGGAAAGTCTTTGGAGCTGGAAAAGTGAGTCCTTGTTCAGGCAGCACGGATTCGTGGGCATTCAGGTAGGCCAGGGGCAAGAAGAAGGGGCCCATGCCAGCCTGGACTAGTCTCTGGCTCACCTGGGAGGCTTGTCTGAGCACAAGCTGACCTGTGCTCTGGCATGGCTCCGAGCTGGGCATCTCGCCAGTGAGACACATAAAGCTGTGCAGGATGGGAGCATTGCCATCAGGAGGGAGTTTGGGAGGAAGGCCCCTTCTCTTGGGTCTGGGCACACACGTGAGAGGCAAACAGGGTGAAGGAACTTGCCTAGGGTCACACGGCTAGCAAGTGTTGGAGGCTAGATTTGAACTCCGGAAGATGCTGCCTCCAGGTCCGTTGTGCTGTGTACTATGGTGCCCTCTAGATGCTCTATGATACAGAGGGTGCATTGTTGTGAGACCCCAGGGGGATAGCATTTGGGGAATCCTCCTGACTCCTCAGAAGTACCATGAGGACTCAGAGAGGGGAGATGGAGCCAGCTTCACTTTGGGGACCCAACTGGGCACTGCGTACAGGTGTTACAAGTCTAGATTCCAAGGACAGAGGATCACTGTGTGTGTGTGTGTCTGCCTCTCTGTATACACATACATATGGGTATACACGACTCATCTGAACCCAACAACAGTGTTGAGATAGGTACTATTATCACCCCCGTTTTACAGATGAGAAAACCGAGTCTCCAAGAGTTTGCGGCCCATGGACACACAGCTCAGAGGCCAGATTAGAACTCGGTCCCCTCCACTCCACGTACTGCTCTTTCCACCGTCCCAGATGCCCTCACTGAGCACAGAGGCTCAGCACTGGATGACCATTCGCTGAATCCTGGTGCGGGCAGCCCACGAGATGCGCAGAGGAAGTAGCGGTGCCGGGACGCTCCCGCTTCCATTCTCTGGTCCAGTCATCTTGGTGGGTCCCTGCATTATTCACTTGTTTATTTCTGGCATGAAAAAGCCGTTTTAAAGATAGTTTCCCTGGGTGGCTAGGTGGCGCCGTGAATAGAGCACCACCCCTGGAGTCAGGATGACCTGAGTTCAAATCTGGCCTCAGACCCTTAGCACCAAAACTAGCCGTGTGACCTGGTGCAAGTCACTTAACCCCAACTGCCCTCCATAAAGCAAAAAATAAAAAAATAAATAAAGATAGTTTATCTGTTCCCTCGAAAGCACAGCAGGGGGCCTCTTAGTAACCGGGGCCTGGGCCCGGGCCTGCTGCCTCCTCTCTCTGCCCAAAGCGAGCCTCCAAAAGGGGCGTCCGGGCGCTGGAGGCGGCCCCTCTCCCTGGGGGGCAGCTCTCATTTTGGGGAGCTTCTTCCATCATCGAGCCTGAGTCACCTCGTGCCTCGTTCTGTGATGAGAGAAGTTCTTGTGACGTAGTGAGGGGGGAGGGGCTGCCCCTGGGGAGAGTCACGCCCTCTCCGAGCGCCTGCGGGCTGGGAGCGTTCGCCCCCCCTCCCCCCGTGTGACTCTCGCCCTGGGGGTCTGTCCCGGTGGGTCCGTCGGGGGCCGGAGCCTCCCTGGGGTTCTCCTGGGATCCCCGGGGCTGAACTCCCGGCAGTCAGGGCTCCGCCTCTGGTCTCGCTGCGTGACCAGCCCGTGTTCCTTCACACACACACCCCACACACACCACGCACCACACATCATACACACACACACCACACCATATACACACATCACACACCATACAAGTACCATACACACTGCACACACACCACATACCATACACATACTATATACACACACCACACACCACACACACCATACACCATACACATACCACACACACTACACATACACCACATACCATATACACACTATATACATACACCACACATACCACACACCATACACACACCACACCATACATGTACCACACACACCACACACCATACACACACACCACACACCACACACCATACACACACACTACACATACACCACATACCATATACACACTATATACATACACCACACATACCACACACCATACACACACCACACCATACATGTACCACACACACCACACACCATACACACACACCACACACCACACACACACACACCACACACACACATACCACACACCATACACATACTATACACACACATAGACCCACACACATATGGCTAACTATATTTCAATAGAATTGATTTCCTCTATAATCCTCTATAGGGCTGTTCATTTGTGTCCAACTCTGTGACCCCATTTGGGGTTTTTTTGACAGATTCTGAAGTGTTTGTCATTTTCCTCTGCAGCTCGTTTACAGATAAGGAAACTGAGGCAAACAGGGTGAAGTCACTTGCCCAGGGTCACACAGCTAGTAAGTGTCTGAGGCTGGATTTGAACTCAGGTCTTCCTGAAGCCAGGCCCCGTGCTCTATCTGCCATGCTGCCCAGCCATCCCCTGTATACATTTAAAAGTATTATTCTGAGGAGTTCCTATGTTTCAGCAGACTAAACGGCTAAAGGGGTCCATGACACAAGAGAGAATGCCTGCCCTAAGGATTGCTCTTATGAATATATCTTGGGAAAAACCAGTGATTTGAAAAGAATGGGTATTTTACTATTTTTTTTGTCAAATTCTCCCAAAAGGCATTTATTCTGATCCGAGTTGTGCAGCCAGAATGAGCGGCTGGCTCAGGACATCCCTGGTATTGGTGAAGGAGAAGAAATTCAGAAGTCTGAAATCAGACCCTGTCCACTCTGCTGGATCTGAACCCTTTGCTGTGATCTTTCTGGCTGTAGGCAGGAGAGGCCTCTGCCAGCCAGGACAGAAGAAACAGGAACACCAGGGGCAGCTCTGGGGCAAAGCCACTGAGGTGTGAGCTGGGTGGGGACCAAGAGAGGCTGAGCAAGGCCAGAAGCCAGGTAAGACTCTGTCCAGTGTGAAGTTGGCCACATGAACATCCCTCCTTTCCCAGAGAGAAGCCTCAGGAGAAATCCTCTGCTGGGGCTCCTTGGAGAAGTCAAGGAAGGGGCCCTTCTGCTTCTGTGCCTCCAGGACTCTGGGGATGGCTGAGAGGCCTCAGTCCTAGGAGAAGACGTTCCAGGTTTTGCACTCTTTCCAGGAAATTGGACCCCTGGGGCTGTGTGTGAGAGATGCTTTCCCTGATAATGACAACGCTCCCATGTCAGACTTTGAAGATCACAAAAGATGCCATGGCTGGATTCTTAGCCCTTTTTTATGTGGGGGAAGTTGAGCCTGGACAGGACTTTCTCAGGATCACCCAGCTAGAAAGAGCCAGATGGAGATTCCATGTGGAGTCTCCTGATACTGCAGAACTCTCTAGTTGTTCAAGTGACCAGAGGGGCTCTGGAGTTTGCTAAGCAAGGCCATCCCCTGTGATGGTTGGGACAACCAAGCCCAGCGGGGGCATTCTGGTACTAACCAAGTAGATCTGGCCTCAGCCCCAGGCAAACCAAAGACTTCATTCATTTGGAGGCTTGCTCTCCGAGCGTCCTTTTCCATTGCCCCCCCTCGCCCGGGCCCTTTTACGAACTCTTTCCCCCCCTGCAGTGATTCCCCACAGCGCTGAGGTTGGTTATTCAGCAAAGGAAGAGGCAAGCCTCCGGAGGAAGCCTTCGGCTGAGTGGCAGTCAGTCATTCAGCAAGCGTCCATAAACCTTCCACTCGGTGCCCACTCTGTGCCTGGCCCCGCGGCTCCAGGGACCCAGAGAGGGGCAGAGGGGCAGTGTCAAGTGGCATCCCTCCCAGTCAGGTTAGGGCTGTTGTCCGAGGATGGACCTTGGGGAGAAAGGGAGCTGGGAGCTGCTACCGAAAAGGGAAACTGGCAGCGCTGCTTTCCCTCGGCCTGGCTCTTGTTTTCTATCTCAGCGCACACCTGGAGCCCTGGGCGGGGCCCTCTCCAGAGACGCGCTGCCAGGAGGCGCCCGTGTGTATGTGTGGCCGGTGGGTCCGAGCAGCAGGCTGTTAGCACAGCCTTTCAAGTCTTAGATTCAGCCCGGCACACACATACACGCGCGCGCACACACACACACGCAAGCACAAACACACACGCGCGCGCTCGAGCACACACATACACACACATACATGCATACATACATACACACATGCTCTCACACACACACACATTCACGGACACACACACAGATACACACACCAGACACGCCCCCACCGAAGGTCTGTGGGACCTCAGGCTGGCTTAGGTGAGGGGGCGGGCATCTCTCCGGGAAGGGGCGGGGGTCAGTGGCTTGGCCCCACCCCTCCTGGCGGGGTGAAGATGAAGAAGGGGGGCAGCTCCGCCCCTGGGCCACCGGCGCCCTATAAATCAGGGCGCGGCCGTGGGTTCGCAGACTCCGGCTCTCTTGCGCCGGTCCGCTCTCTCTGGTCCCATCCTCTGAGTAGAAGCGCCTCCGCGGCTCAGCCCCAGCCACGCCATCCGCCCTCTGTGTGCTCTCTCTCTGTGGCGCTGCGCTGCCCCGCTCCCCAGTCATCGCTCTCCCATTCTGTCCCCGCGGCCCACCACCCTCCAATCATGGCCCCGCAACAGCTGTATCACAAAGAGTTCGCCCGGGCTGGCCTCCAGCCAGGCCTGCAAGTGTGGCGCATTGAGAAGATGGAGCTGGTGCCGGTGCCCACGGAGCAGTACGGCAGCTTCTACGTGGGGGACGCCTACTTGGTGCTCTGCACCCGCGAGGGGCCCCGCAACAGCTTCACCTACCGCCTGCACTTCTGGCTCGGTAGGGATGGGAGTGCGGGCTGGAGGGCTAGAGGGGTGGGGCTGCACCGAGGGCCCGGGCGGCTGCGGTGGGCAGCTCGCCACTGAGACCTGGGCGTCTTTTTCCCAACGAGTTTCGCTTTGCCAGCCCTGGGAACGGTCGGGGAGGGTGTGTGCGCCAGCAGCTAAGAGTGCCGGTCTGTGTGTGCTAAGCTTCTCCTCCAGCTCTCGGGAAGGGGTTGGGGTTCAGGTCCGGGAGGTGAGCGCCAGCCGCTGCTACGGGCAACGGTGCGGTCGAGAGCTCGGAGAGGGACAACTGGAAGGGGCCTCATTTTTTAGATGACGAAACTGAGTCTCACAGTGGACCATGGAACGGCCCAAGATCAGAGGGATTGTTAGTTCCAGAAGAAGAGAATTTAGAGCTCAGCCCCCTCAGTATTACAAAGGAGGAAGCGGAGGCTCAGACGGGTCCCAGAAGTCGTAGTGGGAGAAAGGGGATGTTCCGTCTTGGCCTGTAAAGCTAGCAGCCTTTCCTTGGCCGGCTCTGCTTTCCCCTCTTGGCTTTTTTAGAGGCTCAGCCCGCGTGCCACCTCCTACTGGAAGCTTTCCCTGATCCTACCCCGGCTGTTAATTCATTCCATGTTTCCTCCGAGATTCACCTTTTTTCATCCCCCTTAGTCGGCATCCTTGCCTGGCCTGGCATCGGCAGGATTTGGAGGGAAGGACAGTATATTTGCACTGACTTGCTGGCCTCGAGGCTTTACAGCTTGGTAGGTGTGTGACCTTGGCACAGTCCCTTCCTCTGGGCTTCATCTGGTATGTGTGTGTGTGGTGGTGGTGGGGCTCCAATATTTGTTCCATGCCTGGTCAAGGGGACACCACAACCTAGACAGTCATTCTGAAGCCCTAAAGAAGCTGGGGACCAGGGAGGCTGGCCCCCTGTCCTTGGTCTTCCGCATCTTGCTAGAGGAGCTAGGCGGCACCCGTCCAGCCCCTTCATGTTACCTATTAAGAACTAAATGAGGGCCGATAGTGGGGAAGAGACTTGTCCAAGCCTACCTGGCTAGTTAATTAGAAGAACTGAGACTTGAATCCACAGCCAGTGCTTTCCCCACAGGAATTCACTGCTCCCCGCCCTGAAGCCACAGCCTTGCTGAAATGTAAGGCCCCTCTCTTGAGGATGATCCCAGATGCCCCCTCTCTATGGAGGCAGAGTCTGAGTCTGGAAGGTTTGAGGGTCATCCCCAAGGAAGGGAACAAACCTTTAATGAGCTCCCACTGTGTGCCCAGCACACAGATGGCTCTTCTAGTCCTCACAACAGGCTTGGAATGTAGATGACATTATCATGCCTATCACAGTTGAGGAATTTGTGACTTTCCCAGGTCACACAGCAGTTAGTAAGTGCCTGAGGACCCAGGTTCGAGTTCTCACTCTGACTCTGGCTATACTTGTCATGGGCAACTCACAATGTACCTGGGCCTCAGTTTCCTGATCTGTAAAACAAAGGGCATTAGAGCAGAGGGGTCAGGGAAGATCCCAAGTGTTTCTGATTAACGTGTAATCGGGAAATGTTTAGCAAGATAAATAAACATGTAATGAAACAAATAGTGTTTGCTATGTGGTTGTCTAAGGCAATGCCTCCCTCTTTAGTGGATCCTGTTTCTTTTGGAGGTTGGTGTCACTGAGCTAAATGTGCTCTACACCCTTCCAGCACAGCCTGTGAGAGCACAGAAAGCTTCTGAATTTTACTTGCTTCCAGTTTCTACATTTGTTAAAAACAAACCTTCCTGAGGCTCCTCTGAGAGGGACGTGGCCAGAGACACACCCTTGCAATGTTCGCTGGCAGGTCTTCATCCGATTTTTAGGACCAGTTTTTGTGTGGGGACCCCTTGGCTGGGGATGCACCCAAAACATTTCCGTGTCCCTAAGAGCAAAGGTTTATTTCTAACTGACCAGGAAGTAGACCAGCGATTAAAGGAAGAGAAGTAACTGGGACAGAGGGAGGGACCTAGTCTACAAAAGAGCCCTGCTCCAAGGCTGGCCTGAGCCCTCATATAGAGAGGATGGCTGTTTTTACAGGTCTGTGTCCTTCCTTGGATTATCTGTCTGGCCTCCAGGAGCTGGCCAGGGAGGGCCAAGCAGTACGTTTTCCCCAACTTGGTTTCTTTAGAAGGTGTGGCTGTTTATCTTCCAGCTGAGAAAACTGAGGGCTCAGAAAGTCACCTGAGCTCACACATCGGGGCTGCCAGAAGCCAAGGGCAGCATCTTTGGCCTCCTGTATCCGAATCCCATGCCCTCCTCCCGAGGAGGGCCCAGAACAGGCACAGACCAATTCTTTGTCAGTTGTACCAAGGGCAAAAACTCCGTCTGGCCGGAAGAGGTTAGTTTTGTGATGAGGAGGAGGGGAGGAGGAGAGTTTATTCTAATGATTTCCATGGCAAGTCACATTCTCAGAACTTCCATTTTAATGACTCAGAAGAGGCTTTTTATAGATGCCCCCTGGTATATTGAGGTCTGTTTTAGATTTGGAGCCCAGGAGACCTGGGTTCGAATTCCACCTCTCCAACCCACAGCACGACTACAGGCAAATCCCTTAAACTCCCTGGGCTACGGTGTCCTCCTCTTTAAAGCAGGAACAATATTCCGTGAAGAACCTATTCTCCAGGCTTAATTAATTAAAGGGCTTTGCAAAGCGTCAGGTGCTATGCCAAAGTCTTATCTGGGTGTTTTCTCCTATAATTTCTAGAGAGCTTTGGGGCCTGCTTGTTTTGCACAATGTTATGTAAATACCTTGGCCACAAGTGCCCAAGAATCCGAGGGCCATTGGAGATGGCTCTGGGGAAAAGGCAGTGGCCAATCAGGCTATGATGGTGGCTCCTGGACTCAACCCTGAACCTCTGGGATGACTCATGGCCATGGCCCCATTGGGTAAGCTGCCCAGGAGGCTCATTTCAGTTCCATGTCCTGTGGGGAAACAACAGCCTTCTATGAGCAGTAATCTGCACAAGTGAGTTGGCTTTCCCTTCCTTGGCCCGGAAAATCTGTAAGACTGTTATGGGGGGAAGCACTTCAGATCCTACGGCGTGGGAGCTAAGCACCCATTAAGATTCTAATGAAGGACTCTCAGACTTTGCCTAACAATCAGTCTTTGGTCTAGGCTTTGTCCTAATCTTGCATCCTGCATCCTGTTTGGGAGAGGCTTTGTCTTTTCCCCTTTGTCCCTGCTCCCCCTTCTATTTGCTTCATATTTTTGTTAAAGGCTTTGAATTTAGACCTCCCTGTAGGGACTGTGCAGCTTCCAAAGAATGGAACAGAAATATGGTGATATCATCGTACCCTGAGGAAAGGGAGATGCTGTTAGGGAAAACAGAGTAACTACCAGGGCCACAAACTCTCCTGTTTAGGAAGGAAGGAAGGAAAGTAGGAAGGAAGGAAGGGAGGTTGGGAGGGAGGGAAGAAAGGAAGGAAGGAGGGAAGGAAGGAGAGAAGGAAGGGAGGGAGGGAGGGAGGAAGGAAAGAGGGAAGGACGGAAGGAAGGAGAGAAGGAGGGAAGGAAGGCAGGCGGAAAAGAAGGATGGAAGGAAGAGAAAGAAGGAAGGAAGAGAAAGAAAATCCAGCCAGTTTATGGCAGGGATACAGTTTTTCTTCTTAGAAATCTGTTTCCCCCAAAGCTCGGGTGCATGTCTGACTATGCCCAGGTATATTCTTCTCCATCACACATTCTCTGGTGGAGGTCATTTCCTCTAAAGCACCTGCAACCCCCAGGCTCAGAGATAGAGCGCTGGACCTCAGAAACGTGGTGGCTGGGTTACTCTGGGAAGGTCTCTTCCTCTGTGAGTTGAGGACAACCACAGCACCTGCTTTCCAGAGTTGTGAGGGTCAGATGAGGCATTTGTAAAGCGTTGTGTGAACCTTGAAATCCCATATAAGTTCTAGTCATTATAATTATTACTCTTACTCACTATCAGTTGTTCCCTTGAGAACAGGAGCCTAGATTCATTCACCCACCTCTTTGGAGCCCATAACAGGCATTTAATAAACAGATGGTACAAGGGTTAGAGTGCTGGGCCTGGAGTCAGAAAGCCCTGAGTTCATGGGGTGGCTAGGTGGCACAGTGAATAGAGTGTCAGCCCTGGAGTCAGGAGGACCTGAGTTTAAATCCGGCCTCAGACACTTGACACACTTACTAGCCGCATGACTTTGGGCAAGTCAGTTAACCCCAATTGCCCTCCAAAAAGAAAAAAAAAAAACCAAAAAGAAAGACCTGAGTTCAAATCCAGCCTCAGACACTTACTAGCAGTGTGACCCTGGGCAAGTCACTTCATCTGTTTGCCTCAGTTTCCTCAAGTGTAAAATGAGCTGGAGAAGGGAATGGCAAACTGGCCCAGTGTCTTTGCCAAGAAAACCCCAAATGAGGTCACCAAGAGTCAGATACAAGTGAACAACAGTGACAGGTATTGATAGATGGGAGAGGAAGCCCTGGGGGCTGGAGGTGGGGAGGAGCCAGGAAGTTAGATGGTCCTGGGTGGAAGCCCAGCCTTGATGTCCTTGGATATGAGTTGTGCTTCCTCCTCCTGGCGAGGGGGGTGGTGCGGGGGAATCCCAAGGAGAGAACAGCAGCTCCTATCTCCCACATGTCTGATGAGGGCTAAAGGTTGTGGGATTTGGATGGAGCCATTGGTCTGGTTGCTCAGCGGGTCTAGATCGCAGCCCCCTGGGTATTCTCATTCTGTGTGTTCTCTGTGCACAGCTCTCCAGGAATCCTCTGGATGGATACCCCCCACTCCTGGGGATCTTCCCTTGCCCCCCACTTTGAGGACAGTGCTGGACGGCTTTACTGAAGGAGGAAGTCTCGGTCTTCTCTTTCCAAACCTGGACGTTTCTCTGTCACCCGCTGCTCTCCTTCTTCCACGCCTTATCCTTGGCTGCCCAGTGCCGTCAATGCCCTCCCTCAGCCCCTCTTCCTCTGGCTTTCCCTGGTTTCCTTTGAGTTTCAGCTCAAATCTCCCCTTCAGTCAGACAGCTCCTTCTAGGTCTCCCACCCCAGTGCCTTCCGTTTACATGGTCATTTGCGCCTGGGATGTAAAGGTCTCAGTGTACCCAGAAAACACGTAACAAGTGCAGGTGGACTGCTGGGCTCTCTCTTTTGAGGCTTGCACCAATCTTGTGGGAAGGGTGCTATAAACAGGCTCATTTCACAGATGATGAAACTGAGGGTCTGAGAGGGTATGAGATTTTCCCAGGAGGCCACAGCTGGCTGGCAGAGCAGCCAGATTGAGTCCCCTGTTTCCCTGATCCCAGACCCAATGCTTTCTGATTGCTGGGGGCCTGTAACAGGACAGCAGACCGGGCCCGCCTGAGCCTGGATTTCTCGCCTTCATTCGGGAATTATTGGCAGGCCGGTCTGCCGATCACTGGACAGACCTCAGCAGCAGTCCCACCTAGCCTGACTTAGCTGATTTCCTCTTCCCCAAAAGCACAGAGGCCAGAAGGAGCAGCTTTGGAAGGGTTGGCACCCCATGGTGGTGGCAGGGTCTCAGTGCTGTGGCAGCGGCCGTCCTTCCTCCCCACAGAGAAGGGGGCTCATGGCTGGCTGGCGTGGTGAGTGCCCCGAGCGTGGGGAACGGGAGCATCAGGCCGAGGGCAGCCGGGTCTGCCTTCTCTTTAGGCACCTTTGGTCTTTATTTTGTGGTGTGGAAATTAAGGGGTTTGGGTTTCTTTTTTAAGTAAAGAGATAGAATAAAAGATTTGAAGTGGGGAGGGATGGGAGGAGTAGAAAGGTGATGGCGATTCAATGGCAAAACAGAGCATTGGAGAAAGGGGACCCGGGTTCAAATTCTGGCTCAGCCATTTACCGTTCGTGACCTTAGGCAAGTTACGGGGTCTCTGGGCCTCAGTTTTCTCATCTATGGAATGGGGGTGGGGTGAGGGAAGGGATCATGGATTGAGGCCTGGCGGGAACACCACCTTCCACAGAGGATGAGCCGGCGGTCCTAACTCACCCTAAATGTGGCCAAACAGGTTGGCGAGATTAAAGGGCTGAACAAGTGAATGTCCTTAAAGAAATGTCGACTGGCTTGTCTTTTCCTTTTATGTACATGCAGAGGTGAGGTCTGGGGAACAAAACCCTGCCTGTGCGTGGACTTCTAATACCTGCGTATTCTTGAGCAAGCATTTCCATCCCTGGCTCTGAGGTGCTTCATCTGTAAACTGGGAGGGTGGACATGATAACCTGGAGGAAGCCTCCAGCTCCATCCAGATCCCCGAAGTATGAGCTGATTTATTATCAGATGCCCTAGCATTCTCTTGGCTGTGAGGGCCTGTGGGAGGTGCCTTACCCCCCCCCCCCCCCACTCCCCGACCGGTGGACCATACCTCTGCGGTTGTAAATGGCCCCCAGAGGTCAGCTGGTACAAGCCCCTCTTTATGTAGAGAAGGCCTAGGGAACATCATAAGGTCACCGAGCTAGTCAGCAGGGCCATCAGACTCCATCCAATCTAGGCATCTGCCTTTACAGCTGAGAGAGTGGAGGCCTGGAGCAGCTGGGGGGCAGAGGTGCACTCAGGGATCTTCTCAGAATCCCAGGGCTTGTATTCAAACCATGGTTTGTCTTTTCAAACATACATGTAAATGTAGGATAGTAATAAACATTTTGGGGAAAAAAAGAACTTAGCTCTGGTCCCTGTCCTCCCCATCTTAAACCAAAACAAAGCATTGCTGGGGCAGACTGCAGCATTCTCCTGCTTCACTGGCTGCCCAAATCTCTCATTCAGTGATAACGTATTCTTGGGCCCTCTGTCAAAGGACCCAAGCCTGGCTCTTGGGTAGATCTCTGTGAACTGGCTTCCCTGACCAGCAGGTACCCTGAGCACATGTGTTAATGGCTTCAGGTCTGGATCTTGTTGAATTAATGCCCTATCACTGGTTCTGATTTTAGGGAAGGAATGCACTCAGGATGAGAGTGGAGCTGCCGCCATCTTTACCATGCAGATGGATGACTACCTTGGCGGGAAGCCCGTGCAGAGCCGAGAACTGCAAGGTTATGAATCTACAGATTTTGTCAGCTATTTCAAAGGAGGGCTGAAATACAAGGTGAGCCATCTCCCCAAAGCACAAGCCTCCCAGCTCTTTCTTTAACCCCACAGGGGTGGCCTTGAGTCCTGCCATGACCTTAGAAGAGAGGTTAGAGTCCAATAGGGAGGTTGATGCTCAGCAGGTACTTGTCAGGGTCTTTACAAAAGAGTGTAAGTGACCTTTTACATTTCATGGGGTTGTTGAAACCCTAGAGCCCCAAGGAAGTCTGTGTGATGCCAAGTGAGAGGTTTGGTCTCCGCTCTTCTGTGAGGTGTCTCCTTTTAGTCTCAAAAGATTAGAAGAGTTGGAAAATTTGATGATGGCCCCCATGTAGTTAAGGTTTATCAATCTTAAGCAGTCACAGCAAGAGCTGGTTCTCCCAGAAGACCTTCTGATCACTGTGGGACCCAGACTTCATGCCATTCGCTTGTACAGTCCTTTTCTAGAGATGACAACTGTCCAAGTCATCATCCCCTGGCTTATTTACCATTATAAAGCATCTTACATTTTGCTTTTCTTCTCATTATTCCTAAATAAAGAAGGGCTTGAATAGTGTGTCGGGGTCTTGGCTTCTTGATGGAAGAAACCACAGAAGGTCCAAGCCAATTCTCTTCCCTTTGTGTGTCACTTTGTCAACATGTGAAATCATGCTCCTGTCACATGGACCCAGTGAATCCACTAAGTCTGAGTGCCATGGAATCCTGCAGGTGCCGTAGGGATAGGTTAGCCAAGGTTGTGAATGGTCATAGGCTAAGTGTGTTCTGGTGAAGCAAAATCAGCTGGGGAATGTTGGGCCACCAAATGGGAGGATTTAAATGTGCAGGTAGCAGGAACCTTCCACTCAGACGCCCCTCATGGGGCGAGGCAATAAGTCAAACGCCCTATTCCCTTTTCCTCATGAGAGAAAAGATGCTTGAAAAGCAGACTGGGGAGAGATGGCATTCCTCTGCTGTCCTTTCATTGGAGGTTCCTGCTTCTCCATTCAGCCTTCAGGCTGACACACGTGCATTTGCTACCCGTCTGGGACCCTGGACCTCACCTGGGTGGATGACTGAGATCCAATAGAGCTCCCAGATCTGGTTGCCCTTGGACTGGCTCAGGTTACCAGGCGGGCTGCATTTGCCAAAGGAAGAGCTGCCAGCCTCTTGACTCTTTGTAGTCTTTCTGTAGACACTGAATCCTTTTAAAGTGAAGAAATGAGAAGATGTCAGTCTCAAAGCCAAGCAAGGGACTGTTTGCTAAGGAGTTTCAGCTCAGTCAGAACTGACTTTTTCACCCTTGAAGTTCTTTCACTGGCATCCTAGGACCTCTTTTATCCAGTTGTTGGATGAATGATCTTTGATATAAATCGAAACTTTTTTGTTTTTACACTTGAAATACGTGCAATGCTTTGCAAATTTCCGCCATCCTTTCAAAGGATGGTGGAAATGCTAGTTATTATTATTGTTTTATAATAGTCACATCCCAATGCACTGCCTGCCCTCTCTGGACCTTGGCATGGAATATAGAAAGAACTTGAGCAAAATCACATATTAGGGCAATTAAAATAGTTTCAGGAGGAGCAGTCAGATAAGAGGAGAACCATGAGGAAGCAGAGCCTTGAAAAGCTAGAAAAGGAGGGAAGGGAAGAGAGGAGGGAAGGGAAGAGAGGAGGGAAGGAAAGGGAGGGAAGGAAGGAAATGGAAGGAGGAAGGAAGCATTGATTAAGCATGTTCTGGGGGCCAGGCCCAGGGCTAAGTGCTTACAAGTACTGAATCATTTGATCATCACAGTAATCTGGGGGGTGCAGGTGCTAGCTTTATCCATATTTTACAGATGAGCAAAGTGAGGCAGACAAGTTAAGTGACTTACCCAGAGTCACACAGCTAGTAAGTGTCTGAGGTTGGAGTTGAACTTGGGTTCAAGGGGAAGAAGATGGTGCTAAAAGCCAGGATTTCTGTGGTGGTTTGCCAAGTGCTTTGCATACGCTGCCTCATTTGATCCTCCCAGTTACCTGCCTGTGAGGTAGATGCTGTTGTCATCTCCACTTTTATAGGTAAGTAAACTGAGACTGAATGAGGTTTAGGGACTTCCCTAAGGTCATACAGCCAGTAAGTTTCTGAAGCAGGATTTGAATTCAGGGCTTCCTGGCTCTTAGATCAGCACTCTTTCTACTGCAGCCCACAATTGCCATGTGGCCAAATGCAGCAAAGAGTTGAATGAGGATTCAGATTTGGCAGTTGAGAGATGATTTTTGCAAAGGGCTGAGGAGTGGGAGGAGAGGAAAGAGAGACCATTCCTGCCCATGGTCCTTGACTTCTCTGCCAAAAGAATAAAGATGTGCATCATCAACTGTTCTCTTGGGTCAGATTTGGTCCCTGAAGTTAATGGATGTTCAGTGGCCTTTCTGGGTTGTTTTATTTACATGATTGAAGTCATTATGCATAGCGTTCTCCTGGTTCTGTTTTCTTCATGAGGCATCAGGGCACACAAGTCTTCCCAGGATTCTTGGAATTTCTCATTGTTACTACTTACAGAACAAGAATGTCCTGTTTGTGTTTGTGTACCCTAATTTATTCAGCAATTCCTCGTTTGTTAGAAGACCCCCCCCCCCACCCTTTGGTTTCCAGTTCTTTGCCTCCATAGTAGGGTTGCAAGGTCTGCTTTGTCTTTTTAGGGACCTTCTTTTGGGCTTGGTCCTCCTCATGGTATGTAACCAGCAACGAGATCTCTGGGCCAAGGGGATAAGGTAGAAGAAGTCTCATTTCACCATTTTATGGCCCCCTTCCTTTTCTGTCTAGGTTGGTGGTGTGGCATCTGGATTCAATCACATCATCACAAATGATATGACTGCTGAGAGACTATTGCATATTAAGGGCCGCCGGGTGGTCCGAGCCACAGAGGTCCCCTTCAGCTGGGCCAGCTTCAACAAAGGCGACTGCTTCATCATTGATCTTGGACTGGTAAGTTTGTCACTATGATGGACAAGAAAAAAATACGCTGTCTGTCTGTCACCTGAGCCAGCTTTGCTGAATTTGAAGGGCCATCATTAGGTTGGTTATAGAGAGATGATATTTGGTCTCAGCAACAAAGAAAACTTCCTGAGTGGTAAAGGGATTGTGTGATCTGCATGAGGGGAGGGGCCCAGGAGAGCTCCCACCCTTGAAGCTCACAGATCCTGAAAGAGAAAAGAAAAAACATCAGCTCTGGGTGAAATTATTCCATTAACGTGGCACTGATCAGATTCCTTTCAGCCTAACTGACGTCATGCCAAAGCTTCTATGAGGGAATGTAAATATGGCTCGGGTGAAGCAGAATGGAGAATTAGCAAAGAATGCTGGTTGTTACTTCAAAGGTTCTCATTGAATGGTTAAAAAAAAATGGGTTGCTCCTGCCAGATGGTCATAATTGAATAACATTCCCCAATAATTTCTTTAGTGAAATGTCTTCCTCTACATTATTCACGGAAGTCATGAAAGCCAAGACTAATGGTTTCCACTTTTTGTCTTTTCTGTTCCTGAGTTTGGGTGAAAACAGACCTTGAGCAGAAGTGGTTCCCTGAGCTCTGAGGGCTCTCCGGAGGAACCATTGCCCGGACATGGAGCACCAGGTCCAGGATTCCCTTATGTATGTCCAAGAGTGCTAGATTTGGAATTTGAACCTCTGGGTGTAATTGCTAGCCCGTGATGTGGGTGTGCTCCATGGCCTTGGGCAAATCACATTCCTCTGTGAAGAATGATGGGGTTGTTGAGTCAGATAACCTCTGAGACCTCTTCTGTCCTGGATACCTGTCTTCACAGACTAATGCTGGCTGCTGTAGGGAATGCGTTGGCTTTTAGCAGAGGGGGGCAGGATGGCTGAGGCACTCCTGGAGCATTTGGTGATGGACATAATAGAGAGTGTTGAGACCAATCATCCCACAATAATTATCTGGAGTAAAAAGAAGGAGGAGGAAGCTGCCTTGTTAGGAAAGGAGAAAGAATGTTACACTTGGAGTCAGGCAGATGTGGCTTTGAATCTGGACTTGGACTTAAACTCCTTGAGGGATGTTCACCAAGCCATTCTCCCTGTTTTAAGCCTCAGTTTTCACCTATAAAATGGGAGGTGGTAATCTTGCCGTTGCCCCTAACAGCAAGCTTTCTGAAAGCCTTAAAGGGCTTCACGTGCGTTCTGTATTATAATCATGGTTTTTACTGTTATAGAAGGGCCCTCAGCCCTGTGGCCGCCTGGGCTGCTTGTGACGTAATCAATTGGAACAAATAACTTAGCATCCTCTGATGAGTTCCTTTGTCCCCTTTTCAAGGGTTGGAATTTCCTGGAATAATTCATTGCTCAATCTTGAAATCATAGAATTTGAGAGCTGGAAAGGCGCTTGGAAGTCTGGTCCAATCAGTGCCCTAAGCAGACAGCCTAGAGAGGTTAACTGGGGTCACATCCACAAAATAAGCCATTGAGGTAAACATGACCAAGGCAGGAGTGTCATGTTTAAACTTACTCAGTAACTAGAATTGTCTAGTGCCCACAAGTGATGGAGACATGCAAATAGGGGCTGAATGCCTCTGTCATAGAAGGAATTATTCAGTTGGGGAGAAGCCATGATACAACTTTAACTAAAGGTGTTGCCCTTTTAATTTAATGGGATTTTGGGGTGACAAAAGGATGGGGAATGGAGGGAATTCCATCCCACATAATTTCACTGTAAGCCCCTCCAAAGTTTTTTACCTTTGCCCAAGTCAAGTTGGAAAACCAAGGTCCTCTCCATCATCTGATGATCTGGTATATCTGGTCTTTCTTTGTAAGACTGAGAAATATTTCTGCATCCTTTGCACACAATGTTCAGAGATTTCAAAAAAGGGGGCTCCCCTCCCCCAAACAAGCAGCAAATGGAGATTTCTCTGGGGTCTTCCTTATCTCAACCCATTAGATTCCTCCTCTGTATGTGAAAGATCTGAGAAAAGCTGCCTGATTGGACTGGATGGCAGTGTAATCTTTGCATCTCATCAAAGCTCAGTTGTCTCACAATCTCTTGCTATCAGCTGTCCTGGCCAGTGCAGAAGGACCTCAGTGCCACCAGGCCAGTCAGGCCAGTTCCCATGCAGAAAAGACAGGGCAGTGCCTGATCATCCTTTGGGTGCCCCCCTCCCAGTACACACACACACACACACACACACACACACACACACACACACACATATACATACACACACACATACACACACATGCGTATACACACATACACACACCCCGCAAAAGGCTGGGAGGCAACATTCTCTTTTTGGTTCGGTCTTGGGGGTCAATATTTGGCCGAGATTATCTGTTTGCTTTCCAATCAGCACCATTTATTCATTCATTCGCTCACTTGACAAATATTAACTGGACAAACACTGTGAGTCTGTGTGGGCGGAGCAGCGGCCGGGGCTGTCTCCGGGCCCAGTGCTCGGGGCCCCTAGCTGTGTGGCTCTTAGTGTCAGAGGTGGGAGTCAAAGCCCAGCTCTCCTGATGACACAACCAGCGTTCTTTATCACACCAGACCCTATGCTCCCTGAGCAATAAAGGTCCAAGAGGGAGCTCTCCAAAACGTATTGACATTCAAGATGCAGAACTTCTGTGAGGGCTGATACCGAGTCTTGCCTGATGCCAAGTCTATGGCGCTTTCATTATGGCCTGCTGATTTTCAAAATTAGCAGAATTTTAGAACTGGCCAAGAGCAGTGGTCTCCTTTCAGTGGTAGAGAGGCTAATTTTCTATAGAGATGCTAATTCAATTCCACTGAGGCTTTGGAGGATTTCTCTTGTTTCAGGCCCTTTTCGTGCTCAGAAGAGCTCAGAACAGGGTCCAGTCACTGTTAAGAACCAGACCAGCATTAACTGTTGGCCAAAGTACAGAAATGGATGGGCCTTTAAACCCATCAGCCATTGTAGGTCTGCTGACTAATACAGAGACAGTCTATGGGGCGCAGGAGAGAGGGAAGGGCAGCATTCATGCCTCGAAAGACTTCTTTGCGAGTCCTGGCTTGGACCCCTGCTACCCAGGTCATGGAGGCATATGGCTTCTCCTCCCTGAGCCTGAGGCTTCTCATTTATGACAAGAGTAGGTTAAGGCCTGAGCTCAAAGAGCTTATATTCTCTGCTGGTGGGGGGGGGGGGGGGGGAGGGCGGGGCAGGTTGAGTAACAACATGCACTTAGAAAAATAACAGTGAAGGAGACAAAGTTATTGCTGGAAGATGAGCATCCCAGCTAGAGATGGCTGAGGAGGGATGAACTCCCTGGAGGGGATTGTGCTGAAACTGAGATCTGAAAGGAAGTAAGCGTTCCGAAAGGCAGACGTGAGAAAGCAGTTCCCTCCAGGCCAGTGTCCGGAGATGGGACATGGGGTATCATGAGTGGGGACAGCAAACAGGCTAGTTCAGCAATAGAGAGAGTGTCATGCGATCAGTCAGGCAGAGTAGCCTGAAGGCAGCTTATGAAGGGCTTTGAATGCCAAACCTATGAGTCGTCAGCAGGGAGCCCCAGAAGTTCTTGAGCCAGAGAGTGACGCACTCCATTGTGCTTTAGGACTGTCACTGGTGTCTGTGTGGAAGATGAATAGGAGGGGGAGAAATGAGGTGAAGGAGTGAATGGAGAGGTGAGAAGGGACGGGGCAGCCAGATGAGTAAGTAGAAGACGTGTTGGGCCTGTGGAATCAACAAGATAATTTTTAAATGATTAGACTGAGGGTGGAAATCAAGGGAAGCCTGGAGGGTGATTCCAAGCTTGTTCTGTTTGCCATCCCAGACCCCCAAATCTGAAATAGTTTGAGAAAGAAATTTATGACCTTGTTTGGTAGACCAGAGCAAGTGGACAGGGTCAGATTCTGGAAGATTTACACCTTGGAGGGTGTTGACAAAGGTTTCCCACACAGGAACCCCACACAAGCAGTGAAACAATTTTGCCAAGAAAGCAGCTGGAAAGCAAGGTAGATTGAGATAGAAATGAGTAACTAACCCAGGATGTTAGCTTGGGTAGGAGCCTGCAGGAGCTCCTGGGTATGGTAACCCAAAACTAGAGGGCTTTGGGTGGATTCAGGGTCTGGGGGAATCAGAAATAGCTTGTTGCCATGTCTGGCATTTCTAGAGTTGCTGGGATCAGGCGCCATTCTGGGTACAGACAACCTTTAATCACAACACAAGGTTGGATTTAGACAGCACAATCAATTTTCGCAAACAGTATAAGAAATAGTTATTCCTGCACTCACAAACTTGAGGGGTGGAAAGGATAGTGGTGCCGCCACAATGGAGGTTAGGACAGGGTCTTGACAGATGGTGATGGTGAGCTCCTTATAGACGTGTTGAGTCTGAGATGCCTAGGGGATGTCTGACTGGACACATCCAACTTAGCATTGTTGATACAGGACTGGAGCTCAGTAGAGAGGCTAGGGCTGCATCTGTAGACTAGAAGAGGTGCTCGTTAACCCCCCAGGAGCTGATGAAGTCATGGTGCGGTGAGAGTGGGGTACAGGGTAGAGCCTTGGGTTTGCCCACATGTAGAGAGTGGAATATTGAGGGTACACCAGCCAAGGTGACTGAGCAGGGGCAGGGCTAAGAGGAAACAGTTATTTAATACTGCTCATTTTCTCAACTGAGTCTTTAGAGGTCTCAGAAAAGAGGTGACCCCAGATTCCCCAAATCCGTGCCAGTAGGGTTGTAAGCTCCAACAATCCCTAACAATACAGAATGACTTCAACTACCGACCCCACAATGGGCTGGGCATCTCTTTGAGGACCCGCCTAACTAGACGTAGAAGGACTCTGGATACTTTTTGGAGGGGCGTGGGGGTAGAAGGGACACTGAGTTCTTGAGGACTGTTTACTAAGTCCCAAATGGTCAGGTTCTACATTGGGGTCAGAGGTACCTGTCCTGATGAAGTCACAGTCCTTGAATTACCACCCTTCCTGGAAGAGAAATAAGGGAGTGCCTCCACCCAATAACCACAGGAACTGCTGGCCTCCAGAAAGACAGCCTGTCCTCCTCCAGGACCCTTCCTGGTGCCTTGTGAATCATCTGTAGTCCAGGCTTCTCAGGGGAAGTCCGAGGCTGGACACAGTGCCTGCATGGACTGGGGCTGGAATGACCCCATCCACTCACCTTCCCCAAACCTCTATTGGGGATTGGAGCAGGGGCTCTGATACTGCCACTGATCCCATGACTGGCACCTAGAGCCTGGAGCCCTGGGCCTGGAGTCAGGGAGACCTAGATACTTATTATCTGCATGACATTGGGCAAGTAGTGGCACGGCTGCCTGCCTCAGTTTCTGCTCTGTGAATTGGGTTATTAATAGTATTGACCTCCCAGAGTTGTGGGGAACCATGAGGTAGTGACCACAAGGAGTTGGCACAGTTCCTGGAACATGGTAGACACTACATGAAGCTTATTGTCTGCCAGTGGACAATGCCAGAATCGTATATCCAGGATCCTTTACTAAGCTGTCACTCGGTACTGAGCCGTGGGCGTGGGTGCTGGGGGATAAAGACATTAGGTGAGACCTGCTCCCTTGGCTTAGAGCTTGTGCTGGGGCTGGGGGATGAGGGGAACATGAGGGATTCTTCAGCCCCACTTGGATCACACTATGAACCCCAGTGGGCCACATGAAAATGTTGATCAGAGGGCAGATGCGCTCAGAATGAAAACTTAAGCAAACCAATCTGTCCACATGTGAGGAGGAGAATGATGGCCTTTCATGTAAAGGAAATCATTGGCTTGTCTCAGCAAAGAGGAGAGTAGGAAGGTGTTTAGGCTGCACTGAGTCAGCCTCACACGGCGCTGGTGGGGGTCCGGCTGGTCCTCGGCCCCACGATCTCGCTTCCTTCTAAAATGAGCCATACTCAGTGGGCATCGGTACTTGCTGATTTGTACCCACGTTGGCGGGCTGTGGCTCGGGCCGTGGATCGCTGGGGCATTAGACTGAATCACCCCGACCACAGAGTTAAAAATAAAAGCAAAGATAAAAACCAACGTGAAGTCAGATGCTACAGTTCCGTTTCTCAAGCCCCTGGGAGGGGGGAGGGCTTTGCAGCTCCCTGGCCTTTGCTGACGGACTAAACGAATCAGCCCTGATGGGCAGCGTGGCTTTGTCTTCTCTCTCACACGCTCACACACACACACACACACACACACACACACACACATACACACGCTCACACACTCACGCTCACACACTCACGCTCACACACAGACACACTCTTCATCTGTATGAGTCAGAATGTCCATGTGTTATTCTACATATGTGTACACATGACTACACACATGAATGTGCGTGTGTTTGTGTTCATGGTCTCTGAGCTTCTGAGCGAGCCCTTTGGCCTGAGTGTGGCCTCAGGACCAACTCCCTAGCCTAGGGAGAGAATCGATGGCCTTGGAATGCGGCAGTTTCAGGCCCTAGAACTCCTCACTTTCCCCAGAGTCCAGCCCTGGGGCCACCTCCAACACGAAGCCTTCCTGATTTCTCAGCCTTCCTCACTCCCGTTCTCAGTCTTCCCCTTCTGAAAGTACTTTGGGCACGCCTTGCATTTACCTGCTGGCAAACGCCCGCCCCACGACTGCGCCCCCTTCTCACCTGGGCCCCCAACCATGGTGGGCGGTGCAGGATGCCCCCCGAGTCCCATTAGGGCGTGAGCTTCCTGAGGGAGGAGGCAGTGTGTCCCCAAGATCCAGCGCGGTGAAAGGCATTCATCAGGTGCTTAATAAAAGCTTCTTGGACGGAACCGAGGTTTGCTTAAAGCTAGAACTTTTAGGTTTACAAAACGCTCTACAAATATCTCACTTTATTCTCCTAACGGCCTTGGGAGGTCGGTGCTATTATTGCACCCATTTCACAGATGAGGGAACAGGCTGGGGGGCAGCTTGCCTGGGGTCACACAGTTGGGAAATATCTGAAGGGAGATTTGAACTCGTGGCCTCCTGACTCCAAGTCTGGTGCTCTTTCTGATGTGGCGGAGCTGCCTCCGTGCTGTCACACAGAGGAGCTTTAGCCAGCAACGATGGAGCTGGTTTTGGGGGCATCAGGCCTCGGAAGCACGATGCCACGATCCCCACCATCTCTGATGCCCATGTTTGCTTTAAATTGTCTGTGTTGGGCGGGTTCCCGGGGGCTACGGAAGGGGAAACCCCTGAAATGCTCCTCTCCCCAACACTGATTATAGACCTGTAGTCTGGATTAGAGGTTGGGGCCCTGTGTTTGACGGGCCCCTCCTCTGCAGCCTTCTCGGGCCTGCCTTCAAGGCCTGACAATTTATAGGGGAAACGGGATTGTTGTTGCAACTTTAAAAAACCCCTGCCTTCCTGCCGTGGAAGACAGAGTGACTTTGTGTGGATGCCGAGTCGGGAAATGGTCTTACTCGAAACCTCAGTGAATTGAGTCAGTGTCTGGGGTGGCCCTATTTATTAATAGGTCTGCACATGCCTGTGGTTCTGCACTGTAGGTCTTTGTTAGGCAGTGGCAGCCCAAGACAGCTCGGAACACACACACACGCACACACTCACGCACACACACATATACATGCACACGCATACACACACACACACATATACATGCACATGCATACACACCCATTCACACACTCACACACATACACACTCACACTCACATACACATGCACATGCACACACATTCACACACACTCACGCACACACATATACATGCACACGCATACACACCCACTCACACACCCACTCACATGCATATCCACTCACACACATGTATACACCCACTCACATGCACACCCACTCACACACATGCGCACACACACTCCCATGCACACCCACTCACACACGTACACACCCACTCACACACACACCCACTGATGCACATGCATACACACCCACTCACATGCACACCCACTCACACACATGCACACACTCACATACACATGCACACACATTCACACACACTCACGCACACACATATACATGCACACACACACTCACATACACACCCACTCACACGCACATCCACTCACACGCACACCCACTCACACTCATGCACACACACTCGCACACACTCACATGTGCACACACATGCACACAAAAGGATGGTTCGAGGCACACCCTGGTTCTCTCCCAGGCACTTGCCCCCTTCTCTGACTCCTGCCCTCTCTTCAGAATTGCCCCGTTCCACACTTTATTTTGACTTTTCTATGTCTATATTGTATCCCCTCCCCCCAGCAGAGGGTAAGCTCCTTGAGGGCAGGGCCCTTTGTCTCTGGGCCTCCTACCTAAGAAAGGCTCTGGTGCTTTTGTAGGTCCTGAATAAATAAGTGACAAAGGGTTGAAAGGCCCCTGTCCTTAGCCCAGCTGGCTGTGCTCACACTCACTGCTCATGGGATGAGATCCAGGCTTGGCCCTGTACCCTTTATCATGATTATCCCATAGGCAATGAAAGCCAGGGACTGCACACTCCTCAGGTTGGCCCGGCCCATGTAGCTCGGCAGGGAGGGGTGCCACATGGGTGGGAGGCTGCCTCTGAGAAGACCCTGAAGGCCCAGACCTTCCTCAGTGCCGCTATGAGCACCACACCCCCTCTACCTTCTCAAAAGCTGCATCTTCCCATAAATGCTAGGGAGGGGGTTGGGCACCTGTACTTAGGGGATCTTCCTCTCATCTTCTTGACAACCTATGCATACCAGAGGCCCAGGGGAGAGAATTACCCCTTTACTGGTCAGTCTGATACAGATTTAAACAGAACTGGAGTCTCCAAAAATGTGAGCTCTCAACTTTCTTCACACTCATCAGCCTTCGTTTCTCAGGGACTCGATGCCCTGGGTGACAATTCCCCAGGGAAGAGGTGTCCAGGGGGAGATGGGCAGTGTCCCAGGCCTGAAGCCTTGGGACACTGAGGAGCCCAAACTACCTTTAGGGCAGGTCCTGGTGCAGGATTTCTTCGGGCTTCACAAACACAAACTCTGGGGCTGGGGTTGATTCCTATCTCAGCAGCAGGTGATAGCCCGGTCCACCACGGACCCCCAGGTAAACAAGGTGCGTCCATGAGTCGCTGATGTACTGGATAAAGAGCCAGAATGGTCAGCAGGGCCAGGCTCCTGCCTTGTTCCCGCTCTACTGTGGAAGGGAACGCACAGTGTGTTATTCCACAGAATGCCAAGGGTAAGGGTATAACTAGGCCTTAAAGCTTGTCCCATAAACTGGGTAGAGTTGGGGGGATGGAGGTTGGGCAGGAGCTCCTTTAAAATGTCAACACCACCAGAAAGGAGTTAGCTTAAAGTGCACAGGGTCTTATTTCTCCCTCCCATCGCCCTCCCCCCACCAAAGCTAATAAAAAGGCAACATTCAGATAGATAAACAGATATAGATTTAGCTCAGTGGATACTTGATCTGGCAGCTTGTCCATTGGGCCTCCAAGAGATATTTATTCTAAAGAACTCTACAAAAATGGCCCATTCCATAAAGGCTCCGGCCCTCTTGGGGACCATGGTGAGAGTGGGGCAGAACTAGGTCAGTTCCATAGTACAGAATGAGATGGAGGGTATTCAAGCATCCTTGGCTTGGCCCAGCTGGCCAAGGTTTTCTCACAAGTACAGGTGTGTGTTTCACGGTTTGTGTGCAGGCCGCCCTAAGCTGCTGGCCACCCTTGGGCCCTCAGGCTTCTCTGCAGCCTTGGGATCTGGCCGTGGCCTTCTCATTTCCTCCAAAGTGAATCCTGTCTCTGCGGATGCTGCACAGGGAAAGGGGAGGCCAGAAGCTCTTTTCCTTAGAAACTCAGTTTGAAGGATTTTGGCTCATGAAAAAGACATCCCCCCTACCTCCCCTTTCTCCATCCCCAGCTCCCAGGACCTCTCTCTTCTTACTATACAAGAGAGATGCCAAGCACGCAGTCTCTGGGCCTGTTTGGGAGGTGTTTAACAAGACAAACAAACACACTCATGTTGGGATGCAGTTTTCCAGGCAGATGTGTGCCCACCGAAATCCTTCTGTGTGGCTTTCTGGCCCCTCTATGAATCTGACAGCACTGTTGTACATTCTGAGAATGAGCTGTGTGCCCTCAGACAGATCCCCAGACCTCTCTGGGCCTCGGCTGATCAGCTGGGAAGTGAGACGGCTGGACCCGAGGTCTCCGAGGCCCTTGCTAGCTCGAACATTGTATAAGACGCTAATGCCTTGGAGGCTTGGGGTCTTTTCATTTCCAAAGCCAGGATTGCTTCAGGATTTGATAAACCCTCCCTCCAATTAACCCTGGCACTGTTGAGAACATGGGGAGTTGGCAGGAAAAGGTGACGTTGGCCTTGATGAACACAGAGGCTCCTTGGGCTTGAAGTCCCAGAGTCACAGCAGGGACTGAGTGATGGGACCAGTGTCCAGGGTGCTGACTCCATCTTGGAAGGCACACTAGGTTGCCTGTCCAAGGGCTCTCCCTGTGAAGCCTGGCTTGGCTACTTCTCTGCAGCCTGGGACAAGTCCCTTCCCCAGGGCAAGCCTCCATTTCCTCACCTGCAGAATGAGGGGGTGGGGCTTGGTGGTCTCCAGGAGCAATGCAGCCAGCCTATTACAGTAGGTTAGCCTTTGAAAATCAAGGGGAGCAGCCTAAGAAAGTCTGAACTAAGCCATAGGGGTGGGTTCTAGGCCCAGACACCATCAGTCCTCTGACCACAGCTAAAGTCTCTGTCTTGGTTTCTTAGGAAATTTACCAGTGGTGTGGCTCCTCCTGTAACAAATATGAGCGTCTGAAGGCTCACCAGGTTGCCATGGACATTCGGGACAACGAGAGGAGAGGACGATCCCAACTGATTATCGTAGAAGATGGGAATGAGCCCCCTGAGGTCCTCCAGGTAGGCTGGTGAGAGGGTGCAATGGTGTGATGGGGGTGCGACAGCTCAGAGTGCTCCCAGGGTGAGGGGACAGACGCCTGGGTGGTCCAGCTGCTGATGTTGAGGCTCTGCTCTCCCTTCCAGCCTGACTGGCAAAGGCCTGGAGTTGGGGCTGCAGGTTTCACCTCTGCTGCTGCCTGCCTGGGAGTCCTGGGGGGCCCTTCAGTAGGCTCCTCGTCTTCATGAAACGAGAGGTTTGGATTGTGTGGTCTGCGAGCATCCTCAGCTCTGACCTTGGCTTCCTGCCCTTCATGCCAGCTCTAACAGGCCAAGTCTGTGAGCCCTACCTTTACCCCAAGTGTTGGGTGAGGAGGATCTCGTTAGACCTAGCTCTGCCTTGGTTCCCATTACTTGAGTCTCATCCGGTCTCTTAAAACCCCACATAATATGCTCCAACCCCTTTTCTCTGCATCACATCCCCTACATCCTTCTGCCAGCTGTTCCGCAGCTTTGGGGGTCCCCACTCCCTGCTGTATCTCTGCCTTCTGTCTTTGTCCAGCTTGGAAGGTGTGAATGACTGGTGTAACATTAGCAAGGCAGGTTTTATGGCCTAGACTGTTCAGGAGAAAGGCCATTGAGCTTGATTTTGTTTCCTGTGAAAACAATTTTTTAGAGTGTTATTAAAGGGATTGTTTAATGAACATGAAGCAGTGATCACAAAGACCCAGCAGGTCACCTTCTTCTGTGATAGGGCTGCTGGCTCGGGGACACTGTGATGTTGCTTGCCCAAATATTAGCAAATCCCAAGGTCTTCTGGGAATGACACGATGATGGCATTGGGCAGCCCTACACCCAGCTGAAGTGCCAGAGCCAGGGAGAACTTGTTCCCAAATGTTTACTTACTTACTGACTGACTGGCTGGTGGTGTCTTGGAAGGAGATGTCCAGAGGGGTGCCTTGGGGATCTGCCTTGACTTGGGGCTTTTTAACATTTTTTTATACATGTTGTGGAAATTAACATCACATCTTTGTATCTATGACATATCACCAGAGGAATGGTGGATACATAGATAGAGAGACAGGTAGAGAGGGAGGGGGGAGATACAGAGACAGAGAGGAGAGAGACACATACAGAGGAGAGATAGAGAGAGAGAGAAGGAGAGAGACAGAGAGAGAGACACAACACAGAGGGGGAGAGAGAGAGACAGACAGACAAGACAGAGACAGAGAGAGCTGAGGCCTTGAGCAACATGCAGAATCACAAAGATCTCAACATAAATTCTCTAATGAGACCAAATGAAATGAGCTGCTTAATAGAAATAACCATAAAGTTAAGCCCAAGTTTAACAGAAGAGTCAGCTTCCCCACTGAAAGCTAGGAGGAAGGGTGAGACTGGAGATCAGATGATCAGAGGGTTTTAGTAAGTGGGAGCACAATTCGGACCAACACAGGGAGGAGCAGGGCCAAAGCTCAGCTGGAGATAATTTGCTAGCAATGACCCTGGGCAAATAACTTAGCCGCAAGGAACTTGTCTGCCTCAGTCTCCTCATCAGTAAAATAGGGTAATAATAGCCCCTTCCTCCCAGGGTTATTGTGAGGATCCAATGGATAATGTTTGCAAAGCACTGTGCCAACCTTAAGGCACCACAGACATTCTGATGACCATAATTTTATTGCCTTCATCTTTATGGTCCCTATTATTGGGTCTCATGTCCAGGACCAGGGACCACAGGGAGGGTGGTGGTTCCACTCCACTGTACCCTGGCCACAGCCATCCTGAGGGCCATGTTTGGTTCTGGGTACCCCGTCTAGGAAGGGCTCTGATAATTTCCAAAAGGGCCAACCAGGCTGGCCGAGGGTCTGGTGTTTAAATCCCCAAAGGATCCTTTTATCTCTCGTGGGATAAGCCTGCCTCTGCTCTGCTCAGTCAGGAAGATGTGAGTTCAGATCTTCCTCAGGTACTAGCTGTGGGCTAGTACAAATCACTTAACCTGTCTGGCTCAGTTTCCTTATCTGTAAGATGGGGATAACAGTAGTATGTACTTCTTGTGAGGAATCAGATGAGACAAGCCATCTGTAAGTGCTGTATTTATGCTGGCTTTTATGATATTTGGTGATGATAATCATTCTCTTCTGACTCAGTCTAGCAATGGCAGCTGGGACCCCTCACTCAATCCCCACCCCATAATACTACCCTTCTGCTATGATATGACCCCTCGCCTATGTCTAGTGACTGTCCTCATGAAGAGGGTGAGAAAAGCTGGGTGTTTGAGGGACCCTGGTGAATCCCTTGAGGGTTCTAGTCTGGAAAGAATTCTCTGTACTCAAGCAATCTTGTGAGTCAGGATTGTAAAAGTTTATTGTTATGCTATACAGCGGACAGGGGTTCTTAGGGAACCTGAAAACTTAAAGGTGTCAGGGGTACAGATTATAGAGCAATAAAATCATAAATCAGGTATCAATTATGCTAACTAGGTGAGTAAGGGTGGGATTAGGTAGAGTTAAAGAGTGGTCAGTGCTTAAAGGGACATATACTTTTCATATCTACTTGCAGGTGTATTGCCCATAATTCACTGGGAAAAAGCCCAAGGGGGGGGGGGGGTGCTGCATGGAGGTGTGGTTTTAGGCTTGAAATGTCACCGGGTCACTTAATGGTCAATGCTGACTGAGAGGTGTCCAGTCTGTTACCCATCAGTGTCCTGTTTGACAAGATGGATGTTGGGAAGCTAGGCTAATTGGAGATCCAGGATGTGCCTCATTGGAGAGGAGTTACCTTACTGATAGTGCATTGAAGGATTCATAGGTGTAGCTGGCCACTAGAACAAGTGAGCTTTACATTTCTCTAAGCTAAAGGGGTTGTTTAAAGATGCTTTAGTGGAGGATTCATAAGCATAGCTTGTTATTGTACCAAGCAGGGATAAATAGTTCATGAATAGTAGCTAGGCAGAGAGCTGGCCTAGGGAAGAGGCAGAGTTAATGCATTGAGGCTGGGGGAAGTGTGATTTTACAAGTTGATTTCACAAGCTGATATTACAAACATAGGTACCCAAACACAAGTGTAATTATACAAATTGAAGTTACAACTAGATGTTACAAACATAGGCACCCCAACACCCCATCACTCAGACCCTGTGAGAGGGAGGGCCCCTCTAGTCCAGGCTGAGGTTCTGAGCTCTTGCCTAACCTGTCCTTTGTCATGGGCATCTTCATCTTGGACACATCTCAAAGCCACCTGTCCCTCAGTCTTGGCCTCTCTACCTGGTTTCTCTCTATGACCTTACTGTTTACCCAACACTCTTTTCATCTTTACTGTAAACATTGTCTTTGCCTTTGAAATTCAGTGGCGTATAAATTATTTAGAAACATGTTGCATGGTTCCATTGTTCCTTTTATTATGTGAAAAGCAAATTAGCAAAGTGAAGGGGAAATGAAGCATGTTGCCATCCCTACAGACTTAAAATCCACTGTCTGGCACCAGCAAGGGGCTCAGAGTCTCCTAACTGGTAGTACATCCTTGGGATATTTCTCTTTCTCTCTCTCTTTTTTTTTTTTTTTTGCTTTTTGGAGGGCAATTGGGGTTAAGTGACTTGTCCAAGGTCACATGGCTAGTGTGTCAAGCGGCTGAGTCTGAATTTGAACTCAGATCCCCCTGACTCCAGGGCTGGTATTCTATTCACTGTGCCACCTAGCCACCCCGGGATATTTCTCTTGAGGGTTTCTCTTGAAAAGGAAATAGTTTTAGAAACTGTATGGAAAAAAAAAAAGTATTTCTTGAAAGTGCTGTGTTGGAAACAAGAAAGAGGAAGCAGCTGGACAGTTGGCCAGACACAATCATGAGGAAAGCCGGGCTGTACTTTTCCAAACAGGAAGAACTTGGTCCTGAGGTCCCTTGGTGGAGCGGCCAAGGCCAAAGCCATTGGCTGAACAAACACCCCAGGGCAGTGGTGAATAGAGCCTAGCCTAGTGTGGCCCTGGTCTGTCTGTGTATTGTAAGAGACCTGGAAGAAGTTGGGGGTGGGGGGAGCTTCTCTTCCTGGAGTCTGAAATACTCTCCTCCTGCCCCCTTTCCCTTCCCCCCTCCTCCATTTGCTTCTCCTTCCCTCCCCCATGAACATCTTCTTTACTACAGATGCCCACCATGTACCTCACAGTGCCCACGAGGCTCCCAGGGACACAAAGATGGCAGTCAGTGAAGTTCCTTCTTCCCAAAGACCTGGGGTCGAATTAGGCGAGGGCCATTAGCACGTCTGGAGCACTTTCCTTTAGTAGATGCCTGACCTCAGAGTTGTGGAGCCTACTCCACTGGTATAATAATTAAAAATAATATAATAATATAAGAAGAATCACAGAAGCTCAGATTTTTAAAGCACCTTAATTATGGAAAACCCTTTACATGCATTATTTCACATGGTCCTCACAACAGCTCTGGGGGCTACGTGCAGTGCTGTTATCATCCCTGTTTTACAGCTCGGGAAACTGAGGCAGGTGACATGACTTGCCCAGAGTCATCCAGCTAGTCAGTGACTGAGTGGGTCTAGATCATGTTTCCTGGGCACCAGTCCTCTTCCCAGTCTTCCTTTCCTCAGCTCCTGCCCATTGGTCACGGTGGGTCATGCCTGCTGTCTCCTCACACCCACCATGACTCTCTGCTGCCCCCCAGGTCCCCTGGATCTTGCCGTGCTTTGTGAATGTGGGTGTGTGGCTGTGACAGACTACAGACGTAAAGGTGGTGAGAATAATAACCATCGTCACAGGCCCTGGCGTTTGGAGGGCACTTTCAAGTTGCCAGAGCTTCCTGTGAATCATCCTCCATGGAGGTCTCCTGGTCTCTCCCAGTCCACACTCATCTCTCCCAGAATTCCTCCTTCTTAGTGAAAGAAGGTCTCTGAAGACCTTTGGAAACCAAGGTGTGCTGTTCTTACATTATCCCCTGCAGGAGGAATTTTGGAGCAGAGATCTAGCTGTCTTTAAATATTTCTAAGACTCTTACACAGAAGATGGTCCAGACTTGCTTTATTGGGCTGACCTAGGAGCAATGGGTGGAAGTAAATTAGCCAAGAGGCAGGTTTCAGCTAGCTCCATGTCAGGAAAACCCAAGGATGAGCGCTGTCCAAGGTAGGGTGAGATGCCCCTGGAGGTGAGGAGTGAGTTTTCCTCTCAGTGGAGGCCTCAAGCACAGACTGTTGGGTTTCTTGTAGAAGGGTTTCTGGGGTTAGACCTTTGGACTGAGACAGGCTTGGCTGATTGAGCTCACTCTGGCCCTGAGGATGCCCCAGTGAGTGGAGCCCACATCTGCTCCAGGAAAGCTGACTTTTGTACCTTTCTTCAAACATCAGCCCTCTTCCAAGCATGGGTCTGGGGGCTGGGATGAGAGCTGACTCTCCCTCCCAGGGGACAGGCATTTCAAAGGTTAGCCACAAAAAAGTTCAGCCATGAAAGCTGCCCCTTATTATTACCATGCCTTGTGGAGCCTTTTGGAGCTGGGTGATGGCATTGTATAATGGAAGGGAGCCCTTGATTTGGAGGTTCAATTCCTGGCTGAGGCACCTACTAGCCCCATGACCAGAGTGGTTCAGTTCCCATCTGTAAAATGGGGATGATGATAGTTGTGCTGCTGGACCTTATCTCTGGGTCTCTTGACCAGTCATTAATTGTGATTAGGGTCTGCTGGGGAACCTGATGAAGGGTTTATGGTCTCTGAGGATTCAAAGGAAGTCATGTCAATGCACCCCCAATCCCCCCCCCCCCCCCGCTACCCTCCCTGTCCCAATGGCCTGGTGTGGTTGTTTCCTGGGATGCCCTCGACTGGGCACCGACCTGGCCTTGGTCTCTAAATGCTTCTGTTTGTCATATGTCCTCTGAGGAAACTGAACCACACCTACCCGGACCCAGCCGTGAGTCCTAAGGCTTACTCCTGGGCTACTTTGTTCCTTCCTGACTGAGAGGAAGGGGAAGACTTCACTGGCGCTCCCCACTCCTGGCACCGTCATTTCACCAGGGCTGATTGGGGGAAACCTGGTCAATGGGTTCTCTGTGCCCAGCACAAGGTAGGAGATTCACAATGTGTGTTTGTGGAATGGCCAGGCTCAGTGGATTCCTCCCAGGGAGCCAGGCCAGGCTGTTCTCAGGCTCCCTCCCTCAGGGGGTACCTGGGCCATTTTCTGGCCTCTTTGCCGAATGTCAGGGCCAAGCCGTCTTTGCTCTGATGCTCTCCTGAAAGTAGGCGTGGGCATGTGACGCAGACGTACACAGAAGCTTGGCATGTGGTCGGTGCTAATCAGCATTTCCTGAATTTGAATTCTGCCTGGTTATTGACTCATGTGAACATTGATACAAGTTTGAAGTACTTACTCTGTGCCTGGCATGGTGCTGAGCATGGGGAATGCCAAGAGGAAATCAGAATAACTCCTGCCCTGCCTGAGTTTCCATTCTAATGGGGGAGATGATGCAGTCACTAGAGGTCTATACAAAATGAACTCAAGGTGGTTTGGGGAAGGGGGGCAGGTGCCTTCACTCACACCTACCTCTCCTCTTCATGCCCCCCCAATCCCATTCCCACTCACCAGGCTCCTCTCCTCTTCATGCCCCACCCTGCAATCCCACTCATGCCCACCAGGCTCCTCCCCTCACTGTGGCCCCCTGGGGCATCTGTCATTGGATTCCTCAAAGAAGGATATAAATGCAAAGAATACTTAACTCTGATCCCAGCCCAGGCCTACACCGCCTGCCTCTGCTGATGGTTTCCAACACCCACATCCTGTACTTAGACCTGTTAAGTACTTTACATAAATTGGGAGGGAGAATATGGGTTGGAATCCTGGCTCTTTATGACATGAGGAAAACAAACAAACCTCTCTGTGCCTCAGTTCTCTCATTCGTTAATTGAGGATTTGGGACAAATAACAATCTCGTTTTCTTGGTAGTGTTCACCACATCACAACAACATATCAGGCTTTTTTTTTTTTTAATAAAGGAGATCTTGGGGTTGAGCCCAATATTACCTCCACGTTTTCCTTATTCAGAGAAACACACACATCCCATTAAAAAGCATTTATTAAGTACCTACCATGCACCAGGCTCAGTGTCACACAGTATGGCTACACAGACCACAGTCCCATTCATCAGGAAAAGCTCATTCTCCAGAGGGCTGGGGTGGGTGGGGCCACAACGTGGCTCCAGAGGCTTTGATCCAAATTAATTTCAGGAGTGAGTTCCCCCCACCCAAGGTAAAGAGAATCTGAAAATCTCAAGGAGGGGATGATGCCTCTGATACAAAGAAGCATTTGGGCAGAGCCTTGAAGGGAAGGGATCCCAAGGAGCAGTAGTAAGGAGATATTTCTCCAGCCTCCTCTCTTAGCCAAACACCCACCCCATCCATCCATCCATCTATTTGTTTGTTCATGCTTTCAGTAAATGTTAATTAAAGCTCCTGGAATGTGTGCTAACATTGGGGACACAGGTAAACCTTATGTGGCTTCAGTCTACCTCCCACTCTCTCCTCCCTACCTGGACCTTTGGGTGTCTATTTCTGGAAATTCCATGAAGATGGGACTTTCTGAGAGCCACATCCAAGCTTTATTGAGAACCAAAGGAAGGAGATTCAGGCCAGTTGTGGGGGGTTCTCCCTAGTGCCCCAGCCCCACCATAGTGGAGACATATCCTGGAGATAAGAGATGTTTGAATTGACACAAGCTGCCCAAAGGGTAGGGATCCAGAGGTCAGTAGCTGTGCCTTACTGGCACACTCCAGTTCAAATAGAGACTTGTGACCTTCCTGATAAGTTCTTCTGTCCACCTCCAGAGAGTGCCCTGAATTAGTGGCCTTTGGCAAACATTCCCAGGGGTATCAGCTGAAGGCTGATGCTGAGGGTGGGGCCCCCATCCTATTCTGAGGGCTGTAATGTTAATGGGATTTAAGATCTTCCCTGCCCATTAATAAGTCTCTGGTGGAGCCCATTAAGGGAAGCTTGCTTAGGGGAGGCTGGCTTGTAGGAAGGCTTTCACACTAATTAGGCACTGAGTCAGGAGGGTTGTGATGCCCTCTGGCTCTAAAAAGGGTATATATAAGTCTCATCTGGTCAAATCATAAGAACCCTCTTCCAATGAGTGAGCCCCAAAGCAATATATACTCTGAGGTTAGCATTTTGCTTTGGGGCTCACTCATTGGAAGAGGGTTCTTGTGATTTGACCAGATGAGACTCTGGGTAGCCTGTAAGGAGCGCCCCACTTTGAAAAACCCAGAGGATGGCGTTTCTCTCTCTGGTAACTATGTATGTATTGCCTTGGTCAGAGAGTTGGATCTGTTGATCTGTGCTAATTTCTCAGACAGGAGCCCTGTCTAGTGGTTTTTATTTCTCTGCTTGTATTTTCTCTCTTTTCTTTGTTTGAATTTTCTCTGGAGTTCAGGGTGCTGACTTTTCCCCTAAACTATTGAATGTAATTAAAACGATTGCTGACCCCTTGAACAGCTGGCATTCCTGGTAAGGCAGATCTAAGAACTTGTGCTAGTAGCCATCCTGGGTATGCCAGTGTGATTGCTGATACAGCCAGTGACTGAGGGAGAACTGAGGGACTTCCCATCCCCAGACCAGCCTGCTAAGGCCTAGCTATCTAGTGATCCATCTTGGTCACACTGGATCACAGCCAGGTCATTAGCCTGGGACCATTTCTGCAGTCAGACTCAGTGCCTGGAGGGAGTTCTGTACCTGTCTGGTCCAGCCCTTATGGAAACAAGATTCCCTGCAGGTCATTAAACCTCCCTCCCCCAGTGAGCCTTTTCCAATTAGGAAAACTCTAATTCTCAGAAAGTGTGAACTTCTGCTAAGTCCACATCTGCCTCTTTCAAAGTGCTTCTGTCTCCACTGGCTCAGCCCTGGAATAGGCCATCCTGGTTCCCAAGCTGAGCCTCTGGCTGTGTTGAATAGCTCTGCCCTATACCGCAGTCCATCTGGTCTAAATGACTTCATGTGGTCTGTCTTCTCTGATAGCAGTGTGGGCTCTTTGGGACTTTGGAACATCCCTGGGCCACAACCCTGGGGACCAGAATGTTTACAGAGCAGACTGTACCACTCACAGGACCCCAGCCCAAAGGGGTTGGGCCTGTTCACAATTCCTCCCCTCCCCCAAAGAGCCCACCTTGACCTGACGTAGTCAACCCATTCTTCCTTTAAGGTGAACATTGCTCTCCTTACCTACATACCTCCATCAGACAACCTCCCTGACCATTAATTACTTAGTGGGTTCATAGTCTAGAAATTTTATTTGACTTTCACTAAGCCCTAACAGGCATGAGAAAGAGTGACCATGGGCCAGAAAGGGGCACTGGGGACAGACAGACTATGGAGGGCTTTCTGTGGGTGACAGAATGATCACACACATGAAGCAGTCATAAGGAACATTGTCAAGTGTGTGCCAGGCAGTGTGCTAAGCCCTGGTAATACAAGGACAGGCAAGAAGCAAGATGACGTGCCCTCAGGGACCTTGCATTCTAACAGGGAAGGAGTCAGGGGGTAAGAGAAGCAGGTTCCTACTTAGGGTTCTGGTGGCTAAGTCTGGAGAATGAAGAATGGGTGTTTGGGCCCATGCCCCAAATAGAGGCTCTGGGAAGAACCTGAAGGGGCGCGCCAGGGAAGAGCACGGGGGGCGTTGGAGAGCCTGGTTCTCCCACTTACGAGCTCTATGACTGACTTTGGCAGGGTCCTCTCCCCACCTTGGGCCTCATTTCCCCACTTACAAAATGGTGGAGATAATCCCAGTGTGGCAGGGCTGCAGGAGGCTCCAGGGAGACAGTGGATGTGGATGGCCATACGATGTTCTAGGAATGGTCCCTGGGCTCAGGACAGAGCCAACCCAGATGAGGCTGGCCCAGGGCAGCAAGCACCAGGAAAACATCCAAGTGAGGAAGGCAGAAATTGTCTGGGGGGATATGGATTGGCCTCAGGGCCTCAGCTTCCTCCTTGGCAAAAGGAGGGGCCTGGGGTCCCTTCCAGCTCTCCTTAGGAGTAGAGGCAGGGTGGAAGCCTGAGACTCAGACTGGGAGGGGCTCTCTGAACAGCCTTTGTTTTTCCTGAGAACTGTTTGTTGTGGGCCTTCCGTATGATCAAATATTTGTGATAGCTTAGGTAGTAAAGCTCTTGTCCTGGTCACATGCGCTGCCTGAGCACCTGGTGTCTCATCCATCTACTCTACAATGGAGGTTCCAATGGGCTGCAGACTCCAGGGGGGGGGGGGGGGAGGGTGGGGCACAGGGCTATTGTGAGCAAACCATGAATCTAAGACTGAGGGAGCACTGAATGCTGTGTTCTCTGCATAGATGAAACAGAGCTCTCCTGCTGTCCAAGAGCTCTCCTGGTCCCCACAGTGTATAAGAAAACCTAGGAGCTGCCCCTAGTGCCAGTGGGGAAGGGGACACATGTGGCACCCAGAGGCAGTGTGGCCCAGTGGTGAGTGTGATGTAGGAGGGTCTGAATCCCAGCTGAGCCCCAGTATGCCTGTGTGACCTTGGACAAAGGTCTGCACCAGCTACAATTCTGTGACCCTGTGACCGAATCCCCGTGTGTCCGTGACTCAGCCCTGGAAGGAAAAGGACAAGGCTGTGCCAGGCTCATACCCTTCCTGCCAGTCTCATTCTCCACAGCAGGGCTGGCTGCCCCTTCATGCAGGAGATGCTCAGGAGGTTTAGAGGTGGGGCTTTCCTCAGGGCTTTCCTAGGACCAACTTCTTCCCCTGATGCCCAGGGTCCTTCAGCCTCCTTGTCTTGCCCTGGCTTCACTCCTCCCTCAGATGTAGGGCCTTGGTCCTCAAGCTGAGATGTGACCAGGGCAGAGGAGGCCTTGGGCCTCCCTCTTCCTGGCCATGCCTCTTCATGCAGCCACAATGGCTTATGTTGTAAAGGGGGTGGGAGATAATTCCCCTCCCCCACCTTGGTTGTTGCCCTCATATAGGAGGAGGGTTTAATGTGCTTCCAAGGTATGGCCCGCTGTGACTACTTCCTGAGGCCTGAGGGCCTCTGACCCAGTCAGCATGTTCAAATCAGCTTCTAGGGCCCTGGTGGCCACCCAGATGCCCCAGAAAAACCAGCCCTGGGTCTGACTGCTGCCAGAGCCCCCCGTCCTGGGGCAGAATCCCCCTTGAGCCTGGCTGTGCCCCATCACTGGGGGAAGCCGTCTCCAATGGCAGATTGACCACCCCAGAGGCCCTTTGCCGTTTCTGCAGGATTGATTCAGGGCCTTGGCCAACATCAGAGTTGTCAGTTTTTGGACTCCAAGTCTTCATGGGAATTGCCAAAGGTCACTGGCGACTCTTCTTTGATTATATTCCTGATATTGTGTCATTGAGGATCTGGAGACAGAAGAGGCCTCGGCTCCCTCCCTTCTGTCCCAGATGAGGAGAGCTGGGCCAACTCGCTCAGGAAGGACTGAGGCAGGGTAGAGACAAAGGTCTTTGGGGCCCAGCTCCGGGGCCTTGTCCACTGTCCTGTCTCCTCTTGTGTCCATGGGCAAAGACAAGTATTCTGACACACAAACATACTAAAGGGGAGAAAAGACTTACCTGCCAGGCGTCAGAGGGTCGGCTTCTGCTGTCTGCGGCTTCCTGGGTTTTTAGGTCAGTCACCTTTTCTATTACATTTATAGTATTCAGTGAGTCGGCATCTGCGTGAGTGGAGGGCTTTCTACCTTAGGAGTTCCCTACCCCAAATCCAGACCAAGCCTCTCTACAGGATTATCTATCCAGCCTCCAGGCATGTATGTGCACAGGGCACATTCACCTTAAGCCGTGCAGAGCAGCTTCTACCCGCTGGGTCCCCTCTCCTCCTCCAGACATCTTTTCTGCAACTTTGTCTGGGCTTTCCTGCTGCTGTTAGCCTCTAGATCTCTGTGATGGATCTGGCTTGTTTGGCAGAGGCCGGGAGCCCAGAATTACACTCTCTTGGCTACAATCCTGTAAGCACTGAGGGCAGGGTTTCTGCTTCCTGTAGAGTCTCTCCCTCCTCCCGATGCCGAGCTCCACAAACACTGATTGTGTGGCCCAAGAAGGCACAGGTTAAAGCTGCTACTACCTATGGGGTTAAGAACAAGTGGTCCTGGGGATGGCTGGGGTCACCCCCACAAGGTGCGTCGTCATGCCCCAGCCCGGCCTCATGTTTCCTATTCCCTCCCCCAAGGCTTTAGGAAACAAGCCAGAGCTGAGTGATGGAGTTGAGGATGATGACTCGGTAGCTGACATCAGCAACAGGAGAATGGCCAAGCTGTACATGGTGAGTGCTGGGCTGGGTCCTTTGGCTTGGGGTCTGTTCAGGGCCCTCAAGGGGTGCTGGATGCAGTCTGGGCAGGCAGCTCTGCTTGAGGGGAATCAGGAGAAAGCTGCAGGACCTTGGCTTTGGGCCTGGTGTCCTCGTGTTCCTCGCCACCCATGACATTTCTGTGGTGCTTGGAAGTTTGCCAAGCAGTTTACCACGTTGGGCCAAACGAATAGAGGCTGGACCGAGGCTCTGTCCTTCCTGAGCTTGGTCAAAGGGGGAATTCCCAGGCCCAAGGGGAGCAGGCTCATTTTATGGAATGTGCCCTTCCGGGCTCTTCTTGCCCAGCAGAGTAAGCCCTGCCAAGAGCCAATATGGGAACATTTAATGCTAGTCCCAGGGCTCCCTCTCCTGGAAACATGTGGCATTGCAACAGCTGATTCCCCACAGTGAAGAGTACCCAAGTCTAAATTGGGTGCCTGGGCTTGGGACGGCCAAGGTCCGTTTCCAAGGGATCTCCTGTGAACCCTCCTTTCACTATCAACTTTGTGAAGCTTGTCAAAATAAATTAAAACCCAGGTATTTCTCAGCCTTCAAGACAGTTTTATGGTCAGTCTGTTCTGCATGAACGCTGATGAAGTTTACACTGTGTGCTGAACACGTGGCTAGGCACTGGTCACAAAGGCTTCATCAGTGTCCAGGGACTGGCCTATAGCAGGGCTCTGAGCCCACGTGCCGTGGCTGGTCCTAAGGCCCACCCACTACATTGGGACCTTTACAAAAGCTACATAACCCCGACTGCTGTGAGAGGACACTTGATTGTTCTGACTGTCCCTGAGAAGGAAACTCTAGATTTTCTGTCCATAAATAGTTGCAGTCTGCTAAGGAGAAGTACCCCAAAAGTCTGTGTTTGCTTGGCTTCTGGTTCCCTGCCCTCCCTGTCCCCTCCTTGGCTCTCCAGGCCCCTATGCAGAAGACAAGACACCCCTGACATGCATTCATGGGCTGCCTCACTTTGCAAAGTTTGGTGCTTCTGGGATCTGATTTTATTTCTGTAAAAACCCATATGAAGGGGTACCAAGGGCAGGAAGGTATAGTAAGTGATGGATCTCAAGGAGAGAGAGAGAGAGGGAGGGAGGTAAGGGAGATGCAGGGGGGAGGGAGAGAGATGGAGAGACAGGAAGAAAGATAGGAAGAGAGGGGAGGGGGAGACAGAGACAGAAACAGAGAGACAGAGATGGAGAGAAAAAGAAAGACCAAGCTGTCTCCCACCTTTCACTCTGGGAAACACATTGGAAATGAAGTAGAGTGAGTGTGGTGTAGTGGATAGAGGACTGGTTCAGATCCCAGCCTTGTCACTGTGTGCATATGGGTAAGTCAGCTTCCTTCAGGGAGCCTCAGCTAGTGCATCTATGAAATGGGCATAAAGGTACAAGCACACCCTGCCTCTCAGGGTGCCAGGGAGGGAGGTTCTTTCACAGTCTTAACGTTCCTTGTTTCTGGGAGCTCTTTTCTCTAAAGCTGTGATGAGTTAATAATCATAAAATAGAAAACATGCATTCTGGGGCGGCTAGGTGGCACAGTGAATAGAACACCGGCCCTGAAGTCAGAAGGACCTGAGTTCAAATCTAGCCTCAGACACTTAACACTTACTAGCCATGTGACCTTGGGCAAGTCATTGAACCCCAATTGCCCTGCCTTTCCCCCCCTCCAAAAAGACCAAAAAAATGCCTTCTCTTCCAAGGGGAAAAGGAAGCCTGGTGTAGCTAGTGCATAGAGCTTTGGACCTGAGTCAGGAGCACCTGGGTTCCAGTCCTGCCTCAGATAGGTCTTGGCTGTGTGACCTTGGGCAAGTCCCTTAACTCTCTGGGTCAGCCTTATCACTAAAATGCAGAGGCTGGATCTGATGAGCCCTAAGGTTGCTGTGAGCCCCCCAAACACCATTCCTGGTCTTCAGGCTTTAGGCACATGCTGGCTTCCATGTGTGGGAGTTCAATAACAGCTCTATAGAACTGACCAAGGACTCACACAAAAGCTCCCAGGCCCTTACGGATGCCCTTTTCTTGGCTTAGGTTTCTGATGCCACTGGAACCATGAGTGTGTCAGTAGTGGCAGAAGAAAACCCGTTCTCCATGGGGATGCTGAAGTCAGAAGAATGTTTTATCCTGGACCATGGGGCCTCAAAGCAGATTTTTGTGTGGAAAGGTAGGAGGTGTCCTTGGTGCTGATGCTGCTGATTGGGCCTCATAGCTCTCTGGAGGACAGAGAAATGTTCCCTTTGATAAAGGTTCTCAGTGCTCCCCAGAGGGTCCCACCCCCAGCCCAAATACCCATCTGATTGTCAATTCCTGTCCTGCTCAGACACTTTGAATGACCCCCTCCTGCCTCCAAGACAGAACACTCACTTCTCAGTGTGATGTTTGGTGTCCTTCAGAATCTGGTTCTTGTCTGCTTTCTCAGGCTTATTATATATCATTCCCCTTCAGACTCAGTGACCCTCACACAAGGCAAACTGCCCTCATCGTTCTAAGTGACATTGCCTCTCCCTCCTCTGTGCCTTTGCCTTGGCTGTACCCCATGCCTGGAAAGCTTTCCCTCCTCACCTTTTAAACTTTCCAGCTTTTATCAAAGCAAGCTCACTAGTCATCTCCTATGGGAAGCCCTTCCTGATCCCACTAGTTATCAGTCTGCTCTCTTCCTTATATTGTTAGGCATGTGCTCATCCATTTGGGTGGTGAAGTGATGCAGGTCTGAACTTGTTCAGAAGACCTGAGTTTGAATCCTGCTGCAGACACCAGCAGTGTGACTCCAAGCAAGTCACCTCCCCTCTGGCAGCATTAGTGTACTCACAGGACTTACTTATATCACCGGATCACAGCGAGGAGTAGATGTGATGATTGTAAAGTCTGTTTAAGAGCTAGATGTTATATCATGTCCCCTCCCCTGCAGAGATCCTGAGCTTATCATAGCCCCTCCCCCAGAACCCTGAGCTCTATAGTTGGAAGGAACCACAGAGACTGAGTTGTACAAATTTCTCACTTTTTAGATTAGAAAACTCAAGCTTTGGAAGAGAAAGTGATGTGTCCAGGGTCATACAGTAGTAAGCAAATGTAAGAGATTTGAGGGCAGGGGAGTCTTCCTTCCTTCCTCCCTCTTTCCTTCCTTCCTTCTTTCCTTCTTTCCTTTTTTCCTTCCTTCCTTCCTTCCTTCCTTCCTCCTTCCCTCTCTCCCCCTCCCTCCTCTTCTCCCATTCATCCCCACTCTTTAACACTGAGCTTTGCATGTAGTAACTACCTAAAACATGGTCATTGAGCTGGATTGGATTCAGCCACTGAGACTTCACATCCCTGGTTTCTCAGAGGAAGCAAAGGGGAAGGTGAAATACAAAAAGAATCTTAAAAAACCGGAAATTTGCTCTCTGGTCACATTCATTTGTCTCCCTCTCTAGACCTTAAATTATTAAATGGTCCACACAGACTGTTGTTAGAGCACCAGCCTGGACTCTCCTGTTTTCTGATCATTTGGTTGGGTGATCAGCCTCCTAGGTCCTGACCCGCTGTGTGCGTCCTTGTATTTTAGGCAAAGATGCTAATCCTGAGGAGAGGAAGGCAGCCATGAAGACAGCAGAAGAGTTCCTGCAGCAAATGAGCTATCCCCTCAACACCCAAGTAAGGGCAAACAAAGGACACAAACACCACCCAGAAGCGGGGCTCTGGCTCTCTGGCCTGGGCTCCTTCTGGACTGGAACAATGGCCACTATTGACCCTGTTCCTTCTCACTGTCTCCAGGGCTCTCTAACCCAACCCAACCCAATGAGTGTTTACGAAGGGTTTGCTCATCTCCAGAAGCTGTGGTCCTTGGTCTGAGGACACAGAGCCAAGGCCCTGCCTTACATTCTATTGATAAACATGAGCAGTGGAGGAGGGGGGAGAAAGGAGGAGTAGCGGAAGGGCTTGGGAAAAGCTTCCCTTCCAGAGAGAAGGTCATGTGTCTTGGAGGGAGAAGCTGACACTCAATGGGACCAGAGGCCCATGTCACGGCAGCTGGGACCTTTCCTTCCCTCAACATCATCCAGAGGGGGATTTGTCCCTTTTATTAACCAGCAGCCCTTGGAAGAGGTCATTTCCTTCTCTGGGGATGTGTGTGGGCACTCCTCGTGTACATGTGCACACCCCCACGCACAGCAAGGAGGGGTTTGTCAAGTGCAGAGCCAGGCTCCACTCATCATGTGGCTCTGCACACCTGTAGAAACGCTAGCCCCCCTCCCCAACTTTCTAATGGCCCCAAGGACTCTGCATCGCTTTCTCTGGGGGACAGTGGCCCAGGGCTCTTCTCCAGTATTGATTCCCTGCCAAATTTATTCACCTGTAGGCTATTTCTAATGGCCTCCTCACTGACTTCACAGGCTCTGCTTTCTCTCTTCTTGAATCAATCCTGGTACAGAATTGCATCAATAATTTCCTTAAGGCACAGGTGGCTCCTCTCACCTCCAGCCTCCTTAGTGTGGCATTCAAGGCCCTTCATGATCCAGTAAACACACCTCGTGGCCGTATTCCCCTCTGTTGCTGCTGTCCTGGCCTCCAGCCTGCCCCCCAATCCCTTCCCGCTCCCTCTCCCTACTGAACATTCCCATAGCTTTTTGCATGTTGTCTCCTCCACCTTAGACTGGGAGCTCCTTGAGAGTGGGGCTGATTTGGGACTTTCCATTCTCATCACTGAGCACAGTGTCTGCACAGAGGAGACCCTACACGAATGCTACCTATTCTTATCTCATTATCTGCCCTTTGAACTCCTCCTGCTCCTCCACAATTTGCTTCAGGTGCACCCCATTCTGGAAGCCTTCCCCAGGCCCCCAGACTCTTAGCCCCAGACACTTGGAAGAGAGTCTGTTATATGGGTGCCTCATCCTCCTGGCAGATTACAGACTCCCTGAGAACAGACTGGCTTTTGTCTTTTTATCCCGAAATCTAGTAGGGTAGCTGATATTCAGTAAGTGCTTGATGTCTGTGCAACCGAATTCTTTTTTGATGGACTCGGCATGAACTTATACATCTTTCACCCAAGCACTGCCCTAGGTCAGTCTGAAGGCCCTTGTCACTGGGTTGGCTGCTAGGGGATGGATTCTCCTCTGTGACTTTTCTCCAAGAGTCAGCCACCCTGAGAAGAGCTCATGTTCTGCGTCAGTGGAGGGAGGGAGCCCACAGGGATTGAGTCAGAGTCATGTCTGAACATGGCACTGTTCTGCTTACTTTCTATGGCCCCCCTTTGCCCTCTAGGACCAAATACTGACTCCTCACCCAGAAGTGTTGACGTGAGTGACCTCAGGGTGTTGCCTGAGACATTGAGGCTGGACCATGTTGCCTTCCTCATAACTGGCCTTCAGTTTTTCACAAATGAGAGTTAGGGATTATGGACTCTTCACCCAGTTCACTCAGCTTGATTCAGTCCTGTTCCACCACTAAGCACCTACAGCTTTGCTGCTGTTGTTACACACCCAGAAACCCCTTTCTGTTTCTCTGTCACTGGAGTAGGGCTTTTTCTTCCTTCTTTGTATTTCACTTATTCTTACATTTCAGATTCAGGTTCTCCCAGAGGGAGGTGAAACTCCAGTCTTCAAGCAATTCTTTAATGACTGGAAAGGGAATGACGAAAGTGAAGGCTTTGGAAAGGTGTATGTCACTGAGAGAGTGGCCAGGGTCCAGCAGATTCCGTTTGATGTCCAGAAGTTACACGAGTGTCCCCAAATGGCGGCCCAACACAACATGGTGGACGATGGCTCTGGTTCTGTGGAGGTAGGGATTCATGGGGGGATGGAGAGGCAAGAGTGCTGGCCTTGGACTGGAGGGTGGGGCCTCCTAGATTTGTGACCAGGACCTAGATAAAGCACATGGACTAAGGAGGAGAGAGAGGTCAACCAGGGCTGAGGGTTTTGTTTTCTTTCCCAGTGAAATTCTCCACAGAGATGCCAGTGCATCCTGTGACTTGGTCTGCTGGCTCTGTTCAAAGGCTGAAAGACAGAGTTTGGGGACTGGTCAGCAGGGACACTCAGGGAATGCCCCTCAGGCACAAAGGACTCATTAAAGGGGCTCACACACATTGCTGCTCGTCAAAGTCAGTATTTCTCCTCTCCCAACCCCCTACCCTCAACCCCAGATCTGGCGAGTGGAAAGCAATGGCCGAATCCCAGTGGATCCCGAAACTTATGGAGAGTTTTATGGGGGTGACTGCTACATTATCCTGTACACCTATGCCAAAGGACAGATCATCTACACCTGGTAAGTCTCCATCATCCCCATGATCCCAAGGCTGAGGGGCACCATCTTTCATGGGAGGCTTCATCATGCTGCCTGAGCCAGAAGCATCCTCCTTGAGGATACTGGGGTGATTTGTGAGTCAGCTGGTGGCCTGGTGGATACAGCGCTGGGTCTGGAGTCAGCAAGATCTGAGTTTGAATCCTGACTCAGACCCTTACCAGCTGTGTGGCCCTGGGCAAGTCCCTTCACCTCTGCCAGAGTGTCCTCATCAGAGCGCCTGCCTCCCAGGGCTGCTGTAATATCTGTCGAGTGCTTTATACTTTTTGAAGTGCTATATCATTGGTGATTATTATCACTGAAACAGGGAAAAGACTGCCTGCAATGTTAGTGTGGTGTGGTTCCTTCAGCATTCCATGGTCTAGAAGTCTGGGGGTTTCATTGCCATTCAGAGACATAAGGGGCACTGGAATGTGGTGTGCTGGGTGACCTCCAAGGAGCCCTGTAGATCTGAGCGATGATTGTCATCGTTGCGTTAGCAGTTCTTGCACAGGCTGCGGCTGCTTGTGAGCGTGTTACCCTGGGCAGGCCACTTGGCCTGGGCTGGCCTGGATGGCTGCTGGCCTCCTCAGCTGGGTCTGCCCTGACTCACCGGAGAGAAGAAGGCTCAGCCCCCAGCGCCAGCTCTGTGGGGGGGCCGGCTGAGCCCAGGCCATCTTGGTTTTAGGGAGGCTGGTGGGGATTTCTCCCCATGGGCATTGGGAGAGGAAGGAAGGAAGAACCTGAGAATTAAGTGCCTACTGTATATGAATCACTTTAGAAACCTTGGAAGTGCTGTGATTTTCCCCATTTCACAATTGAGGAAATGTAACAGCAAAGTAGGATTTTTTGTTGTCTTTCTGGATTGAGTTTTAGCCAATCAAGTGCCTTTGACTGAATCAAGAGTCTTTGACTGGAAACAGTATATATCGTATTGTTTGGAAGCAGAGCTGAGAGGGAGAAGAGAGTGTGAGTGGGCATGGGGAACTTGCCTGTGCTAGGGAAGACCTTAGCCTGGGACCCCCTGCTTTGGGGGATGCACTGATGTACACTGTGTAATGTGTTGTGCGAGGGAAGACACTAGTCTGGGACCCCCTGATTATGTAAACAAGTGTTTGGGGGAATGTTACTGAATGATACTATGTTATTAGACCCTTAAAATCATTCACAGCATTAGTCCTCAGGTGCGCTGCTGTGACGGGCATTACAGGAAGCCAGAGGTTATATGACTTGTCCAAGGTCACACGGCTAGTCAGTGTCTGAGTTTGAATTTGAACTGGGTTCTTCCTAACTCCAGGCCCAGTGATCTATCTGCTGCCCCCCCGCCCCACCCTCAGAGAGAACTTCTACTCACTGATCACCCCGGGCTACAAAGGACAAAGGCCTGAACCCTGTAGGTTTGGGGGTGCCTTTGGATTCAGTTCCCATCTTGAGTCCCCACTGTCCTGCACAGACACATTCTTGTTCTTCCTGCTTCCCTCTCCTCACAGCGGCATTTAGGGGACTGGGTGGCAAAGCCGCTGTAAGCAGGCCCCCAAAGTGCCTCCCTGGTCCGAGCCTCCCTGTTCCTCTGCTTCCACTCAGCAGCTGGCAGCTTTAACCACATACCAACTCTTTTAATTTCCTGGCATGACCCCCATGACCCAGGATGCTGCCTGGCCAACTCTGAGATGGGGCATGGGGGTGGGCATCTGCTGCCTTTGTTATCTGGGAATTCGTGCTAAGATGAACAGCAGGCATGCCTTTGAGAGGAAGCAAGGTAGCCAGGTTGTGGCATGTGGCCCGCGTAGTCAGCATACCCTTCCTCTAACAAAGCGCCTGCTCTCCTTCCTCTATGAGCTGGCTGAAGCCTCTCCGCAATTCATAGGAGCATAAGGCATGTACCTGGAAGGGACAGACCTCAAAGGTCCTCGAATCCAGTGCCCACATTTCAGAGAGGAAGAAACTGGGGCCCAGATGGGAGAGAAGTGACTTAGCTAAGGTCACGTAAATAAAACAGGGCACAGGTGGGCTAGCTGCCTCCTGGAGTTGCAGGCCTAAGTCCAAGAGGACAAGGCCATAGCACAAGGGCCAGGGAGATTCTTGATGGCTCGGAGCCATTCTCAGTTTTGGCCTCAGGCTCACCTGGGGCTCCCAGGGGGCTTTTCCATGGTCTCTGGTTGGATCTGGCCCTTCCCTCACTAGAATTGTTAGGTCTACACCTGAAAATGATGGGGACAGCAGTGAACATGGGCTCCTAGCCCACTCCCTCCATCTTTTCTTCCTTCCTCTTCATCCTCTTCTGGGGCAGGGAGGGAGGCAGGCAAGGGAGGACGCCAGAGTCAGTGTTGAAGGAACTGGGAAGACTGCATTCCCCCAAGTGCTTCTCAAACAGACTGGTGTACACTGAGCCCAGAGCTGTCCAGTGGGGGCATGTAGTCCATCCTGTGTTGGAGTCTCTCATTTTTAACATGCTAGTGGAAGAGGCCATTGTGGCAGCTGGGGAAAGGACCCAGGTTCAAATCCTGCCTCTGACACATGCTGGCTTTGTGACCTTGTAATGGTAATCCCCTTGTGGGATGGACTTGTTGATGTGACTTGAGGGGGCTGAACAGGGAAGAGCTGGTGCTGTTTATAGGGAAAAGCCCAAGCTGAGAGGTTAGAAGAACTTTTGGAAGCAGCATTGTGGAGGGAGAGGGAGAGAAGATGGCAATGGCTGCCACCTGGAGCTGCTGAGAACTGAGGAGGTGTGACTGTGGTGCCGGTACTTTATCTGTCTGTTTTGATGTTACTTTGTCAGATTAATTTGTTGATAGAAGCCTCAGACCTTATTGTTGGGTCTAGGTTGATTTCGCAGGCAGAGAGTGAATTGATGAGGATGCCAGCAATGTGTATCAACGTTATTGTGGCTTTGTTAAGCCATGTCTTCCCAGGAATGGAAACTGCCGAGAATTTGCTTTGGATCAAGATGAAGAAAAGCCCTCTCCTTGGGCATTGAATGCTGTGATGATGTTGTAACCTAGTTGCGACCCAGGGGTGGATGCCTTTGTGCCTTCCACTGCCCCTAGAGAGGTGCTCAGTGGTGACCCACGATATTGTAATCCAGCTGTGAGCCAGGGGGGAAACCTTTTGGTCTTTGTACTTTGAGACTGACCAAATGAATGTGCTTTGTTTATGATTGGAAACTGATCTCCAGTTGAGAAGAGAGAAGACTTTGTGATTGACTAAATGAATGTACTACCCAGGGGTGGAGTATGTTGACCTTTGTACTTTATGAGTGAATTGAGGACTTACTAAATGATTGAGTTACACATGGTGAATGCTGTATTTTGATTTTCTGTGAATATTTTGCCTTAATCTGTTACTGAACTGATGGAGAGTTTACTATGCTCATAATCTGAACCTCGAAAGTTGTTCACAGCAGCAGTCTGCTGGAAAGTGACTTGTGCTTAGCGTTACAGACCCTGGGCAAGTCACTTCAATCTCTCAAGTCTCAGGAAACTCTCAGAGACAGTGAGTTACAAAGGAATTGCCAGTCAGCATTGATGGAAGGAGTTCCAATGTTGGAACATCCCTAGAAGGACACAGTCTTAGCTCAAAACTGAAAATAAGCATTGTGTGCACTGGTATGCATATGCGTGAATGTGTTTGTGTGCGTGGGTATGTGTCTGCATGTGTGTGCAAGTGCACACATGTGTGCTGTGTGTGCATGTTAGAGGCTGGTTTGTTTGTCGAATAAAAAAATGATAGATTTCCTCAGTTTTCCAGCAAGCTTTGTGCTGGCGAGGGGAATGGAGGAGAGTTTTGTAAAATTATGATTTCCTTGTGACCATCAAGTTAAATTTCTTGGCGTAGTCTGCATGCAGAGGAGTGAATAGCTGCATGGTGAGTGCAGGTCGTCCTCAAATACTAAAAACATTGTCTATGGAGCCTTGTTCTGCTTGCCCCAGAGGGCAGACTTTGGAGTCCTGGTGGGAACAGCCAAGAAACTGATTTAGGTTTTGCAGGAGAAAAAAATCTTCCTAATAAGGAAAGGAAGTTGTGGGGGGAGTGGAGAGGGCTGCCTGGGGCTGTGGTGGCTTCCTCCTCTTGGGAGCTCCTCAGGCAGCATTGGACTTTCACTTTTCCTGGATGAAATGGAGAGGCGGGTTGGGGGAGGGGGATTCATGTCCATAGTGTGTTGATCTCATGGCCACTGGTGTCCTCCCTCACTTTCAGATTTGTGGAGTCTGTCATCCTGAGGGCATGAAGTTCGTGCTTGGTGGACTCTTCTACAGTGAGTTAGGAGAAATATTCTCTGTGTGGTCTCCTCTTGGTAGAAGGCAGGGTCACAGTGTACAAATGTGGACCATCCCAACTGATTTGCCATCTGATGCCATGAGCTTAGTCTTCAGAGGTTTGCCCTGAATGTCCCCTATGGACCAATACCAGGTCCCTTCATGTCAGTGCTCCAGGCAGCTCTGGAGAACTATGAGTTACAGAGGAGGTGGTGACTTACATTGTGGAGGGACTCTCCTTATCTGGGAGCTCCCTAGGTCAGTGAAATCACAGATCCAGCCCTGTGCCCTGTCTCTAATAATGCCAACAGTGGAGAATGGGATGCCTTTGAAAAGGTGAGCTAACTAGTCATGACATTAACTGGCACTGACACAGTAATTCAACATGTGCATAGTTCTTCCCATGAAGGGTGCTCATATTACCCTGATTTTACAGATGAAGAAACCAAGGCTCAGAAAGGCTTAGTGCCTCCTCTAAGAACCATTTCATCCTACAGGGTCGCAGCTCCTTTTTTCCCTCCTGTCCTAGCTCAGGTTCTGGCTGGAAACAGCTGCAGAATGCCCAGAACTCAACCTGGAAACCAACAGGTAGCGCCTGGAATGGGACCTGGAAGCCTCTGCTTTCTCTCTCTGCAGGCAGGGGGCTCATGCCACCCGAGACGAGCTGACCACCTCTGCTTTCCTGACCGTCCAGCTGGACCGCTCCCTAGGAGGGACGCCTGTGCAGGTCAGTGGCAGCCCCTGCAGAGAGACACCTTCCTTCTCCCACAGGCTGAGAGTCATTTTCCTGCAACTTTAAAAACTCTTTCTGAATGAAAACCAAGTGTTCCTCATTTCCCTCCATATTTATCTCCTCATGTTCTGGAAAAGGAAAAATAAACCTCTTGGAGCAGCACTGTCTATATCCCATACCTAAACAATTCCTTCCTTCCTTCCTCCTCCCTCCCTCCCTCCCTCCCTCCCTTCTTCCCTTCCTCCCTTCCTCCCTCTTTTCCTCCTGCCCTCCCTTCCCCAGGGGTAGAGGAGAGTTGAGCTTCCAGAGAACAACCAGGATTTATTCTAACAGCCTCTCCTTGTCTTGAGATTTTTCTTGCTGTTTTGTTTTCATTGTGCCAGTCTTATGATATGCGCCACTGCACACTTGCTTTATACACACTGACTACTTAGTCACATGAGGCTTAAATTGGATTCTTGACCGAGGTTCTGGACACTTTAAAAAAATGACAAGTGAATTTCAGAATTATTGTTTTCCTTTGAAATACTATGTTTTTATGCTAAGAATTTGAAACCCTGACCCTGAGAAGGCATCCCTCAGCTCCCCTGGGCTGATGGCCACAGGTGACGAGCCTGGCCCTTCAATGACGCGAGTTTTCTCTGGGCTCGGCCGGCCTTGGGTCCTGGCGCTTGGCTCCACAGTGAACATCATGACAGTCTGGAAGAAGTTCAGTGTTTATAAGCTCTTTCTCAGAATGAAGTCAGTAAGTGGGCATTTTAGAAAGGGATGGCCTTGACAAGGCAGGGGCTCTGAGATGCCCTTCTTTGCCCATGTTCAACTTGGCTCATTTGGACTTAGAGCCCCATGCAGAGGCATCAGTCACAGGAAATGTCGCTTGTCCTTTCTGTAGCTGCTAATTCTTATGTATCTGGTTTTCTTGCATTGGTCACATATCAAACACTGATCAAGGCCTGGCTTTCTGCGGGCATGGGGATGAAGCCAAGAATGCACCCAGGCCTACTCTCGAGGAGCTGACATTGGTCCCCCGTTGGGAGGGAATGGGAACATGATTGAGCAGTGTACGCAAAGGCCATTGTTGAGCTCCAGAATGCTTCCTGATGGTGGCCGTAAATCCAGATCTTATCCCTTCTGGACAATGTGAACGGAGGTATCCTTTGGAGAGCCTGTGGTCAAGTACAGCTAGGCGTGGTTCTCATTAGAGCCACTAGATGGCAGCCCAATCTGCACTGTTGTGTAGAGGCCAAGCTGGCCATGAAGCCAATCCATCCTTTGATGATTCCTTGGTTAAGGAGTCATTGCTGATGGGGCTGGGGCCCTGAGCCCTTTCTGGGTCCTTCCTCAGTGCAGGAGCAGCTGAGCTGGCCTGCCTTCAAGGCTCAGCTCCCAGTCACCTCCTCTGAGAGGCTGCCCCAATGTCCTGAGCCTCCTCTCCCAAATCACCCCATGTTCAGTTTTTATGGAGAGGCATGGTGGCCAGGGCATGGGGAGCCAGCCTTGAGCCAGGGAGGGCTGGGGGTGTGGCCTCAACACACCCGAAGGCGTGGCCCCAGCTGGTGCCCCAACTGTCTCTGAGATGACCAGTTTCCCAGTGGTTTCTGACCTGCTGTAGAGTGGGGAGTCTGTGTCATGGACCTAGGAAATCACAGGAAAACTCAGGCCCTCTGGCCCCATTCCTCCCTGCCCCCCCATCATCAGTTGTGTCTATAACACCCCCACCAAATGACCATCTAGCCTGTTTGCAGACTCAGGCATGGGGAGTTCACTCCTTCCCAAGTTGCCCATTCTAATTTTGCACAGGTCTCATTTCTCCAAGCAGCTTCTGCCTAGTTCTCCCCAACTCTTCCCCCAGGTTCGTGTCTCCCAAGGCAAGGAGCCTGTGCACCTGCTGAGCCTGTTCAAAGACAAACCCCTCATTATCTACAAGAATGGGACGTCCAAGAAAGGAGGACAGGCACCTCCCGCCCCAAAACGCCTCTTCCAAGTCCGCAGAAATCTGGCCTCTGTCACCAGGATTGTGGAGGTAGGAAATGTAGCTCATCTCAAGAATGGCCCTGTGGGTTCTGACTGCTCAGAAATGTCAGCCCCCGAATGTGGCTCCTGATGCCCCTGGCTGGATGAAATTCTTCATGTCCCCAAGCCTCAGGTTCCACATCTGTAAAATGGAGGTGATCATCATGGCACCCACTTCCTAGGATCGTTGTGCGAGGTCCAGTGAGATAAGGAATGGCAGGCTTTCTTAGGCCTTAAAGTACCATGGAAAGGGTAGCTAGCTGTGGTCAGCCTTTTTTGTAATTACTGCCAACGGGTCAGGCCTGTATCCTTCTTTGGGCCTCAAAGAGGGGACCTCACACCCTAATCATGACATGATGAGGCTGAAAAAGGAGGTCTCACTGGGGTATACATCAGGAAACTGAGGTTCCAGTCCTGGTACCCAGGGGATGCTAGACAAATCACTTCACCCCTGGCCCAGGTTCATCAAACAGGAATGCTAAGTCTTGCCTCATTTACCCTACATGGTTGTTGAGAAAACCTCTGGGCAGCTGCAGGTTAAGGGTTTTGAATGGCTTCTTGGATTTGGGGGTGGTTGGGCTCCTGTCTGGGTCCCTACCCTGTGGCTGAAGGGAGCCTCCCTCACCTGGGGCCAGGGACTGTGGGCCAATCCCAAGCCACATCCCAGCCCATCCTCCCTCTTGGGGTTATCTTATCTGTCCTTTGGCCAGCCCCATTCCCAGAGCCTCAGTGGTTAATTAAGTGGAAAATAATCCTCCTCCCCACCCTAAGCATCTTCCTGGCAGGGCAGAATTCTGCTATGTGGCTATGAGGAGCCTGACCCCTGCTAAGATGCCTGAGTGAAGTCTGTTCAGCTAGGGAAGGGCGGAGGCCCAAGGCCCACCGTGGGAATGACAGGGCTTCCTTGGATCTGGCCTGGTGTGTCTGACCCTACAGGACAAGCAGAAAAAGGCTTCTGGCCAGCGAGTGCTGGGAAGCTCTGAAGAAACTCCTGTGGTTAAAGGCATCTTTGTCTCAAGGGGACTCCTACCGCGTAAAGATGAAAACCCAGCTCCTCTGCCTGCCACCCTGCCGTGCTCCTGGCTGGCCTGGCCTCTTCTGCTCTCCCCTAATATCCCCTGACATCCTTTGCATAGATTGACCCCAGGTCCCTCCTTTAGCTCAGCCTCTCCCAGTTGGTCTTATTTTTGTTTATTTGAAATGTATTCACACTGAGGAATATCAGTGCCCTGGGGGCAGTGCCCATCTGCCTTTTGTCTTTCTGCTCACTGCCTCTCACAAGCTTCCTGGAAGCTAGTAGGCCCATAAGAAATGCTTGTTGGGTGACTGATTATCAGGCCCAAGGTTTGTCTGCGGACTCTGCCATCTCCACAGAGGCTACCCCATCCCCTCTGTTCAGACACCCCTTAGATGTCAACCCACCAGCCAAATGCACAGACAGTTGCTGACAGCCTGATGTATCTGAGGCAAGCCACTGGGCACCATGGACAGAATCACAGATTCATGGGCCAGTTTGAGTGGAGAAGAACTCCAGAGATGATCCAATTCAAGGGATAGTGCTGAATGTATGGACTTGAAATGATTCTAGGAAGGAGAGAGAGGGGAGAGAGGAGCAGGAGGCCTTGTTCTCACTTCCTGATGAGTGAACGGGAGGAGATGAGTCCTCCAGCAGGAGTGGAAAGCCCAGGGCATCATGAGCATTTGTAATGAGTGAGGATAAGTGTAGCCTGGGAGTAGCAGTGGAGGGACTGGATGGAAAAGCAGAGACTGGGTGCGCAGCTGGGCCGTCTTGGGAGCTGAGGATGTCAGTGTTGGGACAGGGAGAAAGGCAGATGGATGCTTGGTCTAGAGGCCAGTGCTGAGACGGCAGTGGAGTGTAGCAGGAGGCAGATGCCTCACGTCCAGGGGATGCAGATAAAGGCCGTCATGGGAGCTCAGGGACCTGGTTATCGGGTCAGCCATTGGGAGAGAAGAGAATGGTACTAATCATGACACCGACAACCGGGGTTCCCACATTGCATGATCTCACCCTGGGCAGTGGTCAGGGCTCAGGGAGCCTGTGCCTTGCCAGCTTCTTGCTACAGCCCCAGTCACTGGGCTATCATTTCCTTCTGATTCCAGGTGGATGTGGATTCAGATTCATTGAATTCCAATGATGTTTTTGTCCTGAAACTGCCCCGGAATAGCGGCTACACATGGATTGGGAGAGGAGCCAGTGAGGAGGAGGAGAAGGGAGCAGAGTACCTGAGGAGTGTCCTGAAGTGCCAGACCACGAAGGTCCCAGAAGGCCAAGAGCCAGGTGTGTGCCCCAGCTCAGCTGGAGGTGGTTCCCTAGCCTGTCATTGGCAAGGGCCAGGAAGGGGACAGCCTGAGCTTCACTCCCCTAAGTTAGGGGACACAACTTTGTTGAGTTTACTCATTCAAAGCCATTAAAGGCAGGGGCAATGGAAAGCACTGGGGGATGGGAAGCAATGGCTCCCTGGTGTTGCAGGGGTCCCTTCAAGCCTGCTATCTTGTATGTTCCACAGAGGAATTCTGGGATGCTCTGGGAGGGAAGAAAGCATACCAGACTTCTCCGCTGCTCGAAACCCAGGTAGAAGACCACCCCCCTCGGCTCTTCGGCTGCTCCAACAAAACCGGCCGCTTTCTTGTGAGTATCTCCCAGGCTCTGGGCTCCCCGACATGTAGGTTAACACAAGGTCAGTGCAGGTCAGTACTGGCCCAGAGCTCTGGGGTTGCCACTTCCACACCTGGACACCTGTAGGTGCTTTGCTTACTTTCCTGGGCCCACTGCTCAGTGAAATCACAGCACTGATGCCTGCGCTCTATCTGAAGCATGTGTGTGGTCTAGGATGTGGAGACAAAGGCTTTTGTCCGGACACTGGCTGGCCCTGAGAGCTGCCCGGAGGCTGAGCAGCTTACACTCTTCACACTGTGTTTTGTCTAGAATGAGGCAGCTTTATTCATTCTAGAAATTCATGTCCACATGGAGGCCTTCTGCTTACAGGCGTCTGGTCTTCACGTGATGTCCCTCAGAGTGGTTGGGGCTGTTCTGGATGCTCCTTGCTTGGTAGACTTTCTTGTAATAGTGGTCTCAGGGGCTCAGGGAGCCTAACGAGCTTGATTAGACTCTGAGTCTGTATGAAATGGGGGCGATAACTTGTGGACTTCCCCCCAGGTGGGCCAGCATGAGGAGATGACAGAATTTAAAGCACGGTGGAGACGTGGCCATTGCTATTGTTAACGCTATCAGTAACAGCTGCAGCAATCAGGAACAGTAGTACTGACAAGCCCCCTGAGGGTGAGACTGGCTTCCTTGGCACCCCCAGGTCCCCTCCCAGTGGCCTGGAGAGGCTTCTCCATACCATTTGTTGAATCAAGGGGAGGGGATGAAGAATTACAGAAAAAGTGGCCCATGTGTTTCAGATTGAGGAGGTTCCAGGAGAGTTCACTCAGGACGACTTGGCAGAAGATGATGTCATGCTGCTGGATGCCTGGGAGCAGGTGAGAGCGGACTCTGTCACTGACCTTGCCCTTGCCCTGTAAGAGGCTCACATCTGGAAAGATGGCGTTGAGAAGACCCTGTCTCATAATGGGCAGAGCTGGATGTGGCACCAAATGTGTTTGCCCCAGAGTAATGCTCCAGTGTTCGTGTAAAGAATGGGGCCTAATGGGGGCGCAGGGCAGACCCTAGGGGTCCAGTGATTGTCTCCAATGTGCCTGCCCTTGGGGGCTGCCTCTGTACCTCGTTTTTCTTCAGTGCCCCTATAGCCCCCATGGTGGGTACTAGCCTCTGGTATTCAATGACATGTAGACAGAGGCAGTAACTGGGGCTGCCCATTGCTACCCCCATCATGCCCAGCCTTTCCTGCTCCAGCCAGGACCAGGAAGAGCTTGGGGGAGGCGCTCCCCAGGCACCTCACTCATTACTGCCCCTATGGGCTTGTCCGGCTTTGCTCCCTGTCTCCCCTCACTTGGATACTCAGGCTTTGGTTTAATGGTCCTGGTGGTTTACCCATAAACACCTGTGGGCTGCCTCAGCTTGGGGGCCCTGATAGGATGGTGGTTGGGAACAGTCACCCCCTAGAAGAGCCAGCAAGTTAAATTGGTAAGTGATGCTTATAGCCTCTGCTCAGAGGAAATGACAGAAAGCATGGTGCCCAGGGTGAAAGCCTGCTTGACCCTTCCTGCGGAGCAGGAGTAGAGGAAGGAAGAGGAGGGGATACAGGGTAGTGGATAGAGCTGGTCTTGGGAGCCAGAAGACTGGGTTCACATCCCATTTCTGAAGTATGCTGGCTGTGTGACCCTGCGCAAGTCTCTCTCTGTGCCCCAGGGATCCCACTGAAGTCATCAGCTGGGGAGAAGGTGCCAATGTGCACTAGTGATGGAGGGCCCCCCCCCATCCTGATAAAATTGAATGTCTGGGAAGAAGGAAGAGGAAGGAAAGCACAGCAGGCACTGTGAAGCTAGGAAACGCCGGCCTGGCGTACACAGTAGGAGCCTGCTGTGGTTTTTAGTCCCAGTCAGTGAATCGACAAGCATTTATTAAACTCCTGCTGTGTTCTGGGGATACAGAGGTGACCAGCTGAGTCATGCAGCTCTGCCGGGCCTCAGATTCCCTACCCGGCCCTGGCCATGTTGCCTTGGGAATCTGGTCACTGACCCTAACCACCGCCAAGAATGGGTCCTTCAGGCCTGAACACCTTCTCATGTGCCTGGTCCCGTCAGTCTGAGAGCGCCAAACACAAATAAGAGGGTTGTCACACCTGCTTTCCTCCGAGGATGCTATTATCCCGATTTAGAGCCCAGGTTTAGCGCTAACAGGCCTCCCAACATCCCTTCAGGCCAAGGAGACTTGGAAGCTTCTCCCACTCAAGACAAGGCCAAAGTTTTAGCCTCAGGGTGGCCAGGTGGTACAGTGAATAGAGCAAGGCCCTGGAGTCAGGATGTGAGTTCAAATCCCGCCTCAGACACTTAACACTTACTAGCTGTGTGACCTTGGGCAAGTCACTTAACCCCAGTTGCCCTGCCTTCCTCCTCCAAAAAGCAAAACAAAACAAAACAAAAGTTTCAGCCTTTTCTACAAGGTTAGGATCCCCTTAGGCTTCACTGGACTAAATTAGCCACAGGGCAGTAGTGGCCAGCTGTCAGAATCTGGGGCCTCAGCCTCCAGGCTGGCCAGCCCACACAAAGTCGCAGGATAGGAAGGCAGATTCAAGGGTCCTTCCCCACAACAAGAGGAGGACATGACTTGACTTTGTGTCTTCTCAGATATTTCTTTGGATCGGCAGAGATGCAAATGAAGTGGAAAAATCAGAATCCATGAAGTCAGGTAAGCTGTACCCTGGGGCTCCCTGGGAGCTCGCTCTGGGGGTGGACAGGGGTGGGGGGGAGCTTGCTCTGGGGGTGGGCAGGCTTCATCTGAATGGGTTTTTCCTCCTCGTGGCTCCACGTTCCTGGCTCTGCCTCTTGGTCACATCCTCCCCCTTCCACCTGTCGACCATTCAGACTCTTGAAGACTATTGTCACAGTCCCCCTTCCTCCCATCCCCAAATCTTCTCTGCCTCAAGCTAAACACACCACCCCTCCCCAGTTCCTCCAGACACCTCTTTGACTTCCTTGCCAGCCAAAAGTGGGGGTTGGACGGACTCTGGTTTCTTCAGACCCAGGCAGCTTGGACACCTGTGACCACGTGACAGCTGCACCATTCTTGTCCCTCATGCTTTCTTCCCGAGAAATGCTCTTAGCACACAACAGGCCTTTAATGAGTGTTTACTGGCTGAAAGCCTGACACATGTGTGCGTGCGTGTGTGCGCGTGTGTGCATGTGTGTGCGTACATGTGTGCATGCGTGTGTGCACGTGTGGTTTTTTTCCCAGAGAGTTCTTCAACAGAGGGGGTGGCTCAAGGTCACAGAAAAGCATGAGACAATGACGCCCTTACCTCATGCTGTGCTCTAGTTATCTTCTGTCACCCGGGGATCCTCCAAGGGAGGAAAGTCCCTAAGTCAGTGGTTCTCAACCTTCCTAATGCCTCGACCCTTTAATACTGGTATGTGGACTTGTCTGCATGTGGGTGGACCCGCCTGGAGACACATAGAGGAGCGCTGTCTCGGTTCCTAAGACCATCAGAAATATGTGCTTTCTGATGACCTTAGGCGACTCCTGTGGCCCCTGTGAAAGGGTCGTTTGACCCCCAAAGGGGTCGCGACCCACAGGTTAAGAACCGCTGCCCTAAGGTGTCACTCCTTTAGAATCACACAGTGGCCATGCCAGCTGGGCTCTTTCCTTGGGATGGCCGCGTTCCTCCTTGGGGATTTTGTTCTCGTCCAGTTAAATCATGACTGACTGACCTTGACACTGTTGGCTCCTCTCTTTATAGCCAAGACCTACCTTGAGACGGATCCTTCGGGGAGAGACCGGAGAACTCCCATTGTGGTCGTCAAGCAGGGATCTGAGCCTCCCACGTTCACGGGATGGTTCCTGGGATGGGACTCCAGCAAATGGTAGAAACAGTACATTTGTGGGAGGAGACGAGCTCTTCGGGATGACCCCCTCGGGCACCGGTCACTTGCATTTTCTGGATTCTCTTCATAAGCCAGGACTTCTTCCGCTGATGGCGGGAAGAAAAACCGCCAGACTTTAACAAGGATGTTAGATCAATGGGGCAGAGCACAAGCTTTTCTAAGGCCAAAGCTGAGGGCTGACAAGCTATGGGATCACGAGGTCATAAAGGGGTGGTAGAGGGTGGGGAGTCAAAGCTTCTTCTTGTACAGCTGAGGAAAGGGAGGCCCAGGGGGTTCGGTGGCAGAGCTGGGGCTCAAGCCTCGCCTTCTGAGACCCAGTCCAGGACTGCCACTGCACTATGTGGATGGCATCAGAAATCTTCCCTGCCAGCACCTTGTCAAAATGGAGAATGTTCTTTGTGTCTGGCGGGCTTCATCAACTGGGAAATCATGGGCCTTGGGCATGGTTGCCAAGCCCTGCCCACACCCATCACTGTTTTCCCATAGAGATCACCTAGAAAAATCCTGCCCATAGAAAGTACTTTATCAGCACTGATTGGATGGAATGATGCTTGGAAGAATGCGGAATGAGGAAGACTGACTTGATTAAGATGGCTTAGGATCTTTACCTTTTTTATTCAGAATAAATTTCTATGTAATTATGCCAAACATTTTCTAACAAGAACATCATTTTCTAATTATTAGTCTAATTTTCCTGGGCTTCTTTTTAATTCAATTTTTCTTTAGTCTTTCTAAAATCCTATTTAGTAAAAAACAAAAAAAAAAAAAAAAGATTTTGCTTTTATGAACTTGGAAATATATTTAGTAACATAAGATAAACTCTTTAATAAGCCTTTGAATATTAAAAGAAACAATTGCTATGAGTGCCTTGTAATGGTGATAATCAGATCCAATTGTCCTCAGTTCATTGTGCTATGAAATGTGTTTAAATATTTAAATACATGAATAATCATGAATATTAAATGCATTATGTCTTTAATTTGTCCTTAGTTCATCAGCCTTAGTTACTCTGTTAATGTTGTTGGCTAATTCTTGATTGATCTCGGAATCTACACATACAAAATTTACCTAATTTGGTCCTTGCAACAACTCTGTGAGGTAGGTGCTGTGGTCCATCTCATTTTACAAATGAAGAAACTGAAGTGAGCAGAGATTCTGTGTCTTGCCAGCTACTATGTGTCTGAGGCATGATTTGAATTCAGCTCTTCTCATCTCCAAGTCAAGCACTCATCTGGGAGGCCATCTGGCTGCCTCACTGGGCAGTGAGTTCAGGACCAAAAGTGGAAGGGCCATTTGATGGGAAATGTTGAACAATTTCAAGAGCTTACATTTTTCCCTGCTTGGTTTCCTGCAGTAACCTTATTGGTGAATCCTTTCAAGTTGGAAAAATTTCATAGCAAGTAAACTGTATTTTAGGCGGAAGTTGTTACCTTTGAGCAAAATGACAACAAGAAAGGGGCTCACCCTTCCACCTGTCCTTTCTAGTGCCCTCTGGCCCTGATTAGGTCGGAGGAGGAGGGAGCGCCATGGGGGGAGTGCCCAGAGTCCGTAAATAGGCTGCCAGACTCCCACTCACTGCGTTCACCATTGCAGCCCCTTTGTCCTTCCCTTGCCTCCTTCCTAGGAGTCCTATTCGGATCAACCACATTCGGAGTAAGCGTTCTTCACCGTGGTTCAGTCAGGTCTGCCTCTCCATGATCCCATCTCGGGTTTTCTTAGCCAAGACACTGGAGCAGTTTGCCATTTTCTTCTCTAGCTCACTTTACAGAGGAGGAAACTGAGGCAGAGTGAAGTGACTTGCCCAGGGTCAAACAGCTAGTGAGTGCCTGAAGCCAGATTTGAACTCAGGAGGATGAGTCTTCCTGCCTGTAGGTCTGGTGCTCTATCCATTGAACCACCCAGCTGCCCTGTGTTATATGTAGTACCCAACATGTAAACTGTATGTAATATGATCTGGAGGGAGCTAAAAAGAAAGTCTGCTAGAACCTCACAGTACCTGAAATTGCACTATTCCAGATTCATTCCTTTGAATAAAACATTGTCCTTTCTAGCAGTCCTCTGCATATAGAAATACATTTTCCTAATAAAGCAAGTATGTTACTAACAGCTTAGAGTACATCAGACTGTACATCAGTACAGCAGGCACCTGAAGCACCTGACCAGGATAAGGGAAGGGAGGGGACCTGGAGGTGCAAAGGCTAGCCTTGTGCCTGCCTTCCTGGCCTGGATCAGAGCTGTGTAGAGTGAGGTCAGGGCAGGCATTCAGCAGCAGAACATGGTGGGCAGATGGGGCCACTACAGGCCAGTGCTTTATGATTGTTATCTTACTCGACCCTCACATCAAGTCTGAAAAATAGATGATATTATGATCCCTATTTTTCAGTTGAAGAAACTGAGGCATATAAGTGCAATGACTTGCCCAGGGTCACACAGCTCTTAAGTGTCTGGGGTTGGATCTGAATTCAGGTCTTTCTGACTCTAGGTTCAGTCCTCTGTCTGTCTGTCTCTCTCTCTCTCTCTCTCTCTCTCTCTCTGTCTCTCTCCCCAGTAGGTTACCTCACAGCCTCTGTTAGGTGTCAGAAGGTAGCCCCCAGTTCCTATTAAATTATTTGCATCCAATAGTATTTCAAGTATAAACATCTCCCCATTACTCACGTCCCTATGCCACCACTCCCTGAAAACTATTTGAAGCCAAACACATGCCCGCACTATACATTTACACAAGCAGAAACTCCACTCAACAGATGGTTAGAGAAAGAAATTCAGCAGATAAGTGGGAAGAAGCAAAACCCAACACAACAGCCATGATTGTGTGGACTTGGGCTTGGTAAGGACCCAAAATATCCCTAAAATGTGAGAGACACAAGGCAGAGAAATAGCTGGGGCTGTTACAGCCTCATGCTAGCTTCTGGGGCTGGCATTGCTCTAGAAATAACAAGAAACACAGTGAATATGTGTTTAAAATACCTGAGTGCATCAGGAAAGCTAGAACCCAAGTCAATCGAATAAAGTGCGGCACCATAGAAAAGGGGAGAGGATAGGAAAACTCAGCACTAGAGGTGTAAGAATCAATGGGATGGAACCAGGAGATTAAGCATATCCTGTGGAGGCAGAAGAAGTTGTAAATAAGAGAAAGTCACCATTAGAAAATGGAAAGGTAGCGTGAACAATTCCTGGTTCCAGTTCTCTCCTACATTCTTTCCATCCAACAGGCATTGATGATGCTCCTGTATGAAAGGCAGTGGGTTATGTGCTAAGAGAAGGCAGTGTCTGTCCACAAGCAGTGTAATTTCATCAGGTGGGCGTAGCTAACATTCACACAGAGGAGTCAACACAAGAAAACATGAAGAGAACAATATAGTCTCTTCCTACCAAGGTGTGTCATGGCATTGATAGGACCCTTTCTTGCAGTGGGAAAAGGGGCAAAGATAACAGTTCTCTGATGTGCCCCCAGGAGAACAAGTCCAGGTAAGATCAATGCAAACTGCTCTACAGTTTAATGTTTTTGTGTCAATTTTTTAAAAATCAAAAGAAACCAACAAGGATTGCAAACTTCCAATTTTTCCCATCTGTGTCAACTCTTGGGAAGAGAGTGTTCAGTTAGCATGAAAAAAAAAATCTTCAAAAAATATAAAAGGGCAGACTATGAGAAAATGGGAAAGAAGATGGAAGAATTGAAGATGGTAAACCTAAAATAGTCTCAAACAGCAACAACAGCCAGAAAAATCACTAAATATAAAGGGAAGTCTATACCTAAGAAATGGAAAATGGTGAACTAAAGCTTGAGAATGTTTCAGATACAGGGAGCAGAAGAACCAAGCCAGGCGAGCTGTCATATGGAATGTTTTCTAGAACAACTTGCCAATTATGGCCAAGAAAAAATTACAAGGCAAAGAGCCCAGTACCTGTGTGAGAGAAGGATGTGGGAGAAGGAGACAGAAAAACACTAAGTCAACAAAGGATTTTAGGTACCAGTTAGCCAAGACCACTAGGTTATCATTGGTATATTAGGGGGTAGGGATGAGGAGGCAAGGCACAACCAAAATTTAGGGATTCTTATTAAAAAAGAGAATGAAAAAGGACAAAAATGAGACTCTCCAGGGGCTTAAATTGGTCATTTTTTTTCAAGATTTCCAGACTTGCAATTCCCCTGGCAGACTATCCAACAACCACTTTACTCCTAATATGGGCCTTAGAATAGGTCGACAACCCTGTACCATATTTACAAGCCTATTAGGTTATCACACAAACCTACAAATTTAACTTCTATTTTAACTTCTATTTAACTTCTATTCTAAATTTGTAGCAAAGCTACAAATTTAACTTCTATTTTTGAAAGATACAAAACCTTGAACTGAAAAACAGGTTGAGAATGCCCCTGAAATGTTAGCACTCCCTGGCATTCTCTCTACAGACCCTATTGCTTCCTTGCAGTGCTTAGGTCTAGACTTTGCCTCCCAGAGAGAACGCTAAGGCCCCATTTAGCTAGCACAATCGACACACAGTTTCAAATCCCAGCTCTGCCTTTTCTAGATTACTTTGACCTGTCTGGGCCTCAGTTTTCCCTTCTGTAAAAAAAGACTAGACACGATGGTCTCCAAGGTGACTTCCAGCTCTAAATCTGGTTCTATAAAAGACTTCTTGACCACGTCTACACTGCCAAACAATTGAAGATTATTTGATCGCCATCTTCCAAGGTAGCATGAGTTGAACATCAGCTTTCTAAAGCATTAGAATTCAGAGACATTGTAGAGTAAAAACCCTTCCACCACAAACATTCCCAAATGGGCAGCTATCCTCAGGAGCAACACATCATATTCATTCATCTTGAAGCCAATCAACCAGCTTTAAATGCCAGAGGCCACAATGCCTAACAAAGGATGGCAGCATTTTCCCCCCTTTCACATTGATACTGAAGTGAAGACACTGATTAGCGATTTCCTCCCATAATGCAATCAGGAGAAAGTGCATCAATGGCAACGTTCTTTTTGCTCTTGGTAAGCATCTTGTGTTTTCTTTTTCTGTTGATGGAGATCCACCATCATCAGCTCCTTATTCACTTGTCATTCTGGGTTTTAATTGGCTAGGATATATTTGCATATATTTCATCTCCTAAGAAAAGATGTTTTTTGAATGTATTTTTCCTCTCATATAGTCAAAAGTATTCAATAATCATAGCATTTTATCACCTGTGAAAACAACTGTCTTAATTTAGTTGTCATGACAAAGTCCATACTGTTTAGAGGAATCAGTTTCAATGCTAATATATTAGCAAAGACACCTTTATTATGATTACCAGAACAAAACACTTTTTATTTAGCTTTCACGAACTGAAAATAACAGAAAATGACATGACTACCTCTCTGTCCTATGATATTTTCAATAGATTTTAAAGGATTTTTTTTGTTTTTATGTTGCCTATATTTGTATCTTTCTTTGTCTCCTCTCAGAGAACAATCCTTTATAAAAATAAGATTTATTTTTCAAAAGAGGAAGAAGAAAAAAATGGCAAAACCAATTGACACACAGGGAAAAAGAAATCTGTTTGACAGGCAGCCTTCTACTGCACAACCCCCACTTGTGTAAGGGTAACATGGAATCTCTTCTTTGATGATGAGTATTTTGTGGTTGTCCTTACCATTCAAACATCTGTAGTTATCCTTGTCTGTCACTTTCCTGGCTCTATTTCCTTCCCTTTGCATCAGTTCATCTAAGTTCTTCCAGATGTTCTCCTTGCTCATTGCTTCTTGTATCATGGTACAACATTCATCTGACCATTCCCCAGATCAATGGGAGCCTACAAAACTTTGCTCTAAATCTTTGGGTACACATGAAGTTCTTCTTTTCATAAGTAACTTCTTTGGGGTATCTGCCTAGCAGTGTAATCTGTGTCAAAGGGTATGTATGTTTTAGTTCTTTAATTTGGACAACTCTAAATTGCTTTCCAGAATGGCAACTCCATCAACAATCATTATGGTGCCTGTCTTTCCATGCCCCCTCCAACACCGACGATTCCTTCCTTTGGACATCTTTGCCAATTTACTGGATAAAAGGTGAAACTACAAGGTTGTCTTCATTTTCATTTTGCTTATTATTAGTGTTTTGGACCATTCTTTGGAGTGTGAATAATTGGCAGTTTTTCTCTTGAAAACTGGTCATATTCTTTGACCACTTGTCTATTAGGAAATGACTTTATACATAAAAATACACACATATGTATGTTTATATGTGTGTATACATGAATAGGTACATGTATATGTGTGTAGAAGTATGTATTTCTGATAGTTGTGTATCTTGGATAGCAAATCATTATCTTAGGAATTTTATGCAAAGATTTTTGTTCCAGTCAAATGATTGTTTTCTTCTTCTGAATCAGTGGTTCTCAACTTCCTAATGCCGTGATCCTTTAATACTCATATGTAGGCATGTCTGCATGTGGGTGGACCCACCTGGAGATGGATAGAGGAGTGTGGTGATGTTTTCTGATGGTCTTAGGTGCCCCTGTGACCTCTGTGAAAGGGTCGTTCAACCCCCAAAGGGATCGTGACCAACAGGTTGAGAACCACTATTCTAAATGGTTTAAGTTTATTTGTGTAAAAAGCCCTTCAATTTCATGTAATAACAATGATTTATGTTGTCTTTTGTCTCTGTCCTTGTTTGGTTAAGAATTCCTCCCGTATCCATACATGTAAAAAGTCTAATACCTGCTTCTCCTTGTTTTCTATGGCAGGAGCTTTTGTATTCATATAAATTTTCAGTTTTTATGGAATATGGTACAAGATGATGGTCTAAGCCTAATTTCTGCCAGACTTTTCCAGTGTTCCCAGTGATTCTTATCAAAAAGGACATTTTTGGCCAGCTAACTTGTACTTTCAGGTTAATTGAACCTAGATCATTGATTTCTAATTCTTCTTTGTCTATTCAGTTCCATTTCTAATTTTTTAACCAGTATCAAACAGTATTTTCCTCCTGATACCAAGTCATTACCAGTGGCAAATTGCTTCCCAACTCTGCTTTTGGCTCTCCTGACTTTGCCATAACGCCCGAGTGGCCGTCTCACCTGGAACAAGCCTCTGCCACACCGATGTCCTTCTTCCATCGGGGAGCTCCTGCTGAGATCTTCATTCCGTGTCGGAGCTCAGGCTGGTCGGCCTTCACTCCCCTCCTGGCTCTGCTTCTCCCCTCCATGTGGGCACTTTCTGCTCCCCCCTTTTCATTTGCCTTTTGTGCGTCATTTTCTCCCACTGAAATGTAAGTTTTTGAGGTCAGGGACTGACTTTCTTTCACTTATATTTGAGCCCTGAATGCCTGGCACAGCACATGCATTTTTTGTTGTGGTGGTTCAGTGTTTAGGCACGCCCTATTCTTTGTGACCCCTCTTGGGGTTTTCTCTGCAGTGACAGCAGAGTGGTTGGTCATTTCCTTCTCCAGCTGATTTTACAGATGAGGAAATTGAGGCAAACACAGTGAAGTGACCTGCCCAGGGTCACACAGCTAGCACGTGTCTTGAACTTGGGAAGATGAGTCTTCCTGACTGCAGGTCTGCCCCTCTACCTAGCTGCCCATGTAGATATTTATTGTTCCTTAAAAGTTCTATTATATAGTTATTTGACAACAAAAGGAGAATACAAAACAACAGAGCATTACCTTCAAAAGTAGAAAACTAACTAACTAAGGGAACTAAACTAATCAAACTAACAGAAGAAGAGATCTTTTAACAATCCAATGTCAAAAAAGAAAGAGATCTGAAAAGGAACTAAGAAGGAAAGGATTCTGGAGACGGGTAGATTTCAATGAGAATTCTGTCAGACTTTTAAAGAGAAATGTTGCTTCTGTTTGAGTGTTTTATATTTTTGAGGGTGATGCTCTACTGCTTTCGCATTCTCCTTTGCTGTCAAATAACTGTATCAGAGGTTCTAATAGAACTTTTTTCTTTTTTTTTCTTTTTAAAATTTATTTTAGTTTACATCATTCATTTCCACGAGATTTTGAGTTACACATTTTCTCCCCATCTTTCCCCTACCCCCTCTCAAAACAGTCATCCCCTTGTATAACCCCTCTCCCAATCTAATCTCTCCTATGTCCTCCCCCATCATCCCTGCGACTTTCTGATAGGGCAGGATGGATCTCCCTTCCACAGTGCCTGTGAATCTTAAGTTCCAGTTGGATGTAGTTAATAATAATAGTAATAATAATTGTATATATATGTATATATGTATGTATATATATATATTATATATATATTTAACATTTGATTATAGAGCTTCAAATTCTAGATTCTTTCTCATCCTCCCTCATCACCCACCCCCACTGGAAGGACAAGCAATCAAATACAGGCTGTACATGTGTAATTACACAGAACCTCTCCACAGTGGGCACATT
>CM053585.1:548807661-548826567 GCA_028646515.1 Pseudochirops corinnae | reverse complement strand
TACATGTCCCTCCTTCTTATCCACCATACCCCCCCCCCCCCGTTCCACTCTCTACCCTGTCCCTGTCCCTGTCCCTTTACAGAAGTGTGCGCTTTCATCAACCCTTCCCCCCACCCTGCCCTCCCCTCCATCATCCCACCTCTCATCCACCTTCCCCCTACTCTCCTGTGTGGCAAGATGCCCAGTTCTAATAGAACTTTTAATTTCCCCTGTTTTTGTCATTTTATCTTTTTAATTTTGTTAAACTGATTTCCTTCACTCTTCCTTTTAATCAGGTTGGTGAAATGTTGATCACTTTTGTGAGTCTTTTCAAAGAACCATTTAATTTTCTCTATCTGTTTTCTACCGTCTTTATTTTCTAGTGTGCAGTTTTCAAGATGATCCTTTTGTAAGATGGTTTATTTAATTTATTTTTATTTACTTTACTTAAATTTACTGTCTTCTAATTTTTAAATGCATATTCAGTTTATTTATATTTTCTTTCCCTATTTTGTTAATATGTTTTGAAAGGCATGATTCTTTCCCTCTGAGTATGCTTTAGCCACATCCCAAAAATTTTGTTATGCTGTCTTATCATCATAATTATCCTTGTCAATATCTATGATTTTTCCTTTGACTCCTTCATTATTTAGGATTTCATGATTGTGTATCCATTTCCACTCACCTTTTGGTTTCACTCCCTGAACTGATTACATTTTATGTGTGTCTTATGTTCTATAAATTAGAGGTGTCAAACACACAGTGAGTGAGCCACACGTGGCCTATAGCACTCCCAAGGAGAGTTGGTATCAGATTAGAATATAATTGAGTCCCTTCAAGATGAAGCAGATACTGGCTAATATTAATATTATCCAGCTAGCTACAGTGTAACATTTCTTTAGTTAGAATAGTAAATGACATTTATATATTAAATGTATGCTTCTAATGGCATAACATCTAAATTCATAAAGAAAATTTAACTGGGGCCAGAGCCAAAGACCCCAAATTGCTGGGGTTTTCACAAATGTTGTCACAGCAATGAGGAGGGAATCCTTTCTACAGACACCACAAGCTCTGGTATATTGGCCACACACCCTAGGACTACCACCCAAGACTGGGCCAGATCCAAGCAGGTCAAAGCAAGAGAGATTACCCTCTGAATGGTCGCTTGGTTCCCCTATGATCTATAGGCCAGGAGCTCTGAAGGCAGCCATACCACAGCAGCTGCAGCCGCTGGGCTTCCATCACCTCTCGCCCTGGGGGCAGAGGCTGATTGTGCTCTTCCATCACCCAGGATCAACAGGGTTCCCCACTGACCTTTCACTTTCTCTTTGGCATTTATGGGTTGAGAAGTCTGGAAACCACCACAGCTACTGGTGATTCAGTCTCCTGAAGTCTGCTCCAGCCAGTCTGTGCCACTGGTCAGGGCAGCCTCGGGTCTGGGCCTGCACAACTCACATGGGACTGTGCTCGGGTCCCAGCCCTGTGCAATAGACCCTTCCTGTTTGCCTGCCAGGCTGCCTTCAGAGGGAGATTTGTTTCTCTCTGTCACTTTGTGGGTTCTGCAGCTCTAAAATTTGTTTAGAGTCATATTTTACAGGTATTGGAAGTAGTTAGGGTGGGAGCTCACACAAGTTCTTACTTTTACTCCACTATCTTGGCTCTGGCCCCAGTTAATTTTTCTTTATGAATTTAGATGTTATGCCATTAGAAGCATACATTTAATATATAAATGTCATTTACTATTCTAACTAAAGAAATGTTGCACTGTAGCTAGCTGGATAATATTAATATTAGCCAGTATCTGCTTCATCTTGAAGGGACTCAAAGTGAAGGACAATCGGACCCTCTATAGTCCCTATGGCATAGCCCTCTTTAGAATAATTCTAAAGTTTAGATCCAGGCCACAAACGCCCATAAAGGCCATGCTTCAGTAAATACAATATTGTTGTTGTGTTATGTCCAACTTTTCAAGGTCCAATTTGGGTTTGCCTTTGCAAGGACAGTGGAGAGGTGTCCTTCTCCAGCTCATGTTACAGATGAGGAACTGGGGGAGGCAAACAGGATTAAAGTGACTTGCCCAGGATCACACAGCTAGTAAGTGTCTGAGGCCACATTTGAATTCAGGTCTTTGTGACTGCAGATGTGGAGCTCTTTCCACTACATCATCTAGCTGCCTCCAATAGAGACTCTGTCAAATCAACTTACCTCCAGAAGTCTTGACCCACTACTGTGAGAGGACAGCATCAGCTCCCTGACTTTGATGTCTGGATGCTGCTTACGGTCCATACAGTATAAAAGAAGGTCCAAATTTATGTGCCTCATGCTTCCCAGGAGTCCCATTACCAGGAAGCCCGTGAAGCCTCCCAGCTAATGAAAGGGTGATCCCATCTCGAGCAATGTTAGCACCTCACCATACACATCCTCTAACACGGCAGTCTGGGGAGCTGTCCTTCACGGTTCTCATGCCAGCCGCTGTTTGTGTTCAGTTTGGCTGCAGGTACAGGGAGCATATGAGTGCTGGAATAATAATTCACATCCAGCGCATTGGGACTTTAACTTCCCTTAGGTTTTACTATTGTTTTCCTTATCTAATTGATTTCAATAGCATTTCTCCAGCATAGAGTATCCCATTGAAAATATTTATGCCTATGCACAGAGGTGGCAATCACCAAGGAGTCAGCATCACCCACACACACTGAATTTTCAAGATCAACTGAATGCTAAACTCTCCTCAGACCTGAAATTCTTCTTCCAAAGCACATTTGTTGATGGTGGTTGGTGCGACAATAAACTCTCTGAAAGCATTAAGTACCTCGTGTAGTGGGCAGGGCGTTAAGGCTTGAAGTCAGGAGATCTTGGGCTCCAACTTCCCTAATATCTAACTCCTGTGTGCCCATGAGCATAAGGTCCCTTCCCGTTTTAATCTCTCAGCATAAGTTTGCTTATTTTTAAAAAGGCATCAATAACAGCCCCATGTCACAGAGTTATTATGAGAATCAAATGAGATCAGTGTAGAAACCTCCAGGCCTTATATAAATGTTCGTAATTATTAGGATGGAAGGTCAGACAAGAAGGGGAAAAGAAAAAGAAAAAAATATATTTATTGAATTGGATATACATGCAAACCTAATAAGATTAGAGAACATCGTTCAGAATAAAGCTATTGCGTGCAATTAACTCAGACCCGTGGGCTCCTGGTCTGAAAGTGGGAAGGCCAGGAAGGAAAGGCCGCATTTTCCAGCCCCACCCATCAATGATGCCTATATTACCCTCCCCATGGAAAATCCAACCTGCCCCCATTTGCTCCTTTCTTCTCCATATGCTACCTCCTCATCGAGAAGCTGGAGACAACACAGGCCCAATTCAGATAGTCTTTCAGTTCCAAGAATGGGAAATTATTGCTTCATCAACTATAAATTTACTCATTTATTAATTCTGTGTTTGGTTCAGAAGGATAAATTTTAATTCTATTTTTAGGAGCTATCTTGCTTAGCTATCCTTGAAAATAGTGCAGTTAACTGTCATCCAGTGACTTTCTAGCTATCTGGAAAGGAAATGGGAGAGAATGTTTCCTCTTCCTTCCCTTACACATGTGTATGTGCTTGTGACCACACTCATACATATACATACACACATACACTCATGTGCACACACACACACACACACACACACACACACACACACACAGAGGCGCGCACACACGTACAACTCCAGTCATCAAAATGGGTCCTGACAAAACAAGCCAATGGGCTGGAGAAACAGCTTTCTGTCTTGGCCGGGGCAGGATGCTGGGATGCTAATACCAGCCAGCATTTACATGGCACTTTAAGATTTGTAACTCTCTTCACAATGATGTCACTCTCACAACAGCCCTGGGAGGCAATGCTGTCAGTGCCCTCATTATCCTGGCCTTACCGATGAGGAAACTGAAGCATATAAAGGAGAAGTGACTTACCCAGGGTATTGGTCACATTCAAACTCAGACCTTCCAAACACCAGCACTATGTCCACTATCCTACCTGGCAGCCTCATAGCTGTAAAGCCGGAAAGGCCCTGAGAGGCTATCTGGGCCAATGCCTTTATTTTACAGATAAGAAACAGGCTTAGAAGTTAAGTGACGTGTAATCTCTTGATTCAAAGCTGATTCATCCCTTGTCCCAGGGAGGAAGGGTGGAAAGCCCTCCCCACTGAACTTTGCTCTAAATCAGCTGTTCTCAACCTGTGGGTTATGTTCAATTTAAATGCATCCTGCATATCAGATATTTACATTACAATTCATCACAGTAGCAAAATTACAGTTATGAAGTAGCAATGAAAATAATTTTATGGTTGGGGAATCACCACAACATGAGGAACTGTATTAAAGGGTCTCGGCATTAGGAAGGTTGAGAACCACTGCTTTAAATGAAATTGACTCCAGAAGCTGGGGAGACTCTGCGGGGAGGAGCAGCATGGCCTCTGAGGCGCCTTTCTCTCTTCAGGAATCATTCTGATTCATTCTTTCTCTGTCCTCTTGGACAGGAGTCAACTCCTTCTGTGGGTGAGGCCAAGAGTGGGTACACTGAGTCTTGGGGCTCGGTCTGTCTGCAGAGCAGAGTGAAGGCTTGGCACGGCTCCTCACCTGTTCTCGTGACAAAGAAACAACCAGCTCTCCTCTCCTCCCCTTCCTCTTCCTTGTCTCCTTCTCTGCCAGGAATTGGGAGGGGTCTGCCTGACTTGCTGTCAAGAAGGGGCTCCAGGCCCAGGAGAGCTACCTGCTAGCCTGCTCTGTTCACAAATAATTATGTTTTATTTTTAGAAACTGTTTCTATAGAGGAGTAATTTTAATACAATTTCTATGTTTATGGCTACCCAGGAATTTCCTGTCATCATCATCAGCTTTATGAGCCCCATTAAATGGGCTCTCTTTCATTAAATGAACTCTCTTTCCAGAGTTCAGTTCATCAAGTACTCGACTAATCCACCCACACAGCCACAGCCCAAGTTCAGGCCCTCATCACTCTCCTGGGACCTGGTCTCTGTCTCAAGTCTGACCACATTTGGAGACCTCCTCTGTTCCTCATCTCTGGGTCCTCTATAGGACCAGATAGAGAGGCTAAATCTATTGTTGTTGAGTGCTTGGGGGGGGGGGGGGGGAAATGCCCTTTCCTTGTCTCATCAAGAGGCTCCACTTCCTTTGCCTTTCCTAATGGTCTTAAGGCATTGCTAACACTTAAATAAAATAAAAGTCCTTCTCAATTTGGCTCCAGCCTCTCCCCAGACTCATTCCATTTCCTGTGATTTCCTCTCACATGTGACCCATTCCAGCTTTGCGGGGTTTTCCTCAGCTCCCCACAAACAATATTTCATCTCCTGCCTCCTCTCCCTAGCAGACACTCTCCCCCTTGCCCGGATTTACTTGGGTCCATTTTCAATTTCCTTTTCTCCTGACAGAATGCAAGCCCCCTGAAGGCAAGTTCTGTTTTTTCTTTTTGTACCTTCAACATGTAGCATGGTGCCTTTCACGTAGTAGCCTTGTTCTCAGTATAATGATAAGGAAAGTCTTCCCCTAAGAGGTGACATCAGAGGTAAGCACTGGAGGAAACTAGGCAAGCCCTAGAGACCTGAGGAGATTGCATTACTTGGTTCATGTCTGACTGATTTCTCACAGGTTTCAGAAATGGGAAGAACTGAAACAGTGACTTAGTGGAAGCTTTTCATATATCTAAGACATGGAGAAATGAAGTGCTTACCCAAAGGTCCAGAGAAAACACCCCACAAAGCAGAGGGAGCATTCTCTTCTAGACTCAGTGCCATTCCCGCTCCACTGAGCAGATTGGAAAGCTCCTTTTCTTGCCTGGGCACTCAGTCCTCCTCCCATAATCTGCCTCCTTATTAGAGAGCACACACACAATGGCTTCATTCCAACAGGAGTTCCCAGGAGCCTTTGAGCTTTTCCCAGGGAGCTTCAATCCCTCACAAAAGTGAGTCGAGAGAAAAGACTTAGTGGTTTGATCTGCGGTCAGAGCTCGATGGAGCAGCCACTGTGCCAGTCCATTGGTGCACTGGCCTTGGCTAAGCCATTCATGTCCATGGAAGGAGATCAAGAGAAAAGGAGTCTGGATTATATTTCAGCAATGACACAGTCCTAGGAAGGACCCCCAAATCCCCCACCTTGTTAACACTCTTATTCTCTAGGTTAGGCTCCATGGCAACAGATCAAACAGCCTCCCAATTTCTGTAGAATTCCAATTGTCGATAATTGGGTTATGTCAGTATGCTAGAATATGTTACCATTGGTGATGAAAGTGTTGGTGGGGGAAGACAGACAGACAGAATGTATATGTGTATGTGTTAGAGAGGGAGAGGGAGAAGGAGAGGGAGAGGGAGAGGGAGAGAGAGAGAGCGAGAGAGAGAGGGCGAGACAGAGAGAGAGAGAAAGAGAGAGACAGAGAGAAAGAGAGACAGAGACAGAGAGAGAGACAGAGAGAGAGAGGGAGACAGGGGGACAGAGAGAGAGAGAGAGAGAGAGAGAGAGAGAGAGAGAGAGAGAGAGAAGAAAAAGGAGAAGGAGAAGAAGGAGAAGGAGAAGGAGAGGGAGAAGGAAGAGAAGGAGGAGGAGAAGGAAGAGAAGGAGGAGGAGAAAGGAAGAAAGGGCAAGAGAGGACTGGAGAACAGAGGACAGAGAGAATGGACAACCAGAGTGTTTGTAGTGGTATCCATGCTGGATCCGGCCTCGGTGGAAGGCAAAGCTGGGAGATCACAGATCTCCTAAATAACATGCTCTAGAAGAGGAGTGGCTTGTCGTTTTGAGGGGGGCACAGGTGGAAGCCAGGCCTAGGTTCAAATCCCCGTTCCACTGCTGAGTCACTCCATAAGTGTTTTATGAAATGGGCAGGTAAAGCTGTCTCTGCACTTGACCTCTGTGGCCCAGGCTGTTCCTCACCCTCGGTTCTTTCCTCTCCCGATCACTTGCCATGTCTTGTCATGTTTTCTTTCCTAGCATTCTCCCCCACATCTTCTATTTGCACTATGTCTGAGTACTGCCCCCTCCCCACCTTTCTTGCCTCTCATCTGCACTATTCTAAGAGTCTTTCAAGGGTTTTCACTGCTTTGGGTATCTGTCCTTTTCAATTTGTCCCCCATCTGCTACCTACGTGACTTTTCTAAAGTGCGTGTCTGACCACATCCTTCCCCATGCTCCAGAAGCCTCACTGGCTCCCTATTGCCTCCGGGATGAAATAGAAACTCTTTGGTTTGGCTTTTTGAGTCCCCATAATCTGCTTCTAATCCGTATTTCCCAACTGACTTCCCATTACCTTACCCTGATGCTGTGTCCTCTCACGAAATTGCCTATCTTATGGCACTGCCTTTTTTTTTCAGGCTTTCCTTGCTCTCTCTCAGCAGAGCCAGATGGACTTCCTAGGTCCCTTCACAGCCCAGCTCAAGGCCACCTCCTCTGAGGAGCTTTACCTGATTGTTGTTCTCCCACCTGGAAACAGTGCTCCAGCCTTACAGTAAAATAATTTTGTATTCGTAAAAGGATGTGAGAGACCAGTGCCCACTGACAAGGGAATTCCCTATTGTTCCTCTTCTCAATCCCTTGGGGAAACAGCAGAACCCAGTGACTGACAGCCTAGATTCTCCACTTCCTAACAGAGGGGAAATCACGGAATGAGAAGAGGCCCGGTCAGTGCCTGCCAGTAGGCAGGAGGCTGAAACCCCCTGAGACACAGGAGACAAAAGAAATGCAGGGACAGTAGAATTGGTGATTGCTCTCTTCCCTGCCCTTTGCTGCGTTCTCCCTCTCTCAGGAGGCAGGGGAGTTTCTTCTCCATATGTCTTAAGAGTTCTTTTCTACAACAGCAAAAGAAACCGTTTTCTCTGAGATAACATCAATAACTGAGCATTGCTACTGTACGCATGTAATTGCTCACATGTAACGGGAAGAGGCGATAGGGTGCAAAACACACAGATGGAAGAGAAGAGAAAAAGGAGAAGATGGAGAAGGAAAGATAGAGAAATGGATCTTAGAAAGGCAGCACATGTTGCCAGGGGAATCATGTCTAGGGGCTTGAGTTGATAAAGGAATTATGGATTTAGGTTTTTGCAACTTCCTAAAGCAGAAAAGGGAAATGTGGACCCAGATTTCCTCCACGCAAACACAATAAGCAGCTTGGCAGAGCAGGACCAGAAATGGAAAGCCTGGGTGTCCCCAGGCTTCCCACGGTGGGTTGGGAAGGAAAATCCTTCCTCTGAAGGGCTGAGATTAGGGCATGGCCAGAAAGGCATCCAAGCATGGACCACTGAGGAAGGATTTGGGGAGAAGTGTCACCTAGAGAAAGGTGGGACTCAGAAAGAGGGTCAGACATTTCATCTTCAGACTCCAACCCCCACAACTGTTAGATATTTAGGTTTGGCCTACCGGTAAAAGTATACACAGTCCATTCCTCCAGAGTATAAACTCCCTGAGGGTAGTTAGCCACAGGGCAGGCTGCCTACTCTGTTCCTATTGATTTGATTTGGACTGAATTTCCAGGCACCAGGAGACCCAGCTATGCTACTGAACCTGCCACTGCCTTCGGTGCTGTAAAGCCTAGAAGGTGCTGTGACCAGCACAGAAATATGGCCCAGCAACCAGCTGAATAAAGGAGAGAGACCGGGATGTATTGGATAGTCTGTTTATTACAGAGCCGTTTCATACAAAGCCAAAGTACAAGAAAATCACAGGGTTTATATACCTTATAGCAGAGACTCTGAGGTAATGGAAATGCCAGGACCCTTCTTTAGGTATACATTACACATTACGACTTAATCCTAGGACCATGTCTGGAGGCACAAACAGGGAGTCACAAACAAGACTTGCAGATTAACTACCCTGAAACTTTCTTTAGTCTTTCATAGATCCAGTGAAAGCATCCACCCAACAAGATTATACTCTTTCTGCATATCTGCCTCATAGAAGAGGGGGAGCATGAAAGTCTGGACCACTACAAGAAGGTTCATCTGTTTCCCTGGCTGTGCAGTCCCCTGGCACTCTGTGATTGAGCCGAGATCAGCTGGGCACTTCCTGCACCTTTACTGGAGGCAGCTCAAGCCCGTGGCTCCTTAAAACACAGTCTGACAGCACTCCAAGTTTGTTCCTCATGCCAGCTCCATCAGTCTCTGGCATGTGGAGGGGGCATCTCTGGCTTCTGCCAGCCAGCTTTGGGACAGGACACACAGGAGCAGGTCTCCAGAGTGAACGCTGACCCAGTCAGCAGGTCCTGACCCCGCCAGCATTAGATTCTCTGGTCTTACCAGGGAGGGGCGCCTGGGGCATTGCCATCAAAACGTCCCAGAGCTGGGTCAGGGTCCCAGATCAGTCAGGCAGTAGGTGAAGAAATCCTGAATAACTACGAGGTGTCACAGTACCAAAGGCCCTGCCTGCTCTCAAAGACCTTGCAGTCTAAGACAACCCACGGAAGGAAGCTGATGAGCAGAGGGTAGGAGGGGGAAGGTCCCAACCCCGAGTGGCCAGGGCTACAGAGGAGGTGGGAGTCCGGAGCTGGAGAGGTCTGGCCCAGCAAAATGCTCCGTGGGGCTCGGTGACGTCCAGAGGAGCGCGGTCAGTCAGTGAACACGTCCTGAGCTCCCATTAAGGGCCAGGCGGGACGCGGAGCAGAGAATCAGAGGGGCCCAGAGGCCGGCCAGAGTGACCAGTGCGGGAAGTCTGCGAGCCGGGCCGCCCCTCTGCGGACCTCCCCCACCCCCCACCACTCGCAGAGCGTCCAGCGAGCTCGTTCCTGCAAACCCAAAGTCGGCTTTGGGGCGTTTTGCATCCGAGCTCTCTCGGGTGGACCCTCTCTGAATCTCGGTTTCTTCTTCGGACAAACTAGGAGCTTGGATTAAGTCATCGGAACGTACCACGTGGCCCGAGATGTAGGGGAAGGAGCCGTGGGGGGCACTGAGTCACACCCCCTCCCCAGGCTCCTGTTATAGTCGGGGAAACTGAGGCCCGGTGGGGGGGTCGGGGGCTTGGCTCCGGCCCCAGAAGACTCAGCCGCCCTAGGCCAGACCCTTCTTCTCTGCCCAAGGGAGGCCCCACGCCTCCGAGGTCACCCTGTGCCTCAGTCTCCCCCTGTACACGAGGGGGGAGGGGCTGATCCCAGTACTCTCGGCACCCGGGGGTAGCTCAGACCACGGAATCCAGCGCCGCCCTAGGGAACGGAGCAGAGGCGGGGCCAGGGCTCCGCGGGGGCGGGGCCAGAGGGCGGGGCCTCCGCACGTTCCAGGCACGTTCCAGACCTTCCCTTGTTTGCGCGTTGCCAGGAGACGGGGCTCCGCGATCCTAATCCGGTGGGTGTTGGGGAGGAAGCGGGAAGGGGGCGGGGTTTCACAGGGAACTGGAAAGGCAGGATGGAGGCCGGGAGTCGGGGGAGGAGCCCCGTTTTGGCAGGAAGGCGGGGCTGGGAGGTGGAGAGAGAAGTGTGAGGGAGGCGGGGCTGCGAGGCTGGGCCGGAAAGGAGGGGCGGAGCCTCAGGCAGGGGGCGGGGTCGGCGGCGCCAGGCGAATTCGAACCTCGACCTTGTTTGGACGTCGCTAGGCGACGGGTCTAAACGCGCCCAATCAGGAGCCGCGCTGGGGCTGACGCCAATGTGGGGGCGGGGCTCGCGGCCGCCCCGTTAGAGCCCACCGGCGGACCGGCCTGAGGCGCGGGAGCTCGCTTACCTCCCAGGCTCGCCCTTCTGGCCGCCGCTGCCCCAGCGCTCTCCGGCCGGGCGCGGGGTTCGGGCCGCGGGGCAGGGGCTGGGGCAGGCGCTCGGCCCACGCGCGGGCCCTGGACATCTCGACGGCCCCAAGCACAGCGGGCCCGGGGCGGGGCTCAGGTGAGAGTGGTGGGTTCGGGAGAGGTGGGGAGAGGGGCGGGGCGGGGGCCGGGAGCAGAGCCGGCTCCCGGAAGGGGCAGGGCGGAGCGGGCGCACCTGCCCCGGGGGAGGGAGGTGCGGGCGGCCGCCTAGGCGCGTGCGCGGCTGCAGGGGCGGGGCCCCGGTGTTCGTGCGCGCGTCCGCGCCGTTCTCGGACTGGAGGGCCACAGGTGGTGCCAGCCGAGCGAGCCGCGGGAGCGGGGCGGGGGCCGCACGGCCAATGGGAGGTGGCGGGGGCGGGGTCCCGGCGCGTCCGGCGGCCAATGGGCGCGGGCGGGGGCGTGGCGCGGCGGCCGAGTCCGGCTTCCCGGCGCCGAGCGCTCACATCGGCCTCGGGAGCCGAGGCGAGCGAACGCGGCCTCACTCTATTCTCCGGGTCCGGTCGGTGGGACCGCGGCTGAGCCGCCGGGGGGCGGGAGGGGCGGAGGGCCCGCGGGGTGGGGGCGGGGCGCGGACTCGGCTGGGCGCCCCTCTGACTGCGTGTGTCCTTGGCCCCCCAGCTCGGCGCAGCGGCGGGCGGAGCGGGCGGCCGGGAGGCGGCGGCGGCGGCGGCGGCGGCGCGGCCCCCGGCCCGCCTCGGCCATGGGCAATGGCCTGTCGGAGCCCGGCCCCGGCCTCCTGGCCGGCCTGCCCCCCTTCCAGTGCTTCCACATCGTGATCCTGGGCCTGGACTGCGCCGGCAAGACCACGGTGCTGTACCGGCTGCAGTTCGATGAGTTCGTGAACACGGTGCCCACGAAGGGCTTCAACACGGAGAAGGTGCGCGTGACGCTGGGCAACGCCAAGACCGTGACCTTCCACTTCTGGGACGTGGGCGGCCAGGAGAAGCTGCGGCCGCTCTGGAAGTCGTACACGCGCTGCACGGACGGCATCGTGTTCGTGGTGGACTCCGTGGACGTGGAGCGCATGGACGAGGCCAAGACGGAGCTGCACCGCATCACCAGGCTGGCCGAGAACCAGGGCGTGCCCGTGCTGCTCGTGGCCAACAAGCAGGACCTGCGCGACTCGCTGCCGCTGCCCGAGATCGCGCGCCTGCTGGCCGTGGGCGAGCTGGCCGCCTCCACGCCCTGGCACCTGCAGCCCACCTGCGCCATCATTGGCGACGGGCTGCGCGAGGGCCTGGAGAAGCTGCACGAGATGATCCTCAAGCGCCGCAAGACGCTGCGCCAGCAGCGCAAGAAGAGATGAGGCCCCGCGTGGAGGGGCGCGCGCGGCGGGGGGCCTAGGCAATAAAGCTGTGGACGGTGCGGTGCCTGCCTGTGTGTGCGCGGCCCCCGCCCCGCGCGGAGGGGACGGGGTGGGTGGGGGCGGGCGAGCCGGGTCCGGGGCGCCATCTGCTTCTGCCGGCGTGACGTGGGCGTGTTGCGGTGGATCGTGCTCTCCTTCCCTAGAAAGCCGCGCAGCCCCCTGCCCGGGGGCCGCAGGGACGCGCCTCGGTGCTCCCGCGGAAGGGGTCTGCCCGAACCCCACCCCCTTTGTGTGTGCAGCCTGTGCCCGCTGACGGCGGGGGGGCGAACCGAGAAGAGCTGGCCGCCCGGCCCGGGGCTCGGACCGTGGGGTAAGAGGATCGTGCCGACGCAGTGGGGGGTGCGGGGCTTGTCTGCCTTTTCAGTGTTGGGGGAGGCGCCTGAGCTTGCTGGGCTTCGCTCTTGTTTACAAAGTGGACAGTGTTAGGTGGGGAGGACCCCGGGGAGGGAAAGGGGACCCAACGTTTGAGACGAGCGTCCCAAAAGAGCTGTAGCAGAACAGTGTTTTATACAAACGTGCTGGTGCTTTAGGAGACCAGAGCGGGGACAGCCCCCGAACCTCAGTGGGAGCCTGTGTTTTTTACCAAAAAAGTCATCTTTTCTACCGACCAGCAATGACTCCTAACTGCCGTGTGTGTAGAGACATCCCTGTTACTTCTGTGTAAAACTCGATTTGTACAACCAGCCTGTTTGTTCTGAAGGCAACCAAAAATGCACTTTAGCGGGTGGTGTTTGTTTTGTGTCCTCTAGTGATACAGCTGATTTCACGGAGCCTTGGTTTGTTTAAATAAACGAAAGCTGAGACCGCAGCAGCTCCCGTGGGGATGTGTCTTCTTTGTACCTGCGCCGGTGGCACTCACTTCGGCAGGGCTCTGTATAGACGCGGGGCCGCCTGTCCTGCCAGTGAGCCCGCGGGGAGGGTGGCCTTTGCCCCTCCCCTGCGGGGCCAGCAGAAGCCGAAACGCACCTTCCAGGGCATGTTGGATGTTAGGGGAGAACTGGGAGAAGGGCCCCGGGGCTCCGGGTGAGAAGGGCTAGAGTACTTACTGTTGGGTCATAATGGGAAGCTGACACCCACGTGTCGTTGATAAAACCATGAGATATTGAGGTGCCCAGCCTGCAGCCCCCCTTGAGATGCTTTCTATAGGCGCTGGGCTGCGGAGTAATCTGACCGCCTGGTTTGTCTTCGCCTTGTCCCACCTCTGGTAATTTTATCATCACGTGATGCTTGCTCTTCTCTCCACCCCCCCCCACCCCCACCCCCTTGTGCAGCAGCTTGTCCGCTTAGAAGAAAAACCCATTTTTTAAAAAAAGATACTGTGCAGGAATGTCTTGCCCCCATTGGTCATGTGACTTGATCAAAGCCCCAGACCCCCCCATGGCCTGCCTGTGAGTAACTGCCGGAGTTCTCTAAGTGAACATTGAAAGGACCTTTCTCTCTGAGCTTGGCAGGGGGCAGGCCACTGCTTTTTTCACCTCCTCTAAGGACCCTGGAGCTTTGGATATGTTTAATCTTTCTTGCTCATCTCCCCAGGTCCCACAGGTGAGCCTGAGGCCTCTTAAGGCAAAGCTTGCGTAGGTTCTGCTGTGTTGGAAAGACTTCATGTACCCTCCTGGTGACCCACAAATCCTGCACCCCTCCTGGGCTGCCGGGGAGGCCCTGACGCCTGCTCTGGAGGCTTCGAATTCTTCTGTCGGTGAAACCTGGTTCAGTCCCACAGCTGCATCACTCTGAACAGTGGCTAGTGTCACTTCGAGGAAAGTCAGCTGGAAGCCCGAGTTCTTGAGAAGTTAACTGTTCAGCCAGGAAACTTGTTTCCTTTTTTCCTGCTCTAGCTTGTTCATTCTCACGTGGGTTCACAGAAAATTTCTTGAAATAAAATTAGAAAAACTTTAGGGAAAAAAATAACTACTCCTTGTTCTTGATAAAATGCCTTTTTTCTACAAGAGATTTTTCCCACTGTTCTGACAGTTATTTCGTTAACCCTGTTTGCAACAAATCATGTTAGAATGAAGAAAAGTTAACTTCCCAGCACTAACCTTTTACACTTCCAGAGTAGTAAAAGTGCTCAAGGAATTGGGAAGTGCCACAAGCACAAAGAAAGAAATGACTTTTTGGAACGTTAAGCTACAAATTTCCGTCATAGGGAAATTTCAATATTCGTTAAGTTCCTCCCTGACCAAACCGGATCGGGTGGATCACTCCCTATGTCAGAACTATCAGAAACCAGGAGCCAACAAGTAAGGGTCCACAGTTTCCACAGAAAAGCAGATTGGCTCAGGGGATGTCGAGAGCTAGCCAGGTGGGACTGTGAGGCTGGGTGAATAAAATCGGGGCCTTCAGATTAGTTGGGAAGCTGTGGAATTGTAAGTGTCAGTGCCCCCTAAAGGAGCAAGAGAGCCTCCCTTGGGGAGTGGGGAAGGACGGGATTATTGACATGAAACTTGTAAAGGTCGGAGGAGAAAGAAGATGGGATGCTGGACAGACAACTTGGCGGAGACCATCCCCTCTGGGCCTCTTCTCCATTTTCATTTCTCTCATGCCTGCATTTTCAGTATAATTCTAACTACGGTAACAATATATTTCCGGGAAAGAACACTGCTTTCGTGTAACGGTTATTTTAAAATAACATCTGACTACAGCCTCTTTCTGTACATTGCAAATACCTCTATTCTGATCTCCTGTTCTTGGGGCCCTGGACCCTGGTGAGCTCTGAGCCTACCCAGCCTCGCCTCAGGGTCCAGTGTGTTTTTGGGGGTTATTCCCAAGCCACACCATTTGGGCCTCCCCTCTCACCCCTCACCCTGCCTTTCTTCCCTAGCCCTGGCATGCCTGTTTTCTCCTTGCGCTGGCTTAGCCCGAGCCTGGCACACAGGCACTCCCTCCCCCCTCTCTTTTGTTTTAGTTTTTTACCTAAAGGAAGTTGATGCACTGAGTAGTAGGGTGCTGGGTGCTGGTTTTTCCAACAGAAACTTGCCCTCCTGAAGGGCTGACTGGAGTCTGATAACCCTGGCTCTTCTTTATCTGTACTGCATGAAGGTCTACCAGGCCTTTACAGACATCTGCTTACTAGAACCTCCCAGTAACCCTCGGACTTGGGTCAGTTCTGGGGTGGTGGTGTTTCCTTTTGTAGACAAGGAAACAGACTCAAGGGAAAGGCCTTGGCCGCCCCTTCCCAAGCGTGAGAGGTGCAGTGTCCACGCAGGCCCCTCCTGGCTCCCATGACCTGTGTGGATGCCATTGCTCCCAGATACCATGCTTCCTGCCCTCAGCCAAGGGAGAGGCATTCTGTGGTGCGTGGTTGGCTCTTTTATCCTGTCTCTGTCAAGAAGGAACATCTTAGCACGGAATTCTTGTTTGAAAATAGAATGACCTGTAGACAAACCAAAGGTTGGTGGGAAGAAGCGTGGCTGCACAGAGTCTGCATCATTCACCAGCAAATGATTGCTTGATTGATGTATGAGGAATGGTGTCAATCATGTGCTGCTCTCCTCTGTGTCCACACCAAGGGCCTGGGAACAATACGGGTGGGAGGGATCACGCGCTCTCCTGGTTTTTAGTCCCATTTACATTTATGAAGTCTTGTAAAACATAGATGAGGTAGGCCATGGGATACTGAGATGGACTGCCCTCTTGTAAGTGTGCGATTCACAGTATCCCAGAGGAAAGTTTTATATAAAGGAGGAAGGTGAGTCATAAGTCCTCAAAGGTGGCCCTGAGCACCCTGAGACCCTTCCCATATCTCCTCCATCCAGCACTCAGAGGCTTCTGCACACATTCTCAGTCTTTGCAGCCACATGGGACTCTTGTTTTCTGAGCCCAGCAGCCTTTCTCCTGCCTCTGATCTGGCCGAGGCCAGCCTTCCTCATGCCTCCCTCTTGGAATCCTGGGCTTTCTTCAACATTCTTTCTGGGGGACATCTCTTCTGGGAAGCCTTCTAGGGTGTTTGACCTTGGAGGGATGCCTAGGCCCAACAGTCTCAGTACTTCGGGATTGGGAGTTGGCATGACACTCCTAGGACTGGCAGAAAAAAAACGTTCTTTCCCAATCATTCTAAGAACATTTCATTCAAAACAAAACACAAGTTTAAACTTTTCAGATACCAGTTCCTACAGGCCAGGGTCGGACCTGGAGAGTTTTCATTGTTTGTAAAATAAATTTTCCTTTAACAAATTCAATTACCTTGAAAAAGAGAGAAAAGTTTTCCCCGTCAGTCCAGCTAGAAAATATTCTTAAATAGAACAGTCCACGAAGAGGGGTTGAAGGAAGAGGACGCAGATAAGTGTGTGTGTGTGTGTGTGTGTGTGTGTGTGTGTGTGTGTGTGTTAATATACGTGTTCTGGACTAATAGATGAGGCTGACGATATGCTTGTAAAAAACGATTTGCTACAGCTTTGTTTCCCATGTCCAACTTCCCTGGTCTAGGATTTTTAATAATCTATTTAGAAAGGAAAAAAAAGAAGCCCTTGCACTTTTTTAGGGCCGTAATTATTGTGACATCTCCGGGAACGTCCCCCCACCTCAGGAAAGTGGAATCGATCAAGAGCAGTTATCACTGGGTTAAGTTGTCCTGCAGAGTTATGGGCAATAATTTCTTATGAGACCTGCCCTAGAGTGCAGAGCCTGTTCTGAAATGGGAAGGCTTGGTGCTTGGTCAAGTGACACACCTGACCCTGGGTGGACTGTACTGGGCCCAGATGGAGCCTGGGCAGGCCAAAGACAGCAGGACAAGCAAACACTGCATCGTGGTAAATAAAGGGGGGGGGGAGGGGGAAGGGAAGGAGGAAGGAGGCCGGGGTGGGGAGAGAAGAGCCAAGTTCAGAGGCCTTGGAGAGGCTTGAGGGAAAGGCAGGTGGTTCCACACCGTGTTCTGTGACCTCTACAATGCATTCTTACCTTCGTTCTCTCAGTTCAGCTGATGAAGAAACTAAGTTCTTTTTCAAATGGTCTGTTTTTTTTTCCCTGTGCATACCTTTCCTTTATTTCTCTACCCTGATAGAAACCTTACAGTCAGCATGGGTGGTCTCCTCTCCCTTTTAAAAAAATCCTCCAAGTTTAGGGTCCCCAAGTCCTGCCACCTCTTCTTTAAATACCTCTCAGACGCCGCCTTTCTGGATTAGTCCAGACCCTTGTCCCCTTGTTTTCAGTATTCCGGGGCAAGTGGATAAAGTCCAAGCGTGGTAGGCGTCCTTTGGTGTAAAGTTAAAACAACCCCCCCCCCCCACCCCCAGCCCCAGCCCCGCTGTTTGGGACCTGAAGCTTGACTCGTCTGGAAGCTTAGAGGCGGCGCAGGGCCCAGGAAGCCTGGGGTCTTTGACCAGCCTCAGACGGAAAGCAAGCGCGCGGCTGCCTGAGCCCTGACCCACCTTCCCCGGCCCCAGGTCACAGGTGCATCTCCACGCGGGTGGAAGGAGGCCTTGTGCTTGTCCTGTTTTTAGGCTTGTTTTTTTTGGTGTTGGGAACTTAGCCATTACTGACCGAGGTGAGCGTGTGAACATTCAAAGAGCAGAGAAGAGAATTGTTTACGTGGCCATGGACTTGGGTTTTATAGACTTTGGAAGCTGGGTATTAAACGTAACACCCCGGTGCCACATCGGCCCTGCGTGTTTGTGCCATTTCTGTGTTGTCTGCATAGTTTTAATGTCTCGTTGACCCCCCCCCCCCCACCCTTTTCTTGTATTGTGGGAGAAGTTTCTATGTCAGGAGCTCCCTTTGTGGATCCAGTCACATGCCTGGACTGCCCCTTGGCCATCCCCCAACAACAGTCAAACCAAAAATTAAATTATTAACTTGAGTTCCTTCAGCTTACAGATGGGTTGCTCTGTCTTCAGTCTTTTCTGTAACACTGCCTGGCAAGCATGAGCATTGCTTTCATGACCGCACTCCCATACATCCCGATTAGCCCAACATGGCTCCCCACTGCCTACTTGATCAAGTCCAGACTTCTCTGCCTCAGTATCTCTGGAGTCCAGCCCTGCTGCCTGTCCAGCTCATCCTCTGCACTAAAGAAAGCACTCTTCATGGGGGCAGGACCCGGGGGCCGTGCCAGGGGTCTGCAGGTCAGACGAGGGTCCTAGGTCTGTCGTCTGTCTGAGGGCTAGCTACTCCTAATTGAATGACAGGGTGATAGATTTGGGCCACAGCCACCCTTGAAGGTCATCTGAAAAGTGACAGAAAGGACCCTTGCTTGAGCATTGCAAGTGCTCACACCTGCCTACATCACCTGCCTTTGAACCAAAGAAGCATCTTCTCCACTTCTGCTTGGGTCAGGGAGGATAATGCATCCTGTCAGTCATGTAGTCAGCTAAGTCATCATTATTGAGTGACCTTTGTTCAGTAGACATTAAGACAAAGGCCTGTCTTTACAAAGTTTGAATCTAAAAGAAGAGACGAGGCAGTTATAGGCAATATAATTCAATCACAGTGATTACCTGAAGTACCGTGAGGTGCCAGGTGAGCAGCTCTCTGGGCTCCAAGAGGGAAGATCCCTCCTGAGGGAGGACCAAGAAAGGCTTCCTGGAGGAGGCAGCCCCTGGCCTGAGCCTTCAAGAACAGGATGGAACCCAACCCTAGACAGCTTTGCGGAAGGGAGAGGCAGTGAGGACGGGGCTCTTGGGAGCTCTGGTAACTCGAGAAAGAAAGCAGCCCTTGGTATTAATGCACGGAGAGAGGGTGCTCGGTTTTCCAAGGCACCATCACCAGCAACACTGTGGTGAGCCTTTTGGGGGGGTAGGGTTGAAAGAAAAGAAAAAAAAAATGCCTCTGTGGGTGCTCATCCTGACAACAGAAA
>CM053585.1:548772355-548807161 GCA_028646515.1 Pseudochirops corinnae | reverse complement strand
ATGGTGCAGATGTTGGCCTCTATAGAGTTTCCACCAGGCTGCTTTCCAGTTTTCCCAGCACTTTTAATGTGTTCTTGATACAATAGCTGGAATCGTTGGGTTTGTCAAATAGTGTTTCTGTTTGCACTCATTTGCTTCTATATGTTATGTACCCAACCTTTCCTATTCATTCACTTCTCTATTTCTTATCCAGTGCCAGATGGTTTTGATAATTACGGCTTTGTAGTAGAATATATCATATGTAGCACCCTTCCTTTCCATTTCCTTCATTAATTCCCTTGGAATTCTTAAACTTCTGTTCCTACAGATGAATTTTACTATTTCCCCCCTAGTTCGACAAAGTAATCCTTTGTTGCTTTGTTATGACATTGAATAAACAAATTAATTTAGGTGGTATTGTACCTCTTATATTGACTTTGTATATCTACGAGCAATTGATACTTCTCTAGTCACTTGGATCTGTCTTCATTTGTGTAAAGAATGTTTTGTCATTGTGTTCACATAGTTCTTGTGCATGTGCTGGCAGGTAAACTGCCAGAGACTTGATACTGTCTGGGGTTATTTTAAATGGAATTCCTCTTCCTGTCTCTTTCTGCTGGATTTTGTTAGCAATATGAAGAAATGCAGATGACTGATGGGGGTTTAGTGGGCTCCCTACAACTTTGTCAGAGTTGTTAACAGCTTCAGTGAGGTTGTTAGTTGATTCCCTAGGGTTCTCTAAGTAAACCATCGTATCATCTGCAAAAAGTAATAGTTTTGCTTCCTATTTGCCTATACCTGTTCCTTCAGTTGCCTTTTCTCGCCATTGATATAGCTAGCATTTCTGCTGCAATGCTTTCTTTCTCTTTTGGCTTTCCTAGCTTTAGGTATTGAGGCCATATTTGAGTCATAAAAGGAATTTGGTAGGATCCCTTATTTACCTATTTTTTCCCCTAACACTTGATGTAGCATTAGAATTAAATGTTGTTTAAATATTTGTTAGAATTTGCTTGTAAATGCATTTGCTTCTCTTTTTTCTTTGGGGGCGGGGGGGAGTTCATTTGTGTCTTATTCAATTTCTTTTCCTAAGATAGAATTATTTAAGCATTCCATGACCTGGTCTGTTGATCTGGGCAACTTATATTTTTGTAAATATTCATCTGTTTTATTTAGGTTGTCCTTAGATTGTTCATTTATTGGCACATAGTTGGTAAAATTGCTCTTAATATTTGCTTTGATTTCTTGATTAGTGGTGAATTTACCTTTTTCATTTTAAATACTAGTAATTTGTTATTTCTTTAGAAAAAAACAACCTGGATCAGTGGCTTATCTGTTTTTTTTTCTTTCTTTTTTGGGGAAGGGGGCTCTTAGTTTTATTTTCTGAGCCTCATTAATGAGATCCACAACTCCTCCAAACCTAGAGAGACTAGTTTGAGAATGTATATTATAGTTGCATGGGACAGTACATTGTTCTGGTCCGTCAATGCTGACAGTATATCTATCTTGTTTCAAATTCACAGGGAGATGGGGTTAGAATTGAATAAAAATAAATTGAGAGGGATTGCGTTTGGGAAATTACTCAGCATTTTCAATAAATCAAAGCTCTGAGCTAGCTCTCTTTCTGTCCCTCTCTCTCTCTCCCTCCCCCCATCTCTTTCTCTCTCACACACACACACCTGTCTATGAATCATGGAACTCCACATTCCCCAAAGAATTAAAATTGCCAGTGAACCATGGGACAATTGAAAAATGTGTAGCATAGGGATAGGACATCTCATTGGCAGAGAGGAAACCCTGTCTTTGTGCATGGCGACCCCTTCTCTGCAACTTATAGTCTTACACTATTGCCCAGAGCATTGAGAGGTTAAGCGCTTTGCCTAGTGCACACAGCTAGTCGATGTCAGAGACTGGCCTCCAAAAGCTACCTTACCTTGGTGATGGTCACAGAGAAGTTGCAGGATACTATCAGTAATGGCTACCATAAAACACCATTGAGGAAATGCATGATCATAAAAGAAGCTGGGTAGCCATGATGAGGAATGACCAATGGGTAGCCCATGGTGGGCAAGGGATCCATGGCATATTTATAGAGCCAGAGGAAGCCTCTGGCCCATGAGTGGGACCCTCACAGAGTGTTTACCACAGAGAATGAAAAAGGAGCAAGTTGAGACTCACGCCCTCGGAGAACACTCCTACATCTGTGGGGTCTTGGATGTCTGAGAAGGTCTTAAGGCACAAAGCCCAGGTCGGCTCAGGACACTTCTTCATCTCTGTCCACCCCTCAATAACCAAATCCTGAAATTATCAAATGGTTTCTTGTCATCTACCACATAAAGCCCAAACTACTTGCTTGCCGTTTGAAGACTAAGAAGAGGTCACAGCCTGCCTTTCCCATCTTCTTCCCCACTCCTTACCTTCACATGCTTCACAGCCCGGTGGGATTGGACTGCTCACCACATTCCCTCAACATGTCTGGCACTTTCCTGTCCATTTGTCTTTCCTCATCTGTTCTCTCCACCTAGAGGTGTACCTACCTATTCCTACCTAGGCTTTAAAGTCCAGTTCAGAAGCTACCTTCACTATTAGAATTTCCCAATCCCTTCAAATAGAACATTCTCTCCTGCTCCTAAATTTCCACAGAATTTTGTGCCTTTTAAAAATTGCTAAACCCACATTCTCAAATTGTTTTTCCTGTAAGATTGAGTCCCAGGAAGGCAGAGAAGGAGCCAGTGAGTTGTAATTCTGGGCCTTATCCCAATGATCCTCTTAGTGAATGCTTGTAGAAATCCTTTAGCTGGTCCTCAGCATGCTCCTGGAAACCAAACTTCTCTTTTCTCCGTGGATGACAGAATGGTGTGACTGTTTCTTACGAGATTTCTCGTTGCGTTTTCCTTGTGAGGCAACTTGGAGTCTTTGGAATACCGAAGTTGAGGGCCAGAATGAGCAGCAGCCCTGCCAGCCAGTGGGTCTATGGGATACATGGAGAATGACCCACGGCTTTGTTCAGTGAAAATGAATGCTTGCCATCCCCTGCTGAGGTAACCAACAGCCTTATCCAGAGCCTTAGCCAGGAAGGCAGAAAGATTGGGCCAGATGCCCAAAGTCGCTGTGGAAGGGACGGCCATTTCCAGGCCCAGAGAAGAAAAGTTTTGAGAAGCATTTCGAGAGTGATGGATACGTCATTTGTGAAATGTCAAGGCACAGACTGATAGAAAAGAGAAGTCCAGCTTCAGAGTTCTGATTCTGACTTAAACAATCTGACTTTAGGATAGGCTGTAGCTCTGTAAAATTGATACTGTTGTTGACTTCATAGACTTACAAAAGGCAGTGGGAGTTTGAAGGTGTCAGGAAATGTAAGGTGACACTGCCCATGGAAGAGGATATTCACATAACTTGTCCAAATGCAGCTTGTAAGAGGCAGCAGTGGGGATGCCCACTGGGGTTTGGATCACACCTGGGAGAAGAGATGAGCCAGCAGGAAAGCTGGGGCTGGGCTGGGCTGGGCTGGGCTGGTAATTTTCTAAGTATTGACAGGCTGATATTCTTCCCCTAGGTCTCTGAAGGGGTGGTGGTGTGCTGGATTGTAATTAGACCTTTCTCCCTCAGCATGGCTAGTCTAGGGGTACAACAGGATAAAACCAAAAGCTGCTTTCCAGTTTGCACCCACAAACTTAACTGCACACAGATTCTTTGAATATTGTCTCTTTCATCACTGACCATCACAGACCCAGCCAAGAACCCTGAGGAAAAGCTGGGCTGATTGGAATTTATCCTCTCTTTAGTTTTCTGCTTCTAAATTCTTCCCATGGGTGGAGCTTTTGAAATAATCTGTCATAATCTGAGTAGAATATCATTGCATTGTCCTGTTCTGTGGAGTAAAACGGATGAGGGGAAAGGTCAGAGTCACTGAATCTATTACTTGTGAGTGTGTGTGTATGTGTGTGTGTGTGTGTGTGTGTGTGTGTGCGCGTGGGCACGCATGCACATGTGCATGCACAAGTCATATGGGCACAAGAGTGCAGGCCCCTATTCCTGAGGAGAGCTGCCTTTGGCTAGTGGGAGCTCACTTTATCTTTCCCCAGGACAGATATGGCTTTCTCTTCTTTATCTTTCCTCAGAGTCTAGTGCAGGTTCTTACACACAGCAGGCGTTAAATCAATGGTCTTTGGGGCACAATCTTCTACTCAATGTATTTGCCACGGGGCTTTCTTACAGCAGGGGCCCCATAAACATCTGAATTAAATTGCAAATGAATTGGAATCAAATCCCATCTTTCCCTTGGCTCTGGGGTTGGTGAAATTCTGGTCTGTTGACCAACCCAAATGTGCAATTCACAGTATCGTTCAGAAATTAAACAAGTCGCTGGCAATAGAAGAGGAAAGGAAGAGTCAGTTGAGGAAGACCCTTGTGAGACTCCACTAAAGAAGTGAGTGAGCAGAGCATTGCCCCTGAATTTAAATGTGACACGGATGACTTGCCAAGGGAACCACTCACACATTCTCAGTCACAAGGGAGGAAAACCATGAGTTGATGGAGTGAAGATTCATTGGCCAGAATTTGGTGAAAGTCTTGTTTCCTGGGTGGCCGATGATGCTGTCTACCCCTTGCACTTGACCACGTCTCCCTATGGGCTTTGAATGTCATTCACAGAGCCCAGCTGTGTACCAGATGGGGAGATGGGCTCTGACCCTCAGGAGAACATTCTGTAACTAGAACATGCAATGTTGAATTCAGTTCTTCCCCAAAGGCATCAGAGCCCAGCACCATGGCCCATATGCTTCTCTGACTTTCTTTATGGCTCCTACTTATGGTTGATCTAAGTATGCTTTTCATATTATATTTAGCACATACATCTTTTATACAAAAACCTTTTATACTTTCATGAATTTTTCATGTCCTGTCAGGTCATTTTAAATTACATCCAGTCTTTAAGATAATTGTGTCCAAAAAAGTTGTGTTCAAATATATTTGGTCTCTTATCAATGTAGTTCTTCCACCAGTGATGCAGATCAAAGCCCTTGGTTGTCTAAATGAAATATATGTCTCTGGGACAGTCTGGGACTCGTCTGTGACTATTGCCCCAAAATATTGGGTGGGCATCCTGAATTCTCAAGGCCTTCTTCACATTCTCTTTTTTAAAATAGTATTTTATTTCTTCTCCAATTGCACGTAAAAACAATCTTTAACTTTCATTTTTAAAAATTTTGAGTTCCGAATTTTCTCCTTGCCTTCGTCACCTGTCCCTCCCTAAGATGGTAAACAATTTTATATAGGTTATATATGAGCAATCATGTAGGACATATTTCCATATTAGTCATGTTGTGAAAGAAGAAACAGATGAAAAAGGGAAAAACACACACACACACATACACACACAAATAGTAAGCTTTGATCTGCATTCTGACTCCATCAGATCTTTCTCTGGAGGTGGAGAACATTTTCTCTCATAAGTCTTTGGAATTGTCTTGGATTATTGTATTGCTGAGAAGAGCTAAGTCATTCACGGATGATCATGGTTACAATGTTGTTGTTAGTGTGTACAGTGTTTTCCTCGTTCTGCTCACTTCACTCTGCATCAGTTCACAAAAGTCTTTCCAGGCTTTTCTGAGAGCATTGAGCTCATCATTTTTCAGAGCACAATAGTATTCCATCACAATCACATGCTGCAACTTGTTCAGCCATCCCCCAATTGTTGAATGTCCCCTCCATTTCCAATTCTTTACATCACAAAAAGAGCTGCTATAAATATTTTTGTACCTGCGGATCCTTTTCACTTTTTAAAAATCCCTTTGGGATATAGACCTAGGAACCTTGTGTTCTCTTGGTGGCAAGAGGAGGCCAGTGGATCTTCCCCATGTTTTCTCTCACCGTTGATGACATTCTTTATACCCCTTCTTGGCATTTCCTTGTTTGTAACACATTGCAGCCTGCTCATGTCCGGGTCATGTCATGGAAGAACCACCGTGTCCTTCATTCATCTTATTCCCCCCTCACTCTCACCCCTCCCTATTCTGGCCCCAAGACCACCAGGGGTGGCCTGACAGGAAGACCCCCTTCCCACCACCGCCAGCAGGTACCCCACTGTCTTCATGATTCATGGGATTTGAGTGATATGTGATCATCAACTCCATTCCTTCAGGTGAAATGAAGCCCTGCCTTTGCTTCCCAAGGTCCTCCAGGTCTTACCATCGACCCTGACTCTCTGAAGTCTTCAGCCTGTCACCTTGAGTGCCTAAGTAACTTAAGGACCTCTGATCTTGCTAAATACCCACCCTAACACAACCTTGGGACTTGGTGGCTCTTCTTCTGCCCTGTAGATAGAAAGAAAACTTTCTTTTATGTGTTTTCTCTAATCAAAGTGTGAGTCATTGAGAGTAAGGACTAGCTAGCCTTTTCTATTTGCATGCCTAACTCTAGGGGGCAGCTAGGAGGCACCGTAGTACATGGGGCACCATAGTGCATAAAGCGCCAGGCCTGGAGTTAGGAAGACTCATCTTTATGAATTCAAATCTGGCCTCAGACACTTCCTAGCTGTGTGACCCTGGGCAAGTCACTTAACTCTGCCTCAGTTTCCTCATCTATAAAATGAGTCTGGGAAGGAAATGGGAAATCCCTCCATGATCTTTGCCAAGAAAGCTCCAAATGAAACCATGAAGAGTTGAACAGCAACAAAGTCTGGTACTTGGCATATAGTAGACACTTAAAAAAACGCTTTTTCACTTCTACACTTGTGTGTCCCTCAACACGTATTAAGCACCTCCTATGCTCAGGGCACTAGGCTGAGTGCTAGAGAGACAGAGATACACAGAACAAAACAAAGACAGGCCCCATCCTCAAGAAGAATCCTTTCAGTTGGAGGAAATAGGATGGACTCGGGCCAGTGAATCTGCTGTTGAGTCATGTTTTAGTGGAGCCTGGTGCCTGTCTGCAGAAGGCAGACCCTCCGTTAGCCTCTGTTCTCTCCCAGGTTCAAGGCCTCCATTCAGCATTCTCTCGGCTGATTCCCTGTCCTTCAAGGATTATTTCTCAGGAATCCAGAACTGGAGTGGTAGCGGGCCTCAGGCCAAGCAAAGCGTCATAAAGCTCTTTCTCTGGATCTTATTTGACTCCCTTTGGCACCAGAGAGACTGGGGAAGACCGTGGGACAAGCCTTCTTGAGGAGAATGGTTTTAAATACATAGAATAAAATAAAAAAGAAAAAAACAACAACTCTGTTTTGAGAAAATGATATAATTTTTCCTATCCAAACTCACAGACCTGCCCTAAAATCTATTCATGGCCCCACTTGGAGGTCAGTGGACCCCAAGTTAAGAACTCCTGCTCTAAAACCAGAAAGGGCCTCCGAGGCCATCTAGTCTGCTCTCATTTTCCAGATAAGGAATTGGGTCCTAGAGAGAGCCTCCACTCTGCTGAGGCTCTTCTCCTCTCAGGGGAGGCAAGGGGAGCAGAAAGGAGAAGGTTGGTGGTAATGGACCGCACCTGGTGATGCCAAGGCAAGCATCACACCCTCCTGGGCAGCTTGGTGCCTGGGAGGCCACAGGCTGAGGCCCCCGAACATCCCCTCAGACACGGTCTCCTGGTCCAGCTCCTGTGGAGCCCTCTGAAGTGAGATGCATCCTCTGTTTCTAGCCAAACAGAAACCCTGCCAGCCCGAGTCTGTTGATAAAGGAGGGCATCCATGAATATTTCATTCTGCTCCACTGTTCCACTTGGGGCTCCTGGGATGCAAGCCTTGCTCTTCTTCCAGCCCAGATGCTCAATGTGTAGCTCAGCATAATTAGTCAGCTAATGAGAGGCCTCCCTTCCTCTGCCTGTGACCTGGCAACAGCTGAAGGTCAGGGTGCTGCTCCCCAGAGCCTTTGGTTCCCTCTCCTCGGACGGCCTCCCCTCCACGGCCTGTGCACTGGGGAAGCCAGCAGGGCCCTCCTGAGCTCCGCTGAGGCTGGCCTGGGTGGGTGGGGCTCCCTGGGTGGGTGGGGCTGCCTGTGTGCCTTTCAAAGGCTCAGCCTCCTTCCTTTCCCACTGCTTTCTGCTGAGCCATGCTGGGCAGTCAGAGCCGCAGGATCCAGCTGCTTTTGTTCAGATGGTTGGACTGGTCCAGAAGCCACACCCTGTGTAACGGGAGCAGGATGTGCTGTCCTCAGACCCAGCCCTTTGACCCAGGTTTCAAAGAGGCTGAGCCATATCTGATGTCAGTCAGGGGAGCCTTGGGGACTGACAAAGTCACTCGGTGCTTTGGAGAATGTTTGGACAGTTGGTCACAATTGAATGAGCAGCTGGGGGGTTGACATTGGGAGAGAAAAGGGCGTCAGCCAAAGTGATGGGGAACCCTTTAACTCCTTCCCCGCCATGTGCATGTATGTCCACACAACATGTGCACACGCCAGAGGCGGGCATGTGGTGGATGGAGTGACAGGCTCAGAGTCAGGATGACCCGGGTTGTTTTAGACCTTGAAAATAATCTGCCTTGGAGGATGTGAGGATCCAGTGGGATGGTGTCTTAGTGAGGGGAACCCTGGCCCCAGTCTTAAGGCCAGGTGACCTACATGCCCCCAGAGTGCTAGGGTGCCCCAAAAGGCTTGTGCTATTGGCACCAGCCCCCTGCCGCGTTCCCCCATTCCTTAGGGCCCTGTGAGCAGCACCCCAACGCCATTTATTCATTCATCACTGGGTGGCTTTTACAAAGGCACATTTAGGGAAATATTCCCTGAGCACCTTCTGTGTGCCAGGAGCTTCTCAAAGACCTTCCCTTGTGATCCGAACCACAGCCCTGGAGGTAGGGGCCATTGTCATCTTCATTTTCCAGTAGAGGAGACTGAGGCAAACAGGAGAAGTGACTTGCCTAGAGTCACACAGCTAGTAAGTATCAGAGGCAGGGTTTGAACTCGTATCTTTCTGAATGCCCACCAAGTTGCATTAGTTTGTTCCTCTTTCCAAAGATATGGCAAGAACAGACATACGAGCATTTCCTCCCAAACCTCAGGGGGCAAAATCGACCTCCCCAACCACAGATGTTGGGAATGGGGCACAGCTCCTATGTAGTGTTCATCCCACCCTTTAAGGTGGGATTTACATCCAAAGGTAGTATTACTGCCAGATGAATCCTTCTGCTGGGCAAGGGTCCCAAGGTGGCTCCCTGAGACAGCTCCCGGCTCCTGGGGCTGTCCATTCTCCACTGGCTTCACAGAATCCAGCCTACGCTCAAGATTCCTAGATTCCTGTGGCTCTCTTCCTCCTGCCTTTGAACCTCCAAGAGTCAGAGCCTCTCCTCTGTACATCTAGAATGGAACAGGCCAAGGAGAGATCATGTCTTAGGAGCCATATGACCTTTGGGGGATGGCCCCATGGCTCTTCCACTCAAAGCAGAGTTTCTCCATGGATGTAGGACACCCCCACAGTCCAGAAGAAGGTGGTGGGGGGAATTCTGGTTAGACAGTCAATAAAAAGCAATGTCTTCCAGTAATGCCAACTGGAGCCAGTTCCTGAAGGTCCATACGTGCTCTAGTCTCTCCAAGGCAATTTCCTTCCACGTTATCATTGTTCTCTCAGAAGCAGCTGTTTAGCACCCTGCCAGTGGAGACCCAATCTGAGCAAGCTGATGGGGTTGCATGTGAACCAGACACCCTCCCATTAGGGAGGCAAAGGTCCTGTGGGGCAGGTAGGGAGAGGGAAGGAAGAGTGCCTCAGAGTATTGGCATCGGGGCACAGCCCTGATTGCCCTGCCCTAGTTCCGAGTCTGGCAGTTATTCAGATCCAAAGCCTTGTTTTGTTTTAAGCTTTTAATGGATGATCAGAATAGATAAAAATTGGTCATAGATTTATTAAAACTAATGACTGAAAGCATCGACCTTCACTTGAACTACACTTGACTCTAGCTGTGACCTGGATCTAAATGCTCCCGTTTCTGTTTGTTTTGTCTCTCTGCTTAGATTATATATTTTTTCCAAGGCAAAGGTTGTCTCCTTTGCTTCCCTGCTCCCTTTTCTGTGGAGTTCACCAGGAGGGTTAACGTCAAAGAAGGATCCCTTGGACAGCGCATTGACTTAGAAACCCACAAATTAACATTATCTGTACTGTATTGTATTTTTAAAAAATTGTTGAACATTTCCCAATTATCTTTTAATCTGTCACTAGAACTAGGGTGTTCACACATAGGGAGCACACTATCCTCCTCCCTTTCCCTTCCCTCCTCCTTGTCCCCTCTTCTCCCTCCTCCCATTACAATCCTATGCCAGGATTACAAATAGATTACCAGGACCTCGTAAAGCTAAAGGCCAACTTGCTGTGCTACAAGCCGGTTTTTTCCTCTTTTGATAACATCTGATACCTTCTAGGTGACACCTGATGCAGTGTGGTCTAGTGGATAGAGAGCTGGCCTTAGACACAGCCCAGCCTGGCCTTATGTCTTGTGGCTCTGCCTTTGACAGACCCTGAACCACTCACTCAGTATTATGACTCTCGAATCCCTAGAGGACTGTAAGTTGGAGCAAAGGCGTTGACTCCCTCTTCCACTGGGAGAGGGAATTTCTCCCCTGAGCTGCTCCCTGTGCTGATAATATCCCAAGTCTGGTCCCCTATTTTCATGCTACTTCAAGCCTCCTGGAAGTGATGTTGCCCAGCTTAGCTCTTAAACCATCTGACAAGAGTGATTTTAAAAAGAGGAAATCTACTGTGTGGTGGGATTTGGGTTGGGATGGGCTTTCCTGTCTAGTAATTCCCTTATTTCCATCTTAGTGATTAAGGAAATGTCATGGAAATTCCCTTTTATTAAGATTAATAGTAAAGGAAACAGGACACAATCCCTGCCCCTCCTATTCTTAAAGGTTTCATGTTGGTCACATGTCTTCCTGATGACATAAAAGTTGGGTCCTTCTCATGGTGGTTGGCCTTAGGAAGTAACCAGCCCATCCTTCCACAGACTGCCCATTGGGGCTCTCTGTCGTGCTATTGTTTTTCTGCAACGGCGGTATTCTGTAGGTTACAGTAAAGACTTAAGATTGCTCCACAGTGTTACTCTCTGAAGACTGGTTCTGACTTTCCTCTCGTCCTTTTTCTCTTTGCAGATTGTATCTCAAAACTAAGAAAATCCTGTCTCTGGTCACCAAACCGAGAGCCAAAGGCTTGGTCCCTTAGAAGAGACGTCGTTGTTCTTTTTACTACTAACAAAAACGATGGTTTATAAAAGCAGGAACTCAGTAACTCAGGTTTAAAACCTTGAAGTGAAGGTTTTGTAGATCAGGCAGCTAGGTGGTTCAGTACAAGGAGTTAGGAAGACCTGAGTTCAGAGGTGGCCTCAGACCCTTATTCCCTACGTGACCCATGACAAGACCCTTCTCCCTGAGCTGGAGAAGGAAATGACAAGCTAGCATCTTTGCTAAGAAAACCCGCAATGGGGACATGAAGAGTCGGACACAGCTGGAAGACAACTGAACAACCTTTCACACACCTTGTGGGACTATTGCCAGGATAATACTTGCAGTGCCTAGCATACAGCAGTTGCTCTATAAATGTTTACTCCCTCTTGCCCCATCCAATCAGTTGCCTGATTTCATTGATTCCACATCACCAGCCTCTGTCTCTTTTTCTTCATCCCCACAGCTGCCCTCTGACTGGGTCAGGCACCCATCACTTCTTGCCAGGACTGTGGTAACCATGTCCTGATTATTCCAGTCCCCCCTTCCCCTTGTTCCATACTCTACACAGGTTCAGTATACTCTTACTGAGGCTCAGGTCTGCCCAAGGAGCCTTGGCAGAGGGCTCTGTGTAGCCAGGGATCCAAGGTTCTGAAAAGCGAAAACAAAAACCAAGACCAAATCCTGTGGTGACGCTCACTGTCTGATGCCCTTCCTTGTTTTCCTGAAAGATCACAACCAGTAGCACCAGGGTGACCTAGTGCCCACAGCTCCCAGATGGGGCTTAGAATTTGTCATTCTAAAATTCTGTGTTTGGTTTGTGTATTTTCTTTGTCCCGAATGAAGACACTCTTGCCATCTTTCTGGTACAGGCCCCGAGAAAACTGATGAAATGCTTTTGGAAGAGAAGGGGAAGGCAGGGAAGGAGAGGAGCCTTAAATCCATGCTTTGCCTTCCTTTCTGGCTCCTCTCCATGGATATGGCCTGAGCGTCTTTTCCAGAGAGGAGCAAGACCCCAGAGAAGAATGACATCTCCCACCCTCTATGCAAGGAAAGGAGACTTCCTCACGTTGGTTTCTCTTTGGTTCATGGTTGATTTGTGCCAACCACAGAGTCTACCTCTATTCTATCCATAGTTTGCTTTTTTATGCAAAGAAATAGAAGGGATGCCACTCTGCATTATTGCTGATGGTGAGATTGTTCTATAATAAACCAAGACAGCAGGCCGTTTCTCTCTTTTATTGTCTATAAAGTTAATACCCCCTTTTTAGAGAGCTGAGGCCTTCCAAGGCAAGCACAAGAGAATCCTTCTTCACTGAAAGGGTTAAAACTTTGGCTCCTGAGTGAAGCCAAAGCAAGGAAAGCCAAGCCTAGCCCAGTGGGATTCGTGTCTTTCCTGGGGGCTCATCTACGCATAGCTTTTCTGGGCTCTTTGGCCACATTAGGAGGAGCAGTTCAGATCTAAGTCAAAGCCTTCACTGCCCAGCCAGAAAGGTCCCAAACAAGGGCAGAGCTCTCTTGGGAGCAAGCAGGAGAACGGCTCTCTTGACAAAGAAGGCAAGTTAAATAGAGCCTGATAGATCTGGTTAGCTGGTACTCACAAGTCAAGTAGAAGCTAAATCCAATTTGAAATATATTATAAGAGGCTTTATAAAAACGTGATAATGGATCCAATTCTGATGCAGATGCTGTTGGTATCTGTGAGCCGTCTGATAAAAACCGGAGCAAATGCCAGCTGTTGAAGAAAGAATATATTCTTTTCAACTAAGCTCGGCACCCTGAGGCAAAGCTCAGCTCCCCTGCCCTGAGTCCAGTCTGCATAACTGAAACTTCCAGAAGGTGGTGACTGGTCCCTCCTTCAGCTGTCTGAATACCCTGCCATTTTGTGGTAGAGAATGAAGTAGGTTTACCTAAGCAGAACCAGTGGACTTTACTGAAGCTCTGAGGTGGAAGACATTTCAGTGACCATGGAGTCCAATCCATCTCTGCCCAAGAATCCCTGGACCATGGTCACCCAGTGATGGGTAGGACTCACCATCTCTACAGAAAGTTCACTGCCCTTTAGACTGCTCTCCCTGCCAGGAAGTTCTGCCTAATGTCAAACCAAATCAGCCTTAGTCTGGACATGGAGCCACCCCATGAAGGTCTTCATATAGAAGTACCATTCGCTTGCTCCAGTCTTCCCTTCTTCAGCCTGACAGTGCTCAGAAACTCCCAGTGATCTTCACATGTCATGAACCTGCCCAATCCTGGTTAGTCTCCTTTGGGTGCTCAAGGTGAGTCCAGTTGTAGTTTGGTTTAGGACCTGGGCTCACTGCCTTTTTGACATGTCACAGACCCCTCTGGTGAAGCCCTTCTTAGAATCGTGTGGGGAATGGCGAAAATAAAATGTGTGAGATCACAGAGGAAGCCGATTATAGCGAAATATTCTTATCAAAATACGTTTAAAAGAGCCCCTGCTCGAGAGTGAGTTTCCAAAAAACTGAACTGAAAGGGTTCAAAAAGAGGTCAAATGAGCAGGGCCATTGACAAGGACATTAAGAAGGGGTTTCTGCTGAGCAGGAGGGTGACAAGGGGACAATGGTCAACATTGGTAAAGGGGGACCTCTCTGCATCACCCCCAAAGGCTCAGAATAAAAAGCTGAATGAAGTGGCCGAACAGCAGGAATTTCCCAAGCTCCCTTGCCAAGTGCCCTGGGTGCCAAATGAATAGCTCAGAGCTTGCTTTTATGGTTTTGTACCTTCTGGGAAGGGGCTGGGAGGGGGCTGCGAGGCCCACTAGATCTACCTACTTGGAATAGGTTGGTTTTTATTTGCACGGTATCTATTAACATTTTTACCAATTGGATATAATATTCCAAGCATCACATCCAGAGCAGATGCCTGCCCTGGCCTCTGTGTAATGTAGAGGAAGCTTGCCCTCTTCCCCCCACCCCCCCACTCTCCTTCCCTCTGTACTTTCTGCTCAGATTTGTGCCTCAGTGAAACCCCAGGTCAGCTAGGCCTTTGGCTGCCTTCCAGGATTCCATTAGACAGACAATGGGCCACGCTGGCTTGGAGGCACCGTGGGAGGGATCACATTGTGTTGTATTCTCGGTGGATGACCCTGGCAGCGGCTGTGGGCTGCTGCCGCTGCTGGTGCTGCTGGTGCTGGGGGAGTGTGTGTGTGTGTGTGTGTGTGTGTGTGTGTGTGTGTGTATGTGTGTAGGTGCTGGAGGGAATCAGAGACAGGACTTTGATTTCTCTAAGCAGGGAGGTGAGCAGCCCCATTGTTCTGCAAGTGCTGGTGATAAATGTCTCAGCCAGTCACTCCCCTTTAAACTTGCATGGAAATGCATTTCTGTTCCCTCTAAGTCTTGGAGATTTGATTTTTTTCCACATTTTCTGCAGTAGCAGCAAAGTCAGATTGTAAAATTCTGTCCCCATTTGGAGCCAGGGCAATTGGGGTTAAGTGACTTGCCCAAGGTCATGCAACTAGTGTCACGTGTCAAGGCTGGATTTGAACCCAGGTCCTCCTGACTTCAGGACCCTTGCTATATTCGCTGGTCCACCTAGCCACCCCTCTGAGGAAGTTTCTGAGTTTTGTAGGGATGCTGGATGCTTTCCTGCAGCCAAGATCAGAGTCAGTGGCGAAATACCCCTGCATAAGAATGGAAAGTGTCCCAAGGAGCCTCTGGGTTCCCAGGCCCACTTTGTCTTGTCCTTGTTGTTGAAGGGAGGGATCTCTTGGCTCTGCTCCATCCCTCCTCCAGCTGGAATGACAGGGGATACCCAGAGCTGACAGTTGGCAGGACAACTCACATTTCCTATTGGGAAATGACTTTTTGACTTAAGAACCAGACACAGAAAAACTGAAGTGAGCGTCCGGAGGGGTTGTTTGGGCCTTCTGTGCCTGTTCAGACTGTGTTCATGGCACTGATTTGTGTCTAGTTGCTTGGTTATCAACTCCTTAAGGCACAACACTTGCAGGGATCACGCTCTCAGTCCTCAGGTAATTTAATCAAATCTTTGTTCCAGTGCTGAAGAAGCTCATCCTGATCTCAGCGAGGCTCTATGAACCCTGGAGCCTGGCTGGCCGGAGCCCCTTCTCTGAGTGGGGGTGGGGGTGGGGGCTGGAGACAAGGACAGTAACTTACAAGTCCAGGAGGAATGGGGCGTTTACTTCCTGGGCTTTGATGGCTGATGTCACTGCAGCTGGTCCATTCAGAAGTATCTGGAACCTGCTTCTACGTCGGTGCACTGGGAAGAGTCTCTAGTTTTCTTTGCTTCATCAAAAACCCTCACAGACCACCCATAAGCCCTCTGGAGGCTCCATAGGGTCATATGCTTGGGTTATGGTGGTTTGCCTCCCTTTAATGAGCTATGTTACTTCCAAGAAAATGGCCCGAGTCAGTGATCAGAGTCACACTGGCAGCTCTTCCAGAATGGCAGAACCTGACAGAGATTGCCCTCTCTGTCATAACCTGTGAGACTTCAGGGTCAGTCTGATGCCGGGATAAGGCATCACAGTTGTTCTTGGTGGAAACACAGATGTGTCTATATATGACTTCATGTCACAAAGACAGACCAAGACTGGGAGCCAGGGGAACACAGAAGTCTTTTTGTATCCTTGACGGAGCAACTTCCCCAAAACCCTGTAGTGTGGTTCATATCTTATTGAATAAGGGAAGAAAGGTAATGACCTCTGGGTTGGCCATCCTGGTGGATGCAGAGAAGAAACGAAATAGGCTGCAATTTCTTGGGAGGGACAGTGGCATTTGTGGCAAGTCCCCTGAGTTTCCAAAGAAGTTATACATGAAATCACCAAGACCTGCAGAGTCTGACAAACAGGCCATTAACGAGATTATAGAAAAGACCCTAAGTGGAGAGCAATCTGGAACTGTGCCCAAAGGGCTGTAAAAACGTACATACCCTTTGACCCAGCAATGCTACTTTTAGGGCTGTTTCCCAAAGAGATCATACAAGTGGGAGGAGGACCCATATGTACAAAAATATAGCAGCTCTTTTTGTGTTGATCAAGAATTGGAAATCAAAGGGATGACCATCAATTGGGGAATGGCTGAACAAGTTGTGGTATATGAATATAATGGAATACTATTATGCTATAAGAAATGAGGAGCAGAAAAGACACTAAGGTAGACACTAAGGTAGACACTAAGAAACCTGTGTCTCAGAAAGTTATCCCAGAGACAGCAGCAGGACCTGCAGGTCAACTAGCTCCATTCCAGTCCAGCCCATAAATACTATCTGTGTAAGGAGTGGCTTTCAACTCTGCAGCTGAGTTAAGGAGACATTCAGAAGTTAGAAATGCAGAGAGAGGCAGTGTATCCTCTAGGACTCAAAACGAAGAAGGATTCAGTTTGCTCCCTAGATCAGCAGGGTCAGTCCAGGCTGGATTCACTTAGCCTTGGGGAGGGAGGCAGGGAGAAAGGAGTTTTAGAAGGAGTATAAGGAAGCCAGAAGAGAAGGTAAAGACCTCAGTGACTCAGGCTAAAAAGAGCTTGGCCAGGGCTAGTTCTGGGAAAGTGCCAGGGCAGGGCATGCCTCATATTAGGGAGTGAGCCTCGGGTTCAGTGAGGAGCCGCTATCTCTTCTGCTGGGCTTTGAGAAATTAAACTGAGCAGAATGACAGTTTGGTTATCACCAGGAGTAGTGATGAGGATGTTGATAAGGAGCACACATACCTGTATGTATACATATGTGCATATATTTATATATGATGTGCTATATACGTATGTCTATATAGCCTTAATCGAGCCTCAACAACTCCACATTCTCCATCCCCTCCCTCTCTCTCTCTCTCTCTCTCTCTCTCTCTCTCTCTCTCTCTCTCTCTCTCTCTCTCACCTTCATATTCCCTTTTAACTGGTGAAGACATTTAAGGTCAGACAGGTTAAATGATTTGGCCAAGACTTTGGAGCTAGTTTTGGAAATGTGATTTGACGTCAGGTCTTTTTGCCCTGAGTATTTGTGATATCTCTGCCTAACTAGGGCATGGAAGACAGAGTTTGAATGAAAACAAACACTTCCAGGAACTTGGGATTCACTGATTTGATTCAGTGAATCCAATAGTCAGTATCTACTCTGTTCCATAGAGAAACCCAGTGTCTTTGGTGAGTGGTGTAGATGGGGATGGTTGGTTCCTCCTTTCCTAGAACAGTTGAATAATGGTGTCCTTCTGAAAGAAGCTATCAGGGCAGTCTCACCTTTCAAGTACTTCCTTGCAATACATCTTCCTCCCTCTTCCCAAGGTACAGTGGGGGCAGCTAGGTGGTACAGTCACCTAGGTTCGCTGGACCTGAAGACAGGAAGACCTGAGTTCAAATGTGGCTTCAGACATGAAATAGCTGTGTGATCCTGGGCAAATCACTTAACCCTGTTTCCCTCAGTTTCCTCATCTGTAAAATGAAATGGAGAAGGAAATGGCAAACCACTGTAGTTATCTTGCCGAGAAAACCTCAAATGGAGTCATGACAAGTCAAACACAGCTGAAAAACAACAAAATTCTCCAGACTCTTCCAGAAATTCTTAGAGGGGAAAAATCATTTTACTGCAGCCACCTTCTCTGCTAAAGTGAATGAAGCCCAAAGCTACATTCGATGTTATTATCGCTTAAAAAACATGGTTCTCCCAGTCAGGGAGAGTTCTGTGTTCTCTGAATGGCAACACATTGGCAACTGTATAAATCTCTGCCTGTTGTCCTTGATATAAACTTGCCTTTTTTATAGAATTACTATATTTCAACTCCGAATTCTACTCAACCCCGTTTAAGATAGTATTTAAATCTCCTTTTCAGACATTTCAATGCTCTAGAAAAGATTAATAGGTTAAAAAAAGGGAGGGGTACTCTGCCTTCACCTTCTGTGGAAATGGAAAGTCATAGAGTGGATAATTAAGTGGGAGCAGGTTCCCTGAGAACCTCAGTTAGAATTGCCTTGGGAAGGCAAGCCAGACACAGACACTGATTAGGAATTTTACTGGCTTATCAGTCTTCAGCATCCTCATTCCCTCCACCTCGAGGTGCCCTCTTCCTGGGGCAGCTGTGCCGGGAGTATTGGGTCAGTCCGGTGCTGGCAGAAATGCTCAAGCAAGCAGCCCACTCCCGTCCCTGCTGAGCTAAGAATTCTGGGGGGGGGACGTGTATTTGAGCGTTTCACTTATGCACGAAGTACTGAATCCAATTGAATGTTCAACAAGGAGAGCCCAGTTATTAATTTATTTTTAAAATGATCTGTTTGAGTGACACTGTCCAGCTTCCTTCCATGTTGCTCTGAGAATAGACCATGGCATCCTCCTTGGCTGAGAGTTCTTGTACTCTTTGCACCAAGTCTGTAGTTTAACGTAGGCAGACATCTTTACTCTTTAACCTCCTTAGAGCCACATGGTCAAGGCAAAGTGAAAAAGGTCTAGCCTCTGCTATGGAATCATCCTCCCTTGTCTAGAAGAGGCTTCTCTCAGTGAGGAACCTCAAATTTACATATGATGATCATAAAGTAGCATCTCCCAGATTCTTGTTGGAGACACATGAAGATCCATGATTAGGGACAAATATAAGTCGGCAATCTGGGTGCTAGGGACAAACTCTATTTCTGCTGCCTTTTTATATACAGCTGAGCTATCTGAGCTGCAGGCCCTTTTTTAAGGTGTGGGAACCTCCTTTCCACCTCCTCCCTTTCATAAACACATCTCAGTCTTTTGCCCTTCCGATCGTCTCCAAGGAGGCACTGAGCTTATATGATTTTTCTACTCTCATTAAAGAAGGGACCGTCTTGCTTTTTTTTCCCCCCAGTGTTTACCATTGCGATTGGCACATAGTAAACATTTTATAAAAACTTTTTCATTTGTTCTCTGCTATACTTTTATACTTGTGTGTCTCCAGTTCGTCTTAGATTTTTCAGAGAACAATATTGCAATTGACGGATAACCATGACAGAGAACATATAGAACTAGCCTGGGCATCAGAAAATACCTCCAGCTTGACCCTGCCACATGTCCCAAGTTATAGAGTAAATGCTGACCTGCTTTGAATGGGCCATTGATAGAAGGAGGGTCCCCCTGGGAACAAGTGATCCCCCACTCCTCCAGTCCAATCCCCTACATCTTGTAGATAAGAAGATTTTTGGCCCAGGAGATCGTGTATCTTGGGAATGGATCTCCAGCCCATAAGGGAGTGTCTTGAGCTTCATGCATTCTTCCCTGATGCCTCCCTGGGTTACATAGTGGTTATCTTCTAGGTCCCATGAAATCCCACCTAGGACTCCTTCTCTGCACAGGCGGGTGACAATGCAGAGCCTCAGTAGGTCTTGATTTCATAGTTGCTGTGGGCACACACAGAAAGCCATCCTGGCCACCATCTCCTAGGGATGAGGCATCTCTGTCATAGGCATTAATAGAGGACAAACTGCCATTTCTGCTCTATTTTCCATCATCTTCCAACTCCCAGGTGTGAGGGAGTGGCCATCATTATCAGTTTCCTCAGTGAGCAGCTTCCCTTGATCAGATAGGGAGGGTTGGCCATTTCCTCAATTTCCCAGAATGTGAAGCCTGGGGCAGACATATGGCTTCCCACCATTCCTGGATCAGCTCTGCTGTTTTGTTTCTGCTTCTCCTCAACTGTGTCTCTGGTGCTTTCCTTTCCCTAGTCCTGAGGGGTTTGGGAATAATCATAGCCTTCTTTGGCACCAAGCTGAGTTGGCTGCCACTGGCATTCCTTGGATTTTGAGCACAAGTGGTTTATATCATCAGGTAATTTAAGAGGACATTTTATATTCTATGATCTCCTTCAAGATCAGGAAGGACATTTAAAAAAAAAACCAGAAATTGGATTAAATTCATTAGGAGCCATTGTAGCATGACAGGTGAGGGTAGGTGTTTACTGAATGTCCCAACTGATCATCTTCTGCCCCTGAGCCTTTCTTGTTATTTTGGACATTTGTGGCTTAATGCCACCTCCCCTCCCCTCCCCCCCCCCCCATTTTGCCAGTGAGGAAACATGGACTCAGAGATTCAGCATCTTGCCCAAGGTCACCTGGTGTGAGGGACAGAGGCAGCCTTGAGGTCATGTCCACATCCAGTGTCTTTCCACACTAATCTGCTGCCTTTTGGGGAGCAGTTTTTGACTTCTCCTTAGGGTCGCTTCAGCATAAAAGAGGATTTGGATCTCAGCACTCAGCCCTGGACAGGGACCTTGGTAAGTCACCTGCTCAGCTGTCCTTATGTCATAGAGGAGGAGTCCCTAGCACAGACAGGGTAACTCAGTTGGCCACATGGTCAAGTTTCTTGCCAGTCTGTGGCTGTGGCATGTTTCTTTCTCTCTTTTGGCTTTGTTTCCTCCTCTGTAAAGTGAAGGGGAAAGAGGAGACTCCCTCTGAGGTCCCTTCCTGGTGATCCTGTGATCCAGTGACTGTGTCTGCTACAAGACCACAGAATTGGTCATGGGATGTGCTTGGTCCTACCAGCCTTCCGTGGGTCAGAGTAGAGGGGGCTGTTTCAGAATTGGAGAACTTGGGTTCTTTTCTCAGCTCAGTCCCCTTTCTACTTGTGTGTCTCTGGGCAAGTCATGGATCCTCCCTGGGTCTCATTGCCTTATCTATAAAGTCAGGAGTTACACTGGCTCTCTAAAATCTCTGCCAGCTCTGAATCCCAAGCCCTGGGATTCTATTCTAGAGAGAACTTGAGGGTTCCTGGGTTGAAGTTCTGCCAGCCACAATTCCCAACCCAGCCACTTCGGAAAGGAGACCACAGGCAGAATTTCAGAATGGAATCCACCCCAAGTTTTCTATCCCAGACTCTTCCAGAGAGAATCAGTGGGGATAAGTACTGGTCTGTTTCAGTCTGACTTCACGTTATCTCGAATGCCGCTTGCATCCGTCCCTGTTTGCCTTGGGTCAAGCTGACCCACCGTGTACTTGATCAGAGCTAAGCAATTTAAAAACCAATGAGAACAGACTATATCCTCTAGGAAACGTAGGACTTGATGACAGTCTTTGTCTGCTTCAGCTGGAGTCAGACACACATGGGGCTCTACCGTGGGCAGGAAGTGGCCAGAATTCAGTGGCTAATGATATCCATTAAAGCCAACAGGATCTCAGAGCAAATCTGAATGGGACTGGGAGGCACAGACATTTCTGCATCTGGCACAGCACCTGGCTCTCTCTGGAGGCCCTGCAGACCGCAGAATTTAAGCGTGATCAGCTCTAGAGGAACTGAAGTCTCTGCTAGATCTGGTACCTTCACAATCCATGACACCTCCTGTGTGGTCTTTTCATCCACTGAACTGTCAACTTGAAAGGAGACTCAGTGTGTGGAGAGGCTGTTTACGGAGAGGAGGCCAATGAAGCCTGGCCCACTGAGAAGCTGCCCTTCACACTGAATGGAAGGCTCAGGTGGAAGTGGACTGTAAATCTCGGGGCTGGGAAATTCACAATTTGACATGGCAGAGATGACAGGAATCTGCTTCTGTGGTACCTTTGCTTGTAAGAGGTTGTGCTGTGCAGAGGTTCCTGTGCCAGACAGAGCATCAACAGTGGGAGAGAAGTGTTTATGCCAGGCACTGTGTTAAGCACTTTATGATCACTGTCTTATGTGATCCTCACAACAACTCTGGGAGGGAATGTTGTTATTATCTCTGCTTTACAGGTGGGGAAATTGAGGCAAACAGAGGTGAAGTGACTTGCCCAAGGCCACCCAGCTAGTAAGTGTCTGAGGCCAGCTTTGAACTCAGGTCTTCCTAGCTGCAAGCCCAGTGCTCAGGTGCCTTGCCACGGCCTGGGTCCACATGCTGTCTACAACATGTACTGGGTACATGGTTGTGGGCAAGTCCCAACCGTTCTGGGCTCCAGTTTCCTCAGCTGTGGCAGGAGGTGCTCATGCGGAGTGCCCCCTTTACATAGCATGGATGCCTCAAAGCGCTTTGCAGACCTTCTGGGTCAGCTATCCCTGGTCCTGTCCCTGTCACAGGTCTTCTTTCTGCTGAACTCACCAGGGCATTCCATATCCTACATGGCCTGGGGCACCTTTCAAAGCCTTAACTTCTTTATCTGGAAGTCTAGAGTGTGGGTGCCAAAGGCTGGCCTCCCAGGTTTGTTGCTGGCACAGAGCCTGGCCTTCACTTGCTGCCTTGGGACCAGGGAGGGCCAGGCCTTGGCATGACCCTTCAGCATCAGTTTCTAGGCCCGAATGTGCCTTCAGAGGCATGGCCTCATTTCAAGCTGATTGTTCCATTTGATTCCACAAACATTTATTGCTGAAAAGAAGGGATCTCCAGCATCTGGAAGTTCGGGCACCAGGAAGGCCCCAAGGTCAGCGTGGCGTTTAACTCTCCTACAAAACTAGTCAGAAGCCAAATCCAGAGTGATGAAAAAGAAGTGATTTCTCTTTATTTAAAGGCCCACTGACTCACATAGAGAGTTTTGCTGAAAACGGGCCCCCAAGAGGTCAGTGTTGGCCTTCTCCGGTTGTCTTCTCACCTAGGGGCTCTTTGCTTGGTTTGGGTCTTTGAGCCCTTAGGAGGTGGGCAGGGGAAGCCTGTGGACCCTTGCTCACAAGATGGCTTTTAAATGCATTAAATGAAATACAAAGGATTCCAAAGAAAACCAATTACGCATGTGCAAATAGTTATGAGAAGCAGCATCAAATTCACAGACCCCAGGTAAGGAACCTAACCCGCCCCCAAGCCCCTGCCATCTTGGCCACACAATTTCCACTGGCCTCTGCAGAGTATCTGCAGACTTCATGGCTTGGCACATCAGTTCAACCATTGTAAAAATCCTTTTCTGTGGAATTTCATTTTTAGTCACAGAGAGAAGGGGGCTGAACTGGGGCTTTCAGGGCACGGTTTATCTTTTCTGTTTCCTCTGAAGTTGCCAACGCTATTGCATTAGGTCCTTTATCAGCAAGCATTCATACACCCAGTGGTGGTTCCTGCACAGATACAAGTCCAATTTTAGGAAACTCTGACTTTTTTTAGTGTGAAAAAGGAATAGAGTTTTGTGTTAACCAGTGACCTCATGTTCCCCACCCAGACAAAACATAAATAATGTTGCATTGCAGCAAGATCCTGGAAAGGAAATCCCCTCTTCATAATTTATTATGTAATTAACAGAAAGTCTAGAGGACCAGAACTTCAAGCTATGGCCCTGCCACAGCCCAACAGTTACATTATCTCCAGACAGCCTGATTTCTACAGTAACCCCAGGGTGCCACTATCGCAGAGGACATCCTGTCTTTGGTATTGCTTTGCTCAGTAAATCACAGAATCCCACACCCTCAGACTGGCAGCATTGGAAGGAACCTTGGAGGCCATCGTGTCCCCCATGGACCTTTAGCAGAATCCCCTCTGACACCTCCCCAAGTGGTCCTCTAGGCGCTACTCAAAGACTTCCAGGGAGGAGGAGCCATACCCACCATACACAGAGCGTCACAATCTGCCCAGGAGGTGAAGGTCCACCTCCTTGGCATGAATTTGCAAAGTTAATTTTTCAGTGAGAGTGTGAATCTCAGTATTGGAGCACTTGGGATCTTGTGCATCCTGTCTGCTCAGCCCAATGGCATGCACAGGAGAGAGTCCATACTTTCTTCTCTAGTTCTAAAGGACCACAATCTTCAGGGCAAATTCTCTGATCTCAAGGCCGACAAGACAGGCGACTCCCAGCTGGGGAGAACAATGTGGGCCCTGGGGGTGGCTTAGGCAGTGTGGTGGCAGCGCCAGGAGAGGCTGGGGAAGAAACAGGCAGGCTCAGGCATTTTCAGTTTCACAGTTATGTAGCCTCAAGACTCAAGGCTAAAGCCTTCATTTGGATGTAGTTTGTAAAACTTTGAGTCAAGACTATTAAGAAATATCTTTGCTGTGAATTTGAATCTGAATGAATTTGGGTGGAAGTTGTTTTTTCTAACCTTTTAAAAGTCTAATAATGGTACAATAATAATAACATAGTCTCACATGAACAAAATGACTTCCCAGGGTACCTTAGAGAATTGAGGACTGAGTCTTCTGTTTAATTGAGAGCTATCATACACATAGCATGAGTTGAGCGCCAATTTTAAAGGCTGTAAGTGAGTCGCTATCTGTACCTCTGGAGGGAGTGCCCACAGAGAGGAGATCATGGATCTAATGAAATTGGAAGGGGGCAGATGTTTCTTTTTTTCTTTTTTAAAAAAAATATTTCTTTACTTTTAGTTTACTACATTCAGTTCCTCAGTCCCTTGAGTTCCAAGTTTTCTCTCCCTCCCATTCCTCCCCCCTCCCTCTATAGCAGCATGCAACCCAATACAAGTTCTACAAATACTTTCACATTAAACATTAGTTAAGTTGTAAAGAATGGTTATAACCAAAGGAGTGAACAATGAGAAAGAAGAGACGAAACAAAAACAAAACACAAAAGAGAGAGAGCAAGTAGTTTGCTTCAGTCTGCATTCAGACGCTGGAGTTCTTTCTCTGGATGTGGACATCCCTTACCATCATGAGTCTTTTAGAGTTGACTTATAACCTTACATTGCTGAGAGGAGCCCAGTCTGTCAAAGTTGGTCGTCACGTATATGTTGTATCTGTCATCGTGTACAAAGTTCTCCTGGTTCCGCTCTCATCACTCAGCATCAGTTCATGTAAGTCTCTCCAGGTTTTGATGAAGTCTGTCTGCTCCTCATTTCTTATAGCACAATAGTATTCCATCACATTCATATACCACAACTTTTTCAGACATTCCCCAATGGATGGACATCCATTTGATTTCAATTCTTTATCACCACAAAAAGAGCTGCTATAAATGTTTTTGTACGTATGGGTCCTCCTCCCACTTGTATGATCTCTTTAGGATACAGCCCTAGAAGTGGGATTGCTGGGTCAAAGGGTATGCATTTATTTATAGCCCTTTGGATATAGTTCCAGATTGCTCTCCAGAATGGTGGGATCAGTTCACAACTCCACCAACAATGCATTAGTGTTCCAACTTTTTCACATCCTCTCCAGCATTTATCGTTTTCCTGTTTTGTCATCTTAGCCAATCTGACAGGTGAGATGTGGCACCTAAAAGTTGTTTTGATTTGTATTTTTCTAATCAATAGTGATTTAGAGCATTTTTTCATATGCTTATAGATATCTTTAATTTCTTCCTTTGAAAACTGAGGCAGATGTTTCTGATGTATCTAGGCATGTAGCTACCTTTAGCTCAGTCCAGTCACCAAGGTCCAGTAGGAAGAGCCCCTCCTTTCACACCTCCTAGGGTGCTAATCACCATCTAAGGATTTTTCCTCTTCAAAAGTGCCCTTGGAGATTTTAAATCTGATTTCTCCACTGGAAAAAAAAAAGAAGGGGCATCATGTGAGTGTGTGTGTGTGTGTGTGTGTGTGTGTGTGTGTGTGTGTGTGAGTGTGTTTGAGTGTACCCCACTGGCAGAGAAGCCTATGAACCTTCATCATCACACGCCTGAGGCTGTCACTCCTTGCTGACCCATTGAAGAAAGACATATTGGGACTCCCAGAGGTTCTGTTGATCAAGATAAAACAGTGGCCTCCTGCAGTAACAGGAAGGGCTGAATCAAAGGTTTCCTCCATTGACCAGAAGATAAAGTTCATCAGAATGCCTCTCACACACCCACACCCAAAGGGTGACTTACTCCTTCTCCCTCTCTTGGCCTGGGTTTTCTCACCTCTAAAATGAAGCGGGGTAAGGGGGAGGTGACCTCAGGGAACCCGAATCCATTTTACAATTCTAAATCTTCCCTAGGAAACTTGGTACTGAAGTTTTCCTCAGCATAACTAGGTCTTTGTGTGTGACTCACACACACACTTGAAAAGCTCAGCGTGTGATGATTCCGGTGCTTCCTTGCTCCCCCCCCCCCCCCCCCCCGCACCCTCCCCAGGGAGCTGGTTTGCCATTGGAGAAGGAGGAGGCTGAGGTCTCTCTTCTAGGCAGCACAGCACTAACGCTGACCAGTGCTGTTGACCCCGCTTTGTCCCCTCTCCCTTCCTCTCTCCCAGCCAGACGCATCCTTCCAAAGTTAATCATTGTTGTGCAGTATGACGGATGGGCAGAAGGCAGTTGAGACTGGGCTGAGATGTATCTCAGGGATGGCTTTTGGAAATAAATTGCTTGTGTCATCTTGTTTACCCACCAGCTCTCTTCAACGCTAAGTGAAAAACATTTCTGCCTCTGCCCTGGCTGGCTGGAGGGGCACAGCCCTGCTTTCTTGAAGCTTCCTCTTCTGTAAGAAGAGAGTGTGGGGTTCCCTGGACAGTCCTTCCTGCTCTGATAGTACCTGGCTGTATCTGCATGGAAAGCTGTCTTCAAAGCCTCCATGGAAGCTCTTTGGAGTGTTTGGGGTGGGGGTGGGGGGGTGCGGTTCACTGGGCAGATTCTGAAACACACGGTTCCTCCACCCTGCTTGTACTCTTGCGTCATTCTTGGGCAGGTTGAGATAAGAGAGTGGGGAGGAGTCTTGGGGAGATTTTCTGAGAATTCATCTCCTCCCCAGTACATAGCTGAGCTTTCAATTTCTCCTTTAACAGGGAAGCACAATGTAAACATGGAGAACAAATCAAACCCCCACGTCTGTCCTTTGCCGATTTCCTAGAATTGGGTCCAAGCGGAGCCTGCCGGGAAGTCGCCAGACTCTCCAATGGCTTTGGCAAAGGTTTGGCGCTAGCTTTCACCATTTTGGTTGTCTTCCTTCCCCATCTCTTATTTCATAAATATTTGCAGGTACAAGCATTAATATAACCAATGTGGAAAAATCAAGCAAGCCATGCCAACAATTATGCCAACAGTTAAATATGGCCTCCTTGAGGGCAGGGAGGGTTTCATTCTTGGTTTGTATTCCCAGTGCCTGGCAAGGCACCTGACACATTGGGGGCCTCAGTGAGTGCCTGCTGAATGGGCTTCCCATGGCTCCTTGGCCTGTGGTGCTCCCAGGGTGGACACAGCAGTTTCCATGAGCAGCTGCATTGGTCCAATTTTGCCAGTGTCTAAGTCTGCTCCGGAAGTCCATTCAAAGGCCTCCAACATGGCCCTCTGCCATTTTCTGGGCTGTGGAAGCTACGTGATGGAGGCTGAAGTAGGTGATTTGTCTACTGTCCCTCAGTATTAAGGCCCCTCAGATGCTCTCTGTGAGGCCAGCTTTTGAGATTTCCACCTCAAAGGGTCCTGGTTGAAGCAGAGGAAAGTTCCTTTGGAGGGAGTCCACATGTGTTTTTCTGTAGTTTATTGGAAGTAGACAACAGAGGGATGCAGGGAAGGGGCTATGGTCCTTATAGCCATGCCCACATGAGGTTGGCATGACCAGCCTCATCCTCTAGATGGTGAAACCAAAGCTCAGAAGGGTGAAGAAGAGGCAGAGTCTGGCCGTGGGGGAAGGAGAGCCTGGATTTGTACCTTGACTCTGCCTCTGCTCCTACCTGTGGGACCTTAGGCTCCTCACTCTGCCTCTCTGGGCGAAGCTGCTCCCTGGGGATGGGACCAGTGTGGCCGGGATGACAACACTCTAATCCTCTAGCCCATGTGTCTGGAAGACTTTCTTTCCCAAGATGCTCAGGGCCAATAGAGCCCTGCTCACCAAGAAGCATTCTCTGGGCAGGGGCCTCCAAGAGCTTGGTAGAATTGGGCTTTGTGTCCCCTCCTCACCTTTACATTCAAGGCTCCAGATCCCTGCCCCCCCCCCCCCCCCCATATGTGACTCCCTCTCCCATTTCCGTGGAGGCCTTTAATACATGCTTGTTGAAGGAGCTTGTACAAGTGGCGCCCCATGCCTGGCATGGGCTTCTTACTTACCTCTACTCATGTACAAAGTGCTGCCTCCTACAAGAAGCCTGCCCTGATCCCCCTTTCCCAAGGTTGTTCCTGGAGGCCTCAGTGCTGGCCTGATGGCAAGCTCTGCACCAGTCTCCCCCTCTGGGCCTTGAGTGACTCATTCTTCAGACCTCTTGAAGCTCTGATCTCAACCGAGAAAGAACAAATCCAAAGGGAAAGAACCAAGGTCAGTGAGGCCTCTCCAGCCTCTCCATCAAGAGGGAGGATTCAGCCAGAAAAGAAGCGGTTTTGGAGGACAAGGGCCTTTACTCAGGGAGTCCAAAAGATTCTGCTTCATCTCCAGGCTCTCGGAGGAGACAGCTGGTCTGGCACGTTGTACGTCTCACCGAGACACTGTCTCTTGTAAAATTCTTAGCACGGTGGTTGGCACATAGTAGGCCCCTAAGGAATGGTGATTGACTGATAGTTGGCAGGACAGACATGCCTGCTCCCTTCCTCCCCACCTGCACCCTTCCCCTCCCTGACTGGGTAACGAGGAAAGCTGTCTCAGACAGTTTGTATAAAACTTTTGGAAAAGGCTCCAGGAGAAACATTCCATCCCCTTTGAAACTGGGAATGCTCATGTGCAGAGTGTCAGTGTTAGCAAAGGTCTGAGTGATAATTCCCCATCAGTGCCGAAGCCCAATTATCCCCAAATCAGATCAGAGAAGGAAAGATCTGATTTATTTATGAGTGAGTATAATAGGCCAAAGGACCAGCTGTCACAGCTTTTCCTCAATAACTGTTCTCTGGAGGCCGACCACCGTCTGGGACACCTCCCTTACACCTCACTGAGGCCACATCTTGATTCCTCTCAGTTGCCGTGGATAGAGCTGGTATGCTCAGGCCTCTGGGGTCCCTAACCTAGTTTTTGTCTGTCTTTGTGTCTATTTCTCAGGCCCCGCTGCTCCCTGAGAGTCTTTTGGGCCCCAGGTAGGAAGCATGGAGGGCTGGGGGTCCTGTACCTTGTTCTTTTCAGGGGAAGGAAATAGGAGCCTCTCAGCAGCTGGAGCAGCTTTAGCCAGGGATTTGGACCCGGAAACACCTCAGTGGCATCACAGGGACCCACAAGCCTGTGGTGGCTGGAGTTTCTTGTCAGGTTCAAGGAGACCAGAGCACTGACAGGGCTGCTGGCTTAGTGTCCTTTGCCTGGATGATAGAAGGAGGTGAAATCTTGGGGCTTTGCCCAGACATGGCAGTGACAGGTGATGGATGTGGACACTGGGGAAGGCCAGGAGGGCTGCGATTCTCACCAGCTCTGTGTTCTCACAGATATGCAGGCTCTAGGGAAGCGCGTGTCAGGTGGTTCACGGCTGGTGGCTTTTATCAAAGCCATTGTATTTCTCCTTCTCTCCTTGGCTTTGGTGAGACTGTTCTGGCCAAGGAGAAAGCCTATGGTCAGGAAGTGCATGTGGCCAGACTGAAGCCCCTCGAGGCATCACTACCCATCTGCACATTTCTTAGGGATATGCTAGACCTGGCATTGCCTCCAGGAAGAGAAAGAATGCCCTCTAATCATGCAGGCTGGCACCTTCTGAGGTGTCTTGGAGAGGTGCCTAGAGCAGCCTGAATGACCGGCCCAGGGACACAGAGCTGAGATGTGTCAAAGGTGAGGCTTGAGTGTGCGTGTGCGTGTGCATATGTGTGTGTGTGTGCGTGTGCGCGTGTGTGTGTATGTGTGTGCAGCAACTAGGTAGCACAGTGGACAGCCACTGGGCTTGGAGTTAGGATGACTCATCTTTCTGAGTTCAAATGTGGCCCCAGACACTTCTAGCCATGTGACCCTGGGCAAGTCACTTGACCTGTTTGCCTCAGTTTCCTCATCTGTGAAATGAACTGGAGGAGGAAATGGCTGCTGTACCTGCCAAGAAAACCCCAAAGGGGCCACAAAGAGTCAGGTGTGACTGAAATGGCCAAACAACTCTGTGCACTCAAACACATGTGTGCACATACATATATGCACACATGCTATTAAACATATTTAATATTAATATTTAATTACATATGTAAATCAATCTCAAAGAATCAATTATTCATTCATTTCCCTTTTGAAGGAAAATTCTAGGAGCAGAGACTTTGTTTCTGGAGTGTGAGGGGCTCATCCCCTGGCATGCCCGTCGGCCAGGGCCCCTTGGCTCCATCCAGAGCGTGAAGCAGGAGGGGTCGACGGGAAGGGCCCGCACGACTGCCTGTCTGTCCGTTCTGTCCATACTCAGGACGTTCCATGCTTGGGCTGCTCTGGAGGTAAAATCACTTCTCCTTCACTCATTGATTCTGCTGAGTCTTCCCTTCTCTCTCTCTCTCTTCTGACCCAGTCTTACACACGCAATCCCGTCTGCCCTCCTTTGGCTCTTTCCCCGAGCCCGGCTCTCGGCTCGTTGGTGGGTTTCAGAGACCAACATTCCCCTGTTCATCCGATGGCACAAAACAGCCGAGGGCATGTGTGCTCAGGCCATGTGTCTTACTGGTCCCACCCTCATCTGATATTGGCTCTGGTCTGGAGAGATAGTCCCAGGCAGCCTGCCCCGCCCAGGACCTTGCCTGACTAGCGGCCCAGAGCAGTTCGTGTTGTCGAGGACAAAGGCAGCGGGGGCCCTTTGCTGTGTTTAATCTTGGGACTTTCTCCCCTGGTGGCACCACTGGGATGTGTTGGGATGTTCATGTGTCTGCACACCATTCTGAGGTCTTCTCAAGCAGTGGACACTGGCATTGGAGAAATCAGTGCTTTTTAAGGCTGTGGGCCCAGTCATCCAAGAGTGGTCCATGTGAATGGCGCCATCTGGGCTTGCCCCCCATTTTCCATTCCTTGTGATTTTTCCTACTTGGACCGGACCCTTGTTCTGAGAAGGAAGGAGTTAATCACAACTGAGTCCCTGACCGTGAAAGAATTCATTCCTCCTCTCTTGTTGATCCTGAGCTAGCCTCACAATTGTTATGTGCAGAGGTATCTGGGGTCTGCTTAGCTTGGGCTGATATTAAGAACGTAGACTATGAGAGGAAATCCCAGAGCCAGAGGTAGGGAGGCATGATGGGCAGAGTCTGGATGGCGATCAGTGGAGACAGAGGTAGCAGCAATATGACATTGGTAAAGTTCTGGGCACAGAGTTGTTCCTCTCTGCTCCAGGCTGGCCGGCCAGAAGCTGGAAGTAGATGAGGATTCACAAATCAGCCCATTTCCCCCTGTTTATTAAGTGCTTCCTATGGGCCAGGCTTTCCAAAACTTCCCAGAAACAACAGGGACAAACGATCAGTGAGATTCCAGTGAGTTTCAGTCTTTTATCTCAGCTACAATCCACAAGGTCATGGAAAGCTGGATCATACTGAGAATCAAGAGGAAAGAGAGGTAGAAGTTACCTCTTCAGGGCGCTTCCTCTCTCCTCAGCACAAATACCTCTGGAGACAGAGAAGTCAGTATGATGTAATTCATGGGAGGGAGGCAACCGTCCAGATGGGGAATCAGGAAAGGCCTCCTGCAGGGAGGAAGGGGCACTCCCCTTGAACCCCAAGGGGGCTAAGGCTTCCAAAAGTCAGAGGAGATCTGTGAGAGCTGTCCCATGGGACAGGTGCCATCTTCTGCAAAGGCATGAAGGTGAGGGATGAAATGCTACATTGGAAGGAGGTCAGTTTGTCCAGAGCTGTGATTGTGTGTGTGTGTGTGTGCGTGTGTGTGCGTGTGTGTGCGTGTGGTGTGTGAGCCATGTACTCTGACAGAAATAAGGACCTTAGAAAAGGGAAGCATTCCAGAGGGGAGACAATGAGTGCTATTTGGGACATGCTGAGTTTGGGATGGCTACCTCAAGGGCATCCAACAGGTGATGTAGGTAGGACTGGATTTGTAGGTTAGGCAATCGTTGGAATGATCAAACCTATGAGAGATGATGACATCACCAAGAGAAAGCTGAGAGAAAAAAGAGAAGAGGTCCCAGGATGGAACCCTGAGATTTCCCAGAAGGCTGGTCCACAGGCCTGCAATCATGAAGGAGTGACAGAAGTCAGTCACCTGTATATTTCCTGGATCTCTGGGCATCTGCCAAAAGTGCATGGTTCTTTGACCTGCATTTAAGATGATTTCATTCTTCAAAATGTGGAGGAAGAAGCCAGGATCCATTTTACTCAGGATCTGGTCCTTACTATCCAATTGGAGATGATGAGAACTGGGCAGGAAGTGAGTCTTACCTCCTTGACTTTGTGGAAGACAAAGGACAGAGAACGGGAGATGGTCTGATGTGCTGCTAGATTTTGGGAGGGCAGATTCCAAAAGGTTTAGAGAAAGGAGTTAGGAACCTATGACTTAACTTTTTTCTGGCGAAAATCCTCCCAGGAGGGAGGGGAACCTCTCACAACGCAAAGAGAAACCATTCTGATGAGGAGTTTTGGAGTCTGACAAGCTTGATGTGGATGCCCAGAGAATTCACCAAATGTTGAGCAGGAGATGGGACCTCCCTCTGGCAGTGGGCAGAGGATGGATGCCGAAGTATTTCATGGTCTAGTGAAGGCAGCGGTGAGTATCAGAGCTACCAGTGAGCTGCAGGAAACACCAGACTTGAACCGAGCAATAAAGAAAGATCGAAGGAGGGTCGGAGAGGATGGGGCGTTCATTCCTGCTCAATCCTGACCAGATCCTTCCCACCTCCAAGAAGCTTCAGTCCCTGTGACCCTGAGAATGAAACACAAGCTCATGTGTTTGGCATCTGAAGCCCTTCTAGTCTGGCTCCAATCTATGTTTCCAGATGTATTATGTCACTCCCCCTTTAATCCTTGGCTCAAAGAATTGGATTGAAGGGCATTAATCATTTCCTCATCTGCTGACAGGAGTGTGGCATTGGTTTAGGCAAACTCTGTGAAGAGAGAGATGTGGCACTGACCAGGAGCCCTCCTTTGCATGCTGGGCTCTGTCATACACTCTGCTCACCTGGAAAGAGCCAACCTGGTCCTGCCACAAGGAGGGGGCTGGAGAGGGGCCTCCCAGATCAAAGCAGCTGGTTATAGGTGCCTGGCAGACCCGTCCTGTGGGCACTGGACTTCCCTTGGAGGGAAGAAGTCTCATTACCGGGCCTCCATCTCACTAGCTCTGACAGGGAGCTCAGGCCCAGGAGACCCGTTGGTACATTTTCAGACAGTGGGAGGTAGGATGTGTATTCTCCAGTAATTTCTGGTTTTATCACTTTGGCATGAGATGAATGACTGGACATAGCCTTTGTCATGGGGCTTCAGAGTGCTGGGATTTAACATTCCACATGTCGGGTGGATTCCTGTGTGACATCAGGACAGATGTAACTGTCAGGAAAAATGTCTATTTTTAGGCAAAGACTTGAAAAGAAGATGAGCCCAGCAAAGAAGACAGACTTCAGGGAGAGGCCAGGGGGACACGCATCCTCGCTGGCGGCCCTTTGCTGGGCTCCCGCGGGATGAAAACAAACCTTGTCCTTCAGAAACTCTTTTGAAAACAGCCGCTCCAGCGGGTTTAGTGACCTTGGTGGTAGGGACTTGGAACAAATTCACTCCATCTCGGAGCAAGACTGGATAAAATGTGAAGGTCTAACAGGGAATGTCAGCAAAGATGTGAAACTGAAGGCAATGATCTCAGCGACAAAGGTGATCAGCAAGGCAGCCTGGGGGGGCCGGGGCATGTCCTGGGCTCTTTCTAAACATTTAAGGGTCTGCATCAAGGGTCCTAATCCTCCGGGAAACTGAGATCTCCTTGTCTCCACCCCACCCCCACCCCCTGCCCCAAGGGCAGAGTGGAGCTTTCCATCCCCTAGGGCCATCTTCAGAGGTCTGTATCACGGACTCCCTAAGAGTGAACCTGATGTAGACGTGCCCTCTGAGAGTGGACATCGTTCCCCACGGACACCTCCCCCTCCTGTGCTCAACTTTCCTGCTGCCTCCTGCAGTTCAGGGGGGTCACAGAGGGGTCCATGTGCCCACCTCTTGTATTGCATGGCCATGGTCATGCCCCAGAGGTTCACTAGCACTTCCCCCACACATTCGTTAGACAGGATTTAAGATATCCTCATCTAATACAGCTAATGGCAAATTTACATGATAACTTTAAAAGGTTTGCGGTTCCATGTGCTATCATTTTTTAAGTTATATTGTGTTATAGAAATGCTTGTTTTAGGGGTGAGTAGGTGGCACAGTGAATAGAGCACCAGCCCTGAAGTCAGGAGGACCTGAGTTCAAATCTGGCCTCAGACACTTAACATTTACTAACCATGTGACCTTGGGCAAGTCACTTTAACCCCAACTGCCTTTCTCTCACCCCTCCAAAAAGCCAAAAAAAAAAAAAAAAAGAGATGCTTGTTTTATCCTGTAAATTAAAAATAAAATAAATACATTTTTTTTTAAAAACAATGCCCTCATCTCTCATGCACACAGAGCCATTTATGTACATTTTGGGAGTGTGGTAATGAGCCTTATGAGATTGGTGTCCATTCAGTATGCAGTGGGCACGCATCAGAAAATCTATGGGCATCTGTCTCATGAAGGTTTTTTGCTTCTGTGGGGTCTGGACCTGTGGCTTCATTCATAGGGAAGCTCTCTGTGTGAACATTCCTGTCCAAGTTTAATTTAATTCAACAAGAAACATTCATTGGGCACCAGCTGTATGCCATGCCCTCTGATCATTGTTAGGGAAGCAAAGACCAACAGGAAACAGATGCCCCCAAATATGCTGAAGGGGAAGCCTCACTACTGGGAGCAATGTTGATGCAGCTCTGTGTGCCGGAGGGAGCTGCAGAGCTGGTGCAAGGAGAGACACATTGGGACGGAGGGAGGGAGAGAGAGAGAGAGAGAGAGAGAGAGAGAGAGAGAGAGACAGAGAGACAGACAGAGAGAGAGAGAGAGAGAGAGACAGAGAGAGAGAGAGAGAGAGAGACAGAGAGGGAGAGAGAGGGGGGAGAAGGAGAGAGAGGG
>CM053585.1:548737879-548771855 GCA_028646515.1 Pseudochirops corinnae | reverse complement strand
AAGGAGAGGGAGAGAGAGAGAGGAGGAGGGAGGAGGGGAGGGGAGGGGAGAGACAAGAGATACACTGGGTCATAGACTCTTAGGGAGGGAGAGAGAGAGCGATGGAGAGGGGAGGGGAAGAGGAAAGGGGAGATCAGAGACAGACTAGAGACACATCACTGACTGACTGAGGTTCCTTATGAATGAAACCATAGGTCCAGACCCCACAGAAACAAAAAACCTTCATATAACAGATGTCAATCCATTTTCTAATGTGTGCCCACTGCATACTGACTGGACACCAATCTCATAAGGCCCATCACCACACTCCTGAAATGTATGTAAATGGTTTTGTGTGCATGAGAGATGAGGGCATCGTTTTGAAAAAATTGCACGTGTTTATTTGGCTTGGTGCCATCTTCCCTGTTAAGCTAAAGGTAAGGCTGAGCAGAAAAATGACTTTTATTCTGAACCTGCTGTGCCCTTAGACCACCAGCATGTAGAGTGACACACAATTCCAGTCTGGTAACTGTCTTGAAGACTGGAGAAAAGAGATCCTAGGGAGGGCCCTTCTACTGGTCCCTTCAGGGCAGGGATCACAGCCTCCCTTGGAGCAGGTGAATCGTGTTCCAGAGAAGTCTATTCGTTCTTCCTGAATCTTCATTTTAAACAGCCCACAGGGATGTGCATATCTTACATGGGAACAAATGCATTTTAAATATACAAAATAATCTTAAGGTAGACCCACTAAAAAAGGAAGGAATCAGGAAAGGCCTCCCCTTTCTCCCCTCTCCCCTCCGTCTCTCTCCTCTCCTTTGCTTTCATTGTACTTTATGGATTTGAGTCCTTTTTTTTTGTCTGTGATTTCCAGTCTTCTCCCACTTTGCCCCTGGCCTCCTGACTATTCCATGAACAAGATTCTCCGCCTCTCGGTGCTGGACGTCTCTCCCCCTGCATCCTGTGCCTGGCATGCTCTTGCTCCCCATCACTGCCTCCTGGTTTCTCTGGCTTCTTTCAGATCCCAGTTAAAGTCCCGCCTTCTACAGGAAGCCTTCCCCAAACCCTCAATCCCAGTGCATTCCCTCTGCTCCTTATTTCTGTCTATCCTACATGGAGCTTGTTTGCTTATCATCTCCTGAGTTAGACTGTGAGCTCCTTGAGGGCAGGGGCTCTCTTTTGCCTCTTTTGGTATCTCCAGTGCTTGGAACATAGAAGGTGCTTAATCAGTCTTTATTGACTGACTGGGTTGGTCTCAACTTGAGATGTGTGGGAAGTCCGATTGTAAAGTCCAACGTGTCACATTCTGAAAGGGCCTTTCATGGTATGTGAAAGGCAAGGACTTTGAACCTCCCCTGAGGGATGTTTTACATACAGTTAAACCACTGGATTTTCTGTGACACGAGAAGGAGAGGAGCTGGGGTAGGAGGGAGCCTAGCCGAGAAACCATGGAGGTGTCCCTGGACCCCAGGGCAGGAGGCTCCTATGCCCCTCCGTTGTTTCAGTCTGTTTAATGTTCAGTTGTGTTTATACATCTCCCTTTGCTCTGACAGTGGTGGGGCTGCTTGGGAGGTCTGTGTACATGTCCTGATGCTGCTCACCTAGTCACCTGTTTGCTGGGGTGTCCAAAGAAGTATTTCTGTGGTTGGGAGAGCAGGACATTTCCCAGAAAACTTCACTTCCCAGAAACACTTCAGTGTGAGAAAAATTGGCCCCAATCCTCTCTCTTTGGCTCTTCTCTCATGCCTTCTGACCTCTCAGGCCTCGAGACTTTTGCTCGTGGTCCCTGAGATATTTTCAGAGACACTTTTCAGTGTTTGTCAATGCATTGTCCCCCTTTGAAATTATTTGGGACTCTTCCTTCCTCCCCTCCCCTCCCCTCCCTTCCCTTCTTTCTCTCTCTCTTTCTCTCTCTCTCTCCCTCCCTCCCTCCCTCCCTCCCTCCCTCCCTCCCTTCTTTCTTTCTTTCTTTCTTTCTTTCTTTCTTTCTTTCTTTCTTTCTTTCTTTCTTTCTTTCTTTCTTTCTTTCTTTCTTCTCCCCCTGCTCTTTGTCCAGCTTCCCCCTCACCACTTAATAGACTTCTGGAACATTTCTCTCTTCTGTCAAGCATTGGGTGATAAGGGAAAGCAAAGTGATTTAACTATTAACTTAAGCAAACCTAATTAGAAAGGAGACCATTACAGAATTGCAGAATCTTGACTTGGAAGGGACCTCAGAGGCCATTCATCTAATCCAAGGAGACAACAACTATAGGAGTTCTATAATGGGCTTGGCCAGTGGTAGGAGCAGTGTGACCTTCCTCACCTGGACAAGACTCTCCTCTAAAACGAATCCTCCTCTCCATGTCTGCCTGGCTTTTGCTTCACAGTCTACAGTGAGGGGGAACCTACCCCCTCCCCAAGCAGCCCACCCCTTTTTGAAGAGCTGACATTGAGCCCAAATGGGACTCTTTGTAACTTCTGCACTTTGCTCCATGGTGTGGTCCCAAGGTCTAGTAGAACCAAACAATCTCTCTGCCACATGCCTGTCCTTCCAGTATGTGGCCACGTCTGAGCCATTCCCCCAGAGTCTTTTCTTCCCCTAGTCAATAGGCTCATGAACAAAAGGACCCTCCTCAAACTGGGAACCTGACTCTGGGCCCCCCCAGCTCTTCGGTGCCCTTCTTAGTAGGTCGAGTCCATTCTTGATAGAAGTAAGAATCGTAATGAAAAGGAAAGCAATGGAAAATGCCAGCCACACCTCCCTTCTATGGACAGAGACCCCAGGGACAGCAGGCTCAGGGCTCATGGTCTGCTAATTCAGATAGAACCAAAGGATGGACTAGCCAGGACTCACACTAGTAAGTGCCTCCAGAGAAGCAAGGCGGTCCTGGCGTCTGGACTGTGGGTGAGCTCCTTACCCTCCTGCCCTGGGCAGGTGTGGTCCCAGGAAATGGCACACGGGAAAGGTTAGAAATGCACATACTTCACCCAAGTAAGAGAACCAAAGTGTTCCAGGACTTTGGTTGTATTATATAATTGACAGGCTAATTACAAATCATTTATTGCCTAAATCAAATGTCTGGGGATCTCTGTGCCAATTCCCCTGTTAAGCTAATTTGATTTATTTCTGCAACTGAATTCTTTTATGGAGTCGGGAGGCTGAGGGGCGCAGACCTGTCGGTTAGATCTGTAACCATTGCCCACTTTCACTTCTTAAGAATGGTACCTGGGAGCAAGGGAAAGTTCAGACTTGCCCTGGGGCCTGGGCAGCTTGTGTCCAGCTCTGGCCTTCCTGGCTCCGAGGCTAGACTTTGACTAACAGCTATTCCTCCTGCCCCTTGTTCCTTGTGGCACAATAATATCCTATTACACTCATATATCCCACGTCAGAATTTGGTGACCAGTTCCCTAGTTGCCGGGAGTCTACGTTGTGTCCAAGGATTTTTGTTTTTTAATTCGCTGCTATAAAAATGCTGCTGTGAATATTTTAGTGCAGATGGGACTCTCCTGCCTTTGACTCCTTTGACATACACACTTTGCAGCGGCATCGCCGGCCGGGAATTCTCATTTAGTCACTCTTCTGGCTTATTCAGATTGTTTTTCCAAGGGGTCGGCCAGTTCACTGTTCCACCAACAATGTCTTAGTGCTTCTCTTTCCCTGGGATGTTGACTCTTTCTATCTCTAATCATCTTGTCAGTCAGACGGCCAGCAGGGGACAGTGGGCAGAGAGCTGGCCTCAAGGATGGGCATCCCTAGGCTAGCGTCCTGCCTCAGGAGCATATTGACTCTGTGACCTTGGGCAATCACCCAACCTCTGTCTCATATGTAAGACCCCTCTCTTCCAGGCTTGTGGCTAAGATCAAATGAAATGGAGTCTATGAAGCCCCCTGCCAGTCAATCTTGGAGTGCTGCATTAAGTATTGGCCCCATTATGATTGTGGCTGTTAGCTTGGGCAGTTTGGTGGTTGGCAGGGGAAAGCTCAGAGTTGCTTTCAATTGTATTTTTCTGATTTGTAGTTTGGAGAATTTTGTTTCTATTTGGTTGCTGATAACTTGTATTTTTTTTCTGTTTTGAAAACTATTCCTAGGGTGGCACAGTGAATAGAGCACTGGCTCTGAAGTCAGGAGGACCCGAGTTCAAATCCAGCCTCAGACACTTAACACTTCAGCTTTGTGACTTAACCCCAAGTGCCCTTCCTTCCCCCCTGCAAAAAGCAAGAAGAAAGAAAACCATTCCTATCCTTTGGTCATTTATCTCTTGGGACAGTCAGGGTTCAAAGAAGTTGTGTGTGTGTGTGTGTGTATGATGTGGTGTTTGTGTATTTAGGGGATGTGTCTGAGTGTGTGAGTATGTGTATGTAGGTGTATATATGTGAGCTGAGTGTATATGGGGTGTGGGTGTGTATGTATATATTTGTGTATATGTGGGATGTGCGTCAGTGTATAGGGTGTGCATATGTATGAGTGTGTGCCTATGGGGATATGAGTGTGTGTATATGGGGTATAGGTAAGCGTGTGTATGTGTCTGTGGGTGTGTAAGTGTAGGTATGGTGCGGTATGGGTGCGTGTATGTGGGGTATGAGTAGTGCATTTGTGTGTGTGTGTGTGTGTGTGTGTGTGTGTGTGCACACACGTGCAACATCGCATTATGGAAGGAACCCTGGTGTCAGACTCGTAGACTCTGGCTGGGTTCCTTTCCCTTCCAAGTTCTCTCATCTTGAACAAGCCCCCAGCCTTCGGGGCCCCAGCTCTCCCAGCTGTACAATGCCCCTCACAATGACTCACAATGAGGGGTAATTATCAGGACGTAATGAAACAATGTCTGAGGCTTGTTGCCAGCTACAGTATCCAACCTGATTGTTCTTCTAGCCACAATGGTTGGCTCATGGGCCACACAGGAGCAGAGAACGTCCAGCCCATTTTCTCTCCTTTTAAGTCACCTTCAGACAATGGGAAGTGACGCCTGCCTTTACACCACCTGCTTCGTTAGAGTTCACTGGAATCATTTCCTTCATTGTCTTTGGGATCACAGATGCGGAGCTGGAAGGGGCTTCCAAAGCCATGGGGCTCAATGCCTTAATTTTACAGATGAGGAGACTGAGGATCATGAAGCTTCACTATCTCAGGGTAACAGAGACACTGAGCAGCCAAGGCGGGACCTGAGTGTTCACCCGGACTCCAGCGTCACTGTCCTTTCTCCAATCCCAGTGGCCCAGGAATGAATCCTTGTTTTCCTGCATCCATGTTATCTCACAAACAGAGATAAACTTGGGGTCTGCGTCCTGGTTACATTAATGGCTAAGGCTCTAAAAAGACTGTCTATAGCCAGGAGACAAGTTTCCATGGAAACAGCCAAATTCAAATGGAATAAATTCACCAAGTACATTGAAAAAGAAAATCTGCCTCGTTTGCTGTTCTAGAAAGGGCAGTTCCTGGGTTCTTTTAGCTGCTTTCGGTGCCGGACCCTAGAAGTATTGTCCTGGTGACCTCCCCACACTGCCCCACCCCAGGAGCGCCTGCCTGAAAACAGTACACATTGTGACATCATGGACAGTTTATTGGTGTGACCACCTAGGACCTTAGGCTCATTTTTCCTTAAAGGTATTGATACCATACTTGGGTCTTGATTGACTCAGAGGACTAAAGGTGAACCTTCTAAGACCGCTGACATCACTTCCTCCTCCCCTGAGCACAAATCGAGCCCAGGGAGCATCTGGACCACTCCCTGATGATTGGCTAGTGGATCATGATGGGCAGCTCAGTCAAGGGAAGTTTGCTCGATTGAGTCAGCTGAAGGGCTCCTCAGTGGTCAGCCCTGTGAATATCCTTCTCATGCTCTGACTAAGTAAATCTCCTTTTTTTTGGAGGGGGGAAGACAAGACAATTGGGGTTAAGTGACTTGCCCAAGGTCACACAGCTAGTAAGTGTTAAGTGTCTGAGGCCAGATTTGAACTCAGGTCCTCCTGACTCCAGGACCGGTGCTCTATTCACTGCACCACCTAGTCGCCCCTAAATCTCCTTTTGTTAACAGTTGAATGACTCACGAATATCTCATTCTAATATTGAAAGTAGACTACCAAGCTCTGACCTGAGGTAGGCCCAGCGCAGGGTAGCCCATCTAAGCTCTTCAAAGACTGTGAACAAATCTGTTGTTGAGTTATGTCTGGGACCCCTTTTGGTGTTTTCTTGGCAGAGACACTGGTGTGGTTTGCCATTTCCTGCTCCAGCACATTTTACAGATGAGGAAACTGAGGCAAACTGGGTGAAATGACTTGCTCAGGGCCACAAAGTTACTTAGTGTCTAACTCTAACTGTGCCCCCTAGCTTCCCAAATGAACCTGAGCTTACGTTAATTTTTTGTAATAAAAAAAATCTTTTATTTATTTATTTTTAGTTTTCAACATTCATTTCCACATGTTGAGTCACAAATTTTCTCCCCGTTTTTCCCCTACCCCTACCCCAACACAGCAAGCCTACTGAATACCCCCTCCCCCAATCTGTTCTCTCTTACATCCTCCCCCATCCCCCCCCCCCCCACTTTCTAGTAGGGCAAGACGGATTTCTATATTCCTGTGCCTCTATATCTTATTTCCCAATTGCATGTAAAAAACATTTTTTTTTAAACATTTGTTTTTAAAACTTTAACTTCTAAATTCTTTCCCTTCTTCCCTCCTCATCCACCTGCACTGGGAAGACAAGCAATTCAATATAAATTGTACATGTATAGTTAGCACAGAACATTTCCACAGTAGTTATATTGTGAAAAGCTAACTATTTCCCTCCATTCTATCCCGCCCTCGACTTGTTCTATTCTTTACGTTGACCCTGTCCCTTTTCAAAAGTGTTTGCTTCTAACTCCGCTCCCCTCAATCTGCTCTCCCTTCTATCATCCCCCCTTGTACCCCTTTCCCCCTACTTTCCCCTAGGGTAAGATGCCCAAATGAGTGTGCATGTTATTGCCTCCTTAAGCCAAATTCAATGAGAGTAAGGTTGACCCATTCCTTTTCACCTTCTTGCTCTTCCCCTCCATTGTAATAGTTTTCTCTTCCTCTTTTATATGAAATAATTTATTCTATTCTATCTCTCCCTTTCTCCTTCTCCTAACATTCCTCTCTCATCTCTTAATTTTATTTTTTAGATACCATCCCTTCCTATTCAACTGATCTTGTGTCCTCTGTCTATGTATACATGTACACACATATACACACACACTCACATATGCATTTGTACACACATACACCCTCTTATGTGTACATATATATGTATGTATACAAATATATACATATGTATTCCCTTCAACTATCCTCATACTGAGAAAAGTCTCATGAGTTACTATTATCGTTTTTCCATGTAGGAGTGTAAACAGTTCAACTTTAATAAGGTCCTTATGATTTCTTTTTCCTGTTTACCTTCTCATGCTTCTCTTGATTCTTGTATTTGAATGTCAGATTTTCCATTTAGTTCTGTTTTTTTCATCAAGAATACTTAAAACTTCTCTATTTCATCGAGTGACCATATTTTCCTCTGAAGTATTATACTCAGTTTTGCTGGGTAGGTGATTCTTGGTTTTAATCCTACCTCCTTTGACCTCTAGAATATCATATCAAAGCCCTAAGCGTAGAAGCTGCTAGATCTTGTGTTATCCTGATTGTGTTTCCACAGTACTCAAATTGTTTCTTCTTGACAGCTTGTAATATTTTCTCCTTGATCTGGGAACTCCACCACCTGGCTATAATATTCCTAGGAATTTTCTTTTTGGGATCTTTTTCAAGAGGCAATCGGTGAATTCTTTCAATTTCTATTTTGCCCTCTGGGCAAATTATCAGGGAATAATCTTGGGAATTTTTTTGCCCTCTGGGCAAATTATCAGGGAATAATCTTGGGAATTTTTTGAAAGATGATGTCTAGGATCTTTTTTTGATCATGGCTTTCAAGTAGTCCAATAATTTTTAAATTATCTCTCCTAGATCTATTTTCCAGGTGTGTGGTTTTTCCAATGAGATATTTCACATTGGCTTTTGTTTTTAAATTTGTTTTGATCTGTTTTATAGTATCTTGCTTTCTCATAAAGTCATTCACTTCCATTAGCTCCAATCTAATTCTGAAGGAATTATTCTCTTCAGTGAGTTTTTGAAATTCCTTTTCCATCTGGGAAAATCAGCTTTTTAAGGCATTCTTCTCCTCGTTGGCTTTTTGGGCCTCTTTTGCCATTTAATTTAGTATTTTTTTTTAGGTGTTACTTTCTTTAGTCAGGCTATTGACTTGCTTTTCATGATTTTCTTGCATCATTCTCATTTCTCTTCCCAATTTTTCCTCCACTTCTCTTACTTGATTTTCAAAATCCTTCTTGAGCTCCTCCATGGCCTGTAACAAGTTCACAATTTTCTTGGAAGCTTTTGATGCAGGGGTTCTGACTTCATTGACTTCTTCTGGTTCCAAGTTTTGATCTCTTTTTGTCCCCCAAAAAGGAATCTAAGGTTTTGTTGCTGTGCTTGCTTTGCTTCCTCTGCTTGCTCATGTTGCCACTCAATGACTTAACTTTTGAGCTCTTTGCCATGGCAGAACTCTGCTTCCAGAGAGGAGAGCTTTGCCCCAAATTGCTGGGGTTTTTGCTGCTGCTGGACCTATTAGTTTGGTGTCCTCTCTGAAGCCCTCACAAGCTCTGGCCCACTGGCCACATACCCCAGGACCCCTACCCAAGACCATGATCCATATCCAAGCAGGTTAAAGAAAGAGAGATTACCCTCTGAATGGTTGCTTGGTCCCCCTACAGTCTGCAGGCCAGGAACTCTGGAAGTAACCATGTGGCAGCAGCCACATCAACTCTACTTCTTGCCCTGGGGGCAGGGGCCAGACAGTACTCTTTCATCTTCCCCAGTTCCAACAGAGTTCCACATTGACCTTTTACTTTGTCTTTGGAATTTATGGGTTGATAAATCTGGAAACTGCCACAGCTGCAGGTGATTTACTCTCCTGGAATCTGCTACAACTGGTCTGGGCTGGCCCAGTTCACGTGGGACTGAGCTTGGCTCCCAGCCCTGTGTGATAGACCCTTCCTGTTGGCCTGTCAGGCTGCCTTCAGCAGGAGATTTGTTTCTCTCTGTCACTTTTTGGGTTCTGTAGCTCTAAAATTTGTTTAGAGTCATATTTTATAGGTATTGGAGGTGGTTGGAGTGGGAGCTTAAGCAAGTTCCTGCTTTTACTCTGTCATCTTGGCTCTACCTCCTGAGCTTACATTTAAAAATACATTAAAAAAACTCTTTTCAAGCAGTATTGGAATAGTCCCTCCCACTAGCCTGAGTCAGATGATGCTTCCCTCCTGCCTGGCCAAGAAATGCTGACCCCAAAGTCTTCTCAGAGTCAATTTTTTGTCTTTTTTCTTTTTAATTTACATCCCTAGCCCTTAAGACAGTAACTGCCACATAGTAGATGCTTAATATTTTTTATCGATTAACTGAGTGAAATTAGACAGTCCCTTGCAGTAGCTGGAAGAGCCCTATTCAGAGAGGAGCTGTCCAGACTATCATCATTCAGAAGACAGGAGCCGATGTCTGAAAGTTGAATGAGAGACAGACTGCCAGTGACAGTGGGCTACCGTCTCCTGGACCCTCTCCCCACTACTGTCCTGGGTGGCTGTTATAAAGATACTGTTGAGTGTTGGTATTAGTTGGATGGGAAGTGCTGAGAGATGATATTCAAATAAGTCTCAGCTTTACCAGTGTGGATGCTCCCTATTGGGAAGGGCTCAGGTAGGACCTTGAAGGACCATTTGGGAGATGGTGGCTAATGTGAGATGTACAGATTGGAAGAGGGGAGCCCTGTTCTGCTGGAGGACATATGGAGCCCTAGCTAGTAACTTTTGTACCTGGGGCAAAGAGCAATCACATACACACACACACACACACACACACACACACACTCCAATTTGAAAGACAAATGTAGTTGAGGAGGAGGTGATCTTGGGATTCACTGAAGTGGTTCTGCTGTGGGAAAGGTAGAGAAGGGCATAATCTCATAGCTTTCTATTTTAACTTAGTCTTCTTGGTAACGATACTAAACTAGTTGTTTGTACACTGCTGAAGAAGTTCAGTGCTTGCCACACCTTCTAATGCTTGGCATCCTGGAGTAAAGCCCTTATTTACCCTTCCTAGTTATGGCTTCTAAAAAAAAATGGTCCTTCCTGACAGCTCCCAGGGAAGGAGTCTTCAATACTAAGAATGTTGATGGTGGGGCCAGCTCCCAGAACCCAATCCCAGATGGCTGCCCAGACTTTCAGGTCCTCAAAGTAGGTCCTTGGCTCAGCTCGAGGAAGAACAATCCTGTTGGCTTTGGAACAGCAGCTTAGCCATCTGCCATCCCTCCCAGTGACCAAGCTCCAGGGGCACCTCCTGCCTGCAATATGGACGGACACTCGGGGCATGTGTGACCCAGTCAGGACTGAGTGAAGCAGGACGTAGCAAAGGAAATGTAGCCGATGCCACAGCTCACCTGTCTTGACACAAGCAGATGCAGAAAAGCCCTTGAAATACTAATCCTTGTGGATATTTACACAGGGCTTTAAAGGCTGCAAAATGCTTTACCTGCCTTAGTCATCACAGGCTTTATCTTATTCGAGGCAGAGGGCAGCTCTATGAAGCCTGCAGGGACTGCAGGGACCACTGGCCTCATTTTACAACTGAGGAATCTGAGGCACAGAGAAGTTAGTCAACTGGCCGTTGGTCACACAGCCTTATGCCACAATGCCTCACAAAGCAGGGTGGGTAGGCTAGGAGGGAGGGGAAAGACAGTAAATGATTTAAAAACTCATTCAATGATCAAGAGGTACAGACTGCTTTGGAAAGAAAGGTCAAAAGTGAAGATTAACTTAAAGCTTTCAGCAAGATGAGTGGGGTCTGTAAAACAAAGAGCCCAAGGTCCCCGCCTAAAGAAAGCCCAGCCTCAACACTTGGCTGCCTTGCTCCTTTGGTGCCCATCAGGCAGCAGTGCTGGTTCAGGGCTCCAGAAGAATGCTCTCTCCCTGCCTCATTCGACTCTTCTGACAAGCCAATGTTCTTTCATGGGATTCCTTTTTGTTCGTTCAATGAAATGTGTACCATTGCCAGGGTGCGGCCCCCACATCCTGGAGCTCCCCAGATAGTTCTCTCCATTACTTTGCTTTGTGGAAAATGCCTCTGCCTGGGGGATGGAAGGAACGCTTTTTTTTTTTTTTTTCTCTTTAGGCTAGATGTTAAAGGACATAAGGCTGAAGGGTCAAGTGACTTTGTTGTCAGGCAATGACGTCCCTGGCCCCAGTCCTTTCCAAAAGCACTTGATAAGCACCAAGGACAGTGTGTTAGAGGCTCAGGGGAGGAGGACAGAAACAAAATAAAGCCTGTCCTCACTGAGCTTGCCTTCTAGGGCTGACCTGTGCCAGCAATGGCAAAGATAACAGCCGCCTCCTTCCTAGCCTGCCCTGCTCATCCCTAAGAGATAGCCTGGACTTAGTAGAATGACGACGACTAAGTCTCTCTCTGGGTTTACAGCGGTGGCTCATGCTCTCTGTTTCCTTCACTATAAAAACTGCAAATTCATATAAATGATCAAAGATCCCTGCTTCCCCCCCTGGCCCCCCCATGCAGATGGACAGTTAGGCTGCTTCTAGCCAAGCTTGGCCAGTGTCCTTGCCCAGGGAACTGTCCTGGCCACGGGTCCTGAGGAGGAGACTCCAAGAAGCCTGGCTACACAGAACTGCTGCTGAAGCTGGGAGTGGGCTCTGTGGAGGTGGGAGGATGAGCCTGCCTCCCTCTCAGTCTCCCGGACCCCTCACCCACCATTCCTCCCTCCTCCTGCAGCCTTTCCCCCTCCAGCTCCTCCTGCCCTCTCCTGGTGTGAATCATCCTTGCTGTCCCCCCTGCCAAGTATGGGGACATCCTTGTGACCGATTTCCCTGGGGGGAAGGTGAACAGTGTAGAGCCAAGGTGAAGGCAGGTTGACCAGCCGCAGAAACCAGATTGTAGGGAGAAAATAAAACTTCTCACCTTGGAAAGACAAAAATAAGTGGGAAGCCCTGGGGATATTTACACAACTAGGTTAGAAAAAAGCTTCCGTTTGCCTTGCACAGATTGTCACATTAAAAGTTCCCTGTGAGGCAGCTCTGGCTGACTTCTGCAGCCACTGAGGAGGGGAGAAAAGGGAGCACAGGGAGCTGGGAGAGTGAGACTGCACTAGGTGAAGATCCAGGTTGGAGGAGATAGTGTGGGGATCTTCAAGCTCTCTGCTGCCCTGACCTGAGGAGGTTCGAAGGGCATTTTAGCAGAAAGGCTGCTTATGATTTTGCTCTAAACTGAAAGAGGCCAGTCTGGCTCCTCGGATCCAGAGTTGCCTGGACATTCACTGCAGCAGGGCACAGCCCATCTGGGGCTCCCTCAGGCCTATCAGGGTTACTGCCAACAGCCCTGAAGCAAAGTGGCGGAGGGGGGGAAAGAGGAAGCTGGGGCTTATGGGACAGTGTCATTTTTCCTGTCCTTGGGTGCTCACTTTTCAAGTAGGAGAAAGATGCAGATTTTTCCTGCTCTGGCCAATTTTGCTTTAGCTCCAACCACAGATACAGGCTTCCCTGAGAATGAAAACCTGCCTAGTGGTGGGCAAATAAGTCCATCCCTCTCTCTGGGGCTGAGCTGCCTTGTCTGTGCAAGGACAGGCTGCGGTAGAAGGTGTTCTCAACCTGGCACCAGTTGTCTTTTAAAAAAAAAAGGTTGATTTTGATAACAAGATTATTACAAGAAAGTTGTTTTCCTATGTATTTTTTTGTCATGCATTGAAAAGCCTTCTTCTGGGAAGAGTCCCCAGGCTTCCTCAGGCTGACTGCTGAAAGGCCCAGGGAACTGAGCATGTCCGGCCCTGGGCTGGATGAGATCTGGACCTAGATCCAAATGGTCTTACTTTGAGAAGGTTACAGGAGCCAGGAGGGCCACTCCTGGGCCCTTCTGCTGTCCTTATCCCTGCTGGGCTCCCCTCATTGGAGGGTTCTTGAATTCTAGATGAGAGTTAGTCTGGAGTTAGGTGGATTTAATTTTATTTTTCTGAGCAACAAAGGACCACGTCGAAGATATGGTCAGTTTACTCCTAGACCAACAAAGAAGGGGATAGAGATTCACCAATGGGGCTATCTGCTTGAAGATGGGGGCAGAGACTCACTTCTGAAAGGCTTATCCTTTCATAGCTGGGCCAGGCCCACACCTGGTCATGTGGCTTTTCTGCCACCCCCAGCACTGCTCAGAGCTGGAGGGGCTGGAAGTATCAGGGACTCCCCCAGAGTGAGGCAGCCAGAGGGCTGGAGATGGGAAGGGAGGTGGCTGCTGTAGCCTGTTGCCCAGGTCCCCGTTGCCTTTCCACCTCCTTCTTGTCCTCTCTCCCATGCACGACCAGGCACCTTGCTACTGTTAGCTGTCAGTTCATCCTCCTTATGCCCGGCAGCTGATACCCACAGGTGTTAGCTGATGAAGTTGGAGGTGTTCACCCCCAGGGCTTGCCACATGTGGGGGGGCCTCTTAAAGTGGCCTCAAACCCTCAGAGAATGAGTGTCTCATGTGAGCCCTTCAGACACCTGAAAGGCAGTCCAGCCTGGTGCATAAAGCTTTAGACTTGGAGTCTATACAAACAAACGTCCATTCAATTCTTAGTTAAATCTCTGAGCCTTGGTTTCTCCATCTGTAAAGTGGGCATTCTGACACCTGTGAAGCAGATCTCTGAGCACTGTGTGAGGCTCAAAGGCACCATCGGCTTTGCTAACCTTAAAATCCTCCATAAGTAACAATTGGTGCCATGCTAAGGAGCAGAGAATGTGGGGGGTGGGGCAGAGCTGCTTCTCAGCCTTCCAGGCACACTGCCCAGGTGACCGGTGGCCTCAGGTGAAGATCAAAGAGGAAGGATGACAATGGGGGCCCATCTGACCAGGCCCTACACTTTCCTGACAGTCTCCTTTTGTGTCCCATGTCAGAGGTCCAGAGAAATTCTTCAGTGGATCCAGGGTAGCACAGACAGTAAGTGACAGACTTTTTTGGAATCAAGAGGGAGGGAGATGGGGGGAGAAGAATTAGGAGAAGGGGAGGGGAGAACAGAACTGGACAGTGCTTGGCAACTCTGGTCTCCTTTTGTCCTCATAATACTCTGTGAGATGGTGCTACTGTGGTCCCTTTTACAGATGAGGAAACTGAGGCACAGAGAGGTTACAGGATTGGCTCAGGGTCAGTAAATCAGTCAATAAGCCCCTTCTATGTGCCAGGCACTGTGCTAAGCCCCGGAAATACAGAGAAACCCACAATGTGATGGGGGACATAATGTGCAAGCCACTATGTACAAACTCTGGAATTTGTTTGCCTGGAGACAGAGGTGGAAGGCTTTGTCCCTGGAAGGGCAGCGAGGAGCCATGTAGGGTGACTGGAGCTAAGAGGATCTGAGATGGTAGAAGAAGATGGGGAAGGTAGGAGGGGGCAGGTTAGGAAAGGAGTATGTGTGTAACTGTGTGTGTGTGTGTGTGTGTGTGTGTGTGTGTGTATGTGTGTGTGTGTGTGTGCACCAGCATATCAGGGTGTGTGGGGGACCTTCTCTCATCTCTTCCTTGGGGCTGAGCTGATTCCTTGTAATTTGGCAAAATTCATTTCTGGTTGTATTGTGTTACTGAAGTTCCTTCCATTTACCTTGTTTGACTGTTTTAAACTGGCTCTGCTGTCTCACTTTGGTCCGTTCCCCTCTCCCCACCATTCTCTGCATTCATCATAGTTGTCCTTTTGTGGGTGCAGTAGCACTCCGTTGTATTCACGCTCTGCTGTTTGACTGGCCCATTCCCATTCCATGACCTTCCTCTTGGTCTTCAGTTCCCAAAGGGCTGCTTTTGGTGTACATCTTGTCTTTCACTTTATCAGTGATCTCTTTGGAGTATGTGTCTGGCAGTGGACTCTTTGAGTCAAAGGATATGGACATTTCAATCACTTTATTTGTATAATTCTAAATTACTTTCCAGAATGATTGTAAAAATGTATACTTCCAGTAACAGTACATTAGAGTGCCTGTCTTTCCACAGTTCCTCCAGCATTGACTAGCCCAATGTTTTGTAATTTTTGCCAATTTGCTGAGTGTGAGTTGAAACCTCAGAGTTGTTTTGATATGCATTTCTCTTATTACAGAGATTTAGAGTATCTTTCATATGTTTGTTAATAATTTGTAATTCTTTTGAGAACTGTTTCTTCTTTTCATCACTTTATCTGTTGGAGGATGGCTTTTTTCTTGTCATATATTTCTGTTGTCCATATATATGTGTATGTGTATATATATCTATATATTCATATATATGTGTATGTGTATATATATCTATATGTCTGTATCTATATCTTGAATATCTAACCTTTACCTGAAAAAAATGATATGAAGCTTTTTCTTCCTTTCTTCACTTCCCTTCTTATCTTAGATGCCTCAATTTTATTCTTGTCAAAGCCTTTCAATTTCATATAACCAAAACTATCTATTTTTTTTTTTGTAATAGCTTCTAACACACATTTGGTTAGAAGTTCATTTCTCATTCATAGCTGTGAAAGGTATATTATCTACTTCTCTCCTAATTTTTTTTTATTGTGTGATTTTTAATATTTAGGTTATGTATCCACTTTGAATTTACTGTGAAACATTTACTGTGAAGGTGTGAAAGGTGGTATAAGGTATTGGTCTAAGCCTGATTTCCGCCAGATAGGTTTTCCAGCAGTTCTCATCAGATTGGGAGTTCTTTCCTAAGTAAATTGTTTTCAGATTTATCAAGCACTCGGTTGCTGGGTGCTGCTACTTCTGATTTTCCCTTATCCAGTGTTTTCCATTGACCTGATCTATAGCCCATCATCCTTCTAATGGGAGTGGTGAGGTGTGTTTCACCATCTCTTCTGTGGGACTGAAACTGTTTCACCATCTCTTTTCTGGGACTGAAACATTATAAAAGTTATTGCTCTCAGTGTTTCCAGGGTTGTCACAGACATTGTTCTCAGTTCTTTTTGCCTCCTTCCCTTAACAAGCCTTGCCTGGACTTTCTGATGTCCTCATCTTTATCGTTTCTTTCTGCATAATCAGATACCCATAGAATCAGCTTGGTTAGTCATTTCCCCATTGATGAGCCCCCACTTTGCTTCTAGATTTTTTTGGTTGAACCTTAATTTGTACTTTGGAAGGAACAGATTCCCCGGCTGAAAGTTGTATTTTAGTGGGAGGCATTATCTCGTAGAAGTTGATTTTTTGGCTGTGGGCTGAGCAGACAAGCCCTTTTATGTATTGGTGGTGCAGGTTGGGTGCTCCTTGACTTGCCATTTCAAAATGCAGTTGACCTGAAATCCCAGACGATGAGCAGAAAGGCAAGTATGGCATGTTGTCCCCTATTTTTATATCTTGGTCTTTAAGTAATAGCATCACCGCTGCAGTGCCATTTGGGTATCCCTTGTTCTTTTGTCGATAATAAGAAACGAGTGACTGAGGGGAGATTGTGCCCACTTTATGTTGTTCAGAAAACTTTGTGAAAGGTCTTTATTCATGTCACTAAGAGCTGGTTAGGTTATACATGCTACTGATTTTTTGACATTATATCCACGAGAGAAGTTAGGGGAAAAAAACTTTTTATCAAATTTCTCAGGTAAAGTTTTGGTATTTGAGCAATATCTACACATATATATGAACAACAGAAATATTGAAGACAAAAAGATCATCTCCCAATAGATAAGGGACCCAAAGAACTAATAGTTTTCAACAGAATTACAAACTATTAACAAACACGTGAAGGAATGCTCCATATCTCTCCATCTCTCCTTCAGGTAAGTACCCAAGGCAAGACAAAGTGTTATTTTTCCTGTCTGTGAGGTGTGGCGGGTCTCCTTTGGTTACAACAGTAGGAGTGGCTGGCTGCATTCCACTCATAACTAATGCTCATTTTTGTTTCTAGTTGCAGCCTCTCAATCCCAGATGTACTCAGATCCTTAGAGAATTCTCTTCTCTGCCAGCCGATGAATGACCAGGGACCTTTTCTGCTGAGTCTCATGGAAATGCCCCGTATGGATGGGGCAGGGTCCTGGTTGGCTCTGGAGTTAATTCTGTGCTAAACATAGATCGGCTCCACAACGCTCTTTGGCATCTTGGGCCTACAGAGACAATGCCATGTGGAAAGAGGTTCTATTTGGCCAAGTGATTTTAGGACCTCCTAAGAGATCTGGAGAAAATGCATTCTCTCTTGCAGCTGGAGGATAGATCTGTGCCTTTGTCTTGGGTACTAGTCTACTTCCCATTTATTCACAAGTAAGCCCATTAACCCCTGCTGACTGCCATATTGCCTCAGTATTTCTGTCTTTAGCTTATGGGTGCACATGGTTCAGAGAGGAACAAAGACCCATGGATGCTAGAGACATTCTGAAAGCTGTTCCAGACAGAGAGGGGCCAGACTAGCCAGCTGGCTGTGTGGTTGCATGAAGAAGGACTTGGGTCTAGAGTTCGAATCCTACCTCAGACACTTTCTTAGCTATGGAAACCAAGCCAAGACTCTCGGCCTCTGTTTGCCTCAGTTTCCTCAGCTGCAAAAAGAGGATCCTAATAGCCCCTTTCTCCCAGGCTTGTTTTCAGGATCAAGCAAGATGACACACACAATGCACTTAAATGCAGCTATTAGGATTATCACAATTGTAGTTGTAATTGTTATTTGTCCTGAAAGCTGGGCTCATGATGCCACCAAGGGTGGGACCGAGGCCAACCTCACTGTAGCTTTACGATTTGGTTCATGTGGTCAGTGCAGTGTGCAGAGGTGATGGGAAGACCAGGGCTGGAGCAGGGAGCTGCCTGCCACCCACTGTGTGCCCTGTGAGCCCGGACATCTTTATCTGTAACTCAGCACTGCCTCCTTCTCACAGGGCTGATGGAGGGGGACTGATGCAGGAGGCTTGGGTGGCTGAGAGGTGCTTTGTCATGGACAAAGAACTCATGGGACTGTGATTTTTGTCAGTGTCAGTCACTTCATTGCCTCCAGATCTCCTCCTTCAAGGAGAAACCTGGTGGCTTCACCCTTTCATCCTGTTCTCCCTCCCCTCCAAACTGTCTATTAACTTGGTAAAACCAAAGTTCTGGTTCTTGGCTACCAAGAGTCTTGGTTCTGGTTTGTTTTACAAGCCCATAAACTGCTAACAAATCATTTGTCTAGATGATTCATGGGTTTGTTAATTAGCTGTAACAATGTTATTTGTTTAAAATTCATTAATAAAAATGCCAAATAATTAAGTAAAGACAGATTTGGTGAATGTCTTGTATGTGTCAAACACTCTGATGGATGTAGTGTGACACAGAAGAATGTCCAAGGCAGAGACCCTGGCTGCATGGGGCGTTGGTTGAGTTGGGGGTGAGTAGGACAAAGCACTCTCCTAAATTAAACTAACAGAAGAGAACAAAGGGCCTGAGACCAGAAACCACATGAAGGAACTATTAATTCACTTCATTTCCATTCCTGCTCATTGACTCCTTTTTGCCAGATCCCACTGAGTGCCAGGGGCTGGGCAGGGGGGACAAAGATGACAGTTCACAGCTCCAGGGCCCCAGGGGCTAACAGGGAATTGTTAAGCCCCCTGTGCAGAGGGTTGGACCACTGGAGTCATCACACTCCTTTACAGATCCATTGACGAAGCATCTGGCACTCAGCGGAGCCCCCACTGTGTGCCTGGTGCTGTGTTGGGCAGCAGGACAGTCTCTGTCCTCTGGGATCTTACATTCCATTGGGGAGACAGTGTATGCATATCTCAGTGTACACATGGTACATTTGTGATTCAGTCATTCAGTCGTGTCTGGCTCTGGGACCCCAGGGACTGCAGCACACCAGGCCCTTCCATCCTCCACCACCTCCCAAAGTCTGTCCAAGCTCATGTTTGCTGTTTCCATGACACCTTCCATCCACCTCCTCCTCTGCTGTCCATCCATCCCTTTTTCCAATAGATACAAAATAAAATCCAGGTAATTTTGGAGGGGTGGCATCAGACTGGGCTTTGGAAGGACATGAGGTGGGGAAGGTGTACTAGCCAGCCGTCAGGGTAGGCCTGGGGCAAGCAGGCACGGGAGATGGGGTGTCCTGTGTGAAGATCAGAAATCTGTAGAAACCACTTTCGTATTTGGGCTTTGGAGAAAGATTGGAGGGCAAGATCTCTCTGGAATCTTGAGATGCAAAACTTTCATTACTACTAATGGGAACAGCCTGCTTAACCCCTCTGGAAACTTCCCCAGAGAAAGAGTGTAATAGTCAGAATTTGATTTCTGTTAGACTGTGTGCTGTTTCATTTTTCCAATTAAAAATGTACGTAGGAATTGGAGAAAATCACAGCAAAAATTTTGAAGATTTGGGACTCTGATTTCATTGTTAAGCCAATAACCATTTAAAAGGATAAAACTCCCCTTCCTTCCTCCCTCCCTCTTTTCTTCCCCGCCCCACTTTCTCTCTTTTCTCCCTCTCTCTTTCCCCTTTCCCTCTCTCTCTCCTTGCTCTCTCCCCCTTTCTCCATCCCTCCTTTCTCTCTCTCTCCCTCCCTATCTCCCTCCTTCCCCCCTTTCATTTGTCACCTGTCTATCTAATTATATAAATGGACAGTTAAGAAACGATGTTACTTAATGAAGAGAACATTGTGGCTTCTTCTGCAGTGGGATTCTCATATCTCAACAGCAGAGGCTTCTGCAGATTCTCCAAGGCACAGCACGCTGCTGGTTATTAGTTTTACAGGGTGCAGGTATAGAAAATAACAGGCTTGCATTATCACAGACCAGTTTTCATCAGTTAAGCTCCTTATGACCTTTCTCTTGATTTAATCCAGGCTGGGCTTTTCTTTTGCATGTAAGAAATATGTTGCTGTTACAGTCTTAAACTTTTGTTTTATCCCCAGCAGAGTTACTCACACTGGTTTGGAATCTTAGGTAGAACTACCAAATTATTTTTTTCTCTTCCCCTGCTGCCTTTCGCCTCCCTCCAATGTTTCAGGAATATGGGCACTGCAAGATTCAATGAGGGGAGGGCTGAATTTGAAGTCAGAGTACCTGGGTTTAGATCCCAGCCCTGCTACTTGGTACCTGTGTGATTTTGGACAAGTCCCATAACGTCTGTTGCTTTGAGATTCAGTTTCTTTGCATGTTATGTGAGGAGCTTGACTTGATGGCCTCTAAGGCAGCGGTTCTCAACCTGCGGGTCACTATCCCTTTGGGGGTTGAATGACCCTTTCACAGGGTTTGCCTAAGACCATCAGAAAACACATATTTCCGATGATCTTAGGAACTGAGACACCGCTCTTCTATCCCTCTCCAAGCAGATCCGCCCACATGCAGATATGCCCACATACGAGTATTAAAGGGTCACAGCATTAGGAAGGTTGAGAACCACTGCTCTAAGGTGACTCTGATTTCTAAAATTAAGATATTTAACCAACACAGCTTGCAGCTTCTTTTACCTTTTACGGCAGTAGTGATGAAGTAACAGAAAAGGAGACAAAGGGTCCTAAGAAGCCCCTGCTTTGACCTATTTTCAAAAATCAATTTAATGGCTGATGTTCTAAATGTGACATCTTTGTCCAGTGACCAACATGTCAACAGACAATTGGGGGCAGTGAATTACATCCCTGCGTATATTCTTTGTGTGTGAAGCCAGAAGCCAGAGGTTACGACTATGTGAGAGGAGGGTCCCCTGCTTCCCCTTGGGAGGAGGCCAGTCCAGGAGTTCTTTATAAAAGCATGGATGTGAGCTGGGACCTCAAAGCACCAACTCCCTGATTTTGGTGCCTTCAGTAAGAAGGTAGGTGCAGAAAGGAAGGAAGATGGTGGAATGTGTAGAAAGGAGAAAGGCACAGGACCCACTGACTCCTCAGAGGCCCCTTGTTTCTACATCATGGATACGTTCTGCAAGTTTCAGGGTGCCTGTGATTGGTGAACCCCAAGCAGCTCCTCCAAAATGACAGAGATTTATTTCAGCCAGGAGGAAGCAGGGGGTCATTGTTGATGGACACAGTCATTTCCAGATTAGCTGTGTGTGCACAGGCAGGTTAGGGGAGTGGAGTGAAGGTCACAATCAATGGCAAAACAGAAGATGATCAAGATGAGAAGCCTCAGAGTGCAATGGCCGTGGTTCCAACACAACGTGGGTAAACAAGATGTCAGCTCTGAAAAATGAGCAATGGGTCAGAGCAAAGACATCAGTTCTTACTACTGCCCTTTGGAAAGGAGGGAGCAGCTGGGGGTGCCATAGTGCACAGGGTGTCAGCGAAGGGGCAGCTGGGTGGTACCATGGACAGAGCCCTGGGCTGGGGTCAGGAAGACTCATCTTCACAAGTTCAAATCTGGCCTCAGACACTTACCAGCTGGGTAACCCTGGGCAAGTCCCTGAACCAGTATAACTCAGCCACCACATTGAGAAAGCTAAAGACGTCCAGAAGGAAACATTTCCCCCTATGGGACATGAAGGGGTGACCTCTGGGGTCCCTTCCAGCTGGATGTCTTCATTCTTCTGATCTCAGGTGCCCCATGCTGTAAACATTTGTTCTCTTTGCTATGAGGAAAGTCATGGTGGTCAGAGGCAATGCTACTTAGGAGGGTACAAGCTCATTTGCAGAACATAGGGAGAAAGGGCAACAGAAGATTGGAGGCAGCTGGGAGCTGCTGCGGACCCTCCTCACTGGGCAGTCCAATGAGCTGTCTGCAATGTTCTTGAGCAGTGAAGTCCAATTTAGGTGAACCAAAAATGACTCTGGCCTCAGAGTGTCCTGTGCCACAGAGGGGAGGCCAGGAGGTGTGGGGAGAGCCAAGGGAGCTCTCTGGATCATCCTGAGGGGTGAAGGGTCATCATGGGCCTGTGCCTGAGTCTTAGGTTTCCCTTCACTTACGTATGGCTTGCAGGAAATAACAAGTGAAAATCTATGAAGTAGGCCAAAAGGCAAAGGTACCCTACACAGTGATTATTCTTGTTTATTTTAATTAAGCTCAGTTCTGGAGCGGATCAAAGTGGGCCTATGACAAGTGATTCAGGTGCTCCCAGGTAGTGCTCCTTTCACTTTATTATGTTTTTAAAAACAGGCAGTTCTTGTGATGGACCCCCATGGGGTTCTTTGGACCTAATGAAGAGCTTGGCATGGGGGGAAGACTTAGTGAAAAAGCTTTTGATTCAACCACAGGAAGCCCAGGAATGTGAAGTCCAGAGGAGAACTTTACCAGGAGCTTTGCATGTAAAAGAAGCTATTTTTAGAAAGGCCTGGCCCAGACTTTTGTGCTGATCTTCTCAGACAACAATCCCTTCGGCCTCGTAAGAGCCGGGTTATGTAATCTCTGAACACGTCTTTGATTTCCATTTTTGCTGCAGAATCCCTTGTCTGCTTCCTAAGCCTGTCCTCCTAACAGGAAGGACCCTGGCTCCGGGGACTGTCCTCCCATGCAGGCTTCAGCCCGCCCACGTCAGCCATGGACTTTGGTTCGGTTCTGTTCTTGGCCCAGGAGTGGCCGACCGTGAATGATTCCTTCTGTTCCCCGGGCCTCCTCACATCTGGCCTGGCCCTATTTCTCCTCTCCATTGGTTCACTAATGGGTGGGGACTGACCCAAGAAGGCCCTGTTCCAGCTGATGGCCGCCTCACCTATTATTTCCAAGGCCAAGAATGTGGCTCAGGAGATTTTGAGGAGAGTTTCATACTTAGAACAAAAACCAAAAACAAACCAATCCTCCAGAAATACCTGTCTTTAAACCAATGTTCATTGTTTATCTTTTAAGAAATGACGGATCACTTAAAAAAAGTGAGCTCTTATTGCCTAGTCCTCGTGGACTTATCGGGAAGGCAGCGGCATCAGTCCCAAAGCACTGGCTTCAGAGGACCCGGGTCAAACCCTGCCTCTGCTCCTTCCCTTATCCGGGCCTCAGTTTTCCCATCTGGAAAGGAAGGGGGTAGGCTAGAGAGAGAACTCTTCCCTGGGTTTGGGGCCTAGACTTCTTGGCCGCTCTGATTAAGCCTTTGGAAGACCTTTCCTCAGAATAATGTGTTAAATGAATCCAGTAAAATACACAGGATTCTAAAGGAAGCCAGTCATCCTTAGAATGCAGAAGGGCCTGAGGGGCGCCTCTGGGTTGTGGGGCCTTGACCTTGTCTCAGCCATATCCCTTCCATCCTCAGAGCTGGCCTTTATCCAGAGCCTGAAGGTTTGCAAGGTGTTTTTCATGTGGAATCTTGTATCGGCAAGCACCCTAGCATGCCCAGGCCGGCTGCTAGCACAGGCTCTTAGGTCTGCTTTTCTAAAGGAAAGCAACTCAGAGGGGGTTAACAGTCTCACTTTAATCAAACATATCATTTACCTAGTTCAGGGGGAAAAGTCAGCAACCTGAACTTCAGAGAACGCAAGCACAAGTTACAAGCTGAAGTTACAAGCAGACAAAGAAACAGATCAGCAGACAGGGCTTCCAGCCGTCTGACCATCACATCCATACCTATTCAGTTAGCAGAGAGGGAGGCACCAGCATCAGGGATTTTCAACGCCGGGGGGCTCAACGGCTTCCCAGAGTCTCGTCTGGCCAAATCACACAACTCTTCTCAAAGTGAGCCCCAAAGCAAAACCTCACGTCAGGGTGCATACATAACCTTCTCCTGGCTTAGAGAATGTCTCAGCCCTCTTGACCCACTGCCCAATCACAAAGCTACAAGGCATGGACACTCCTGAAGAACAAGCCTGGCGCCACAGGCTCCACATGACGACATTCGGCCTATTAGGGGGCAGAGTATACTTTCAAATCTGGGAAGGTTCTCAGAGCCACTTAGGCCACTTAAGCAAAGGGCCTAGGGGCAGGGAAGGGCTTCAGATTTGCATAACACCTGCCCAGGAGATGAGACTCAGACACACATGGGGTCACAGCTGCAGGCCCACAGAGAAAGTCCCTCAAGCAGCAGTCCCCTCGTGGCCCAGTGGGCTCAGGTCTCCCACTCTGTCTCTCTGTCTTTGGAGCATTCACACTTTGGTTTGCCCCCTGCTTGTCTCGATCTCCATCAAGAAGGGCCAACACTGAGTGTGGAGGCTGCAGGTGCAGGCCCAGAGGGGCCGCCTCTCCCTGACTCCATCGGGAAGGCTTAGGGGGAGGGCAGCAGGTACCCCGCAGCCGGTCAGTCAACACACATTTATCAGGAGGGCCTGGGAGCCTCCCCTGACACGCTGCTTTCTTGGTCCTTCAAAATCAGCTCCTTCCGGGCACTAATGACATGCAAGGCCCCCTGTGTGCCAAATGCTGAGAAGGCAAAGATGGCAGAGACACTGGATGCAGACTTTTACTCTTTTGCCACACAGGGAGGGAAGGAGCACGCATTCCCACGGCTCATGCTGCATCCCAGGTGCCGCACTCAGCAATTTAGAGAAACATGATCTCATTTTATCTTCACAACAACCCCGCGATGTAGGGGCCGTTATTATCCCCATTTCACAGTTGAGAAAACTGAGGCAAAGAGAGATTCATTGATTTCCTTGCCTGGGGGCCAGTGAATGGCTCCCTCTCAGAGGAAATGTGTCATGTTCATAAGGATCTTTTCATTATAAAGGGAAGCAGACAAAATTGCGGGTAAGAGGAAAGCTGGTGCACAAACCGTCTTTGGCAAAGCCAGGAATATCGGGCGCCTTCTCTTGGACCCAAAGGTGACGAGAAACGCCACTTTCTGGGATGCTGGGGCTTGTTTGGAGGGGCTCTATTGGGGTCAACATCACCAAAAGGAACACCAGGACAATTATTAGAACTGCTGGGTCAGGCTTTGGTGTTGAAAACAAGGAGGGTGAGGAATTCTATGAAGAATGCAGCCATCATCTAATCCCATGGGCTGAGACTTCCAAGCAAAAGTGGGCTGAGGAGAGGATGAAGAAAAGCAAGGGAGAAAACTTGACTCTGGATCAAGAAAAGAGAAGAGGCGAGGGATTGTGTAGACACTGCTCCATGCCTGTGTCATTAGAAGATGGACTGCTGGGAGGTGTTGGAAGAGGTGAGTCCTGAACGGCATTTTAACACAGTGAAATCAATTCTATTTTAATAAATAGGAAACATTTTGCAGCAATGAGGGAGTCGTTGCCACATCAGCCATTTGTGTGAACTCTAGAACCTCCCAGTAAAACAACCCTGGAGAAAGCAATAATGGAACAGGGCATGGCTAGAATCAGTTTATACCAAGTAAAAGGAGTAATTCTTTAGGGCATGATCCATGGCAGGGCGAGGGGCACCAAAACCTGACAAACCTTAGACATGACTTGGTATGACCACAGAGAGGTGGCTAAAGGACTTCTTATTAATTGTGCCTGACACGACATGTCTACTATAGCATTTTCCAATCCCTATAGCATTTTTAATGAGAACAATCTATGCACTCATAGAGGGCATCCTTGGTGATGGTCTGTTTTTGTAAACAGTGTGCCACAGTAGACCCTATCTGTATAACCACCCAATTGACTAGAAGGTGTAGAGATGAAAAGATCACACTCTGCTTATGGTTTGTTGACTATAAAAAGTGCTCGATTTGTTAAAAGAAAACATTACCTTAGACACTCTCCTCTACCGTGTCTCCTGGCTATCTGTCTGAGTCACGTTCAATTCCTTGGGAGATGTTAATGATAAAGATAGCTGCTCAATGCCTCTCAGACTGAATAGCGAGGAGGATGGAAAGCAGGTGGCCACTACCCCCTCCTGCTGTGGACTGATGCCCTGTACCAAACCCAGAGAAAAGCAGATGTCACAGGAAGGGTGAGGTGCCCAGATGCTCCTGATTGTAAATGACATTGTGCTGGGTGTGAGCACCAAACCTTCCTAAGTGAGATACACAATCCAGTTAACTCCAGCTATCCACATCCAAAAGCAAGGTGAGAAGTAGCCTCTTTTCCCGACCTGATACAGAGTTGAACAGGTGACCCACTAGACCACTCAGCCCCTCAGTTCACATGTCCTTAGAGACACAGTGTTGATGGGGAACAACTTGGGTGCAGGACTTAAGAGGAGGAGTAGATGGTCTACATTGTCTTTGGGAAATTGGACAGTTCTTTAGATGAGCTTGAATTTCTTCCCAAAACAAAGACAATGAACATCCTTCTGCTCAGATTCCAGTGATGCCCATAGAAGACTCTCAGTTCTTGACGTCAGGGGCTTTTTTTCATTTCATACTTTAGTACTCCTCAATGCCCAGCACAATACCTGATGAATTATTTTTTAATTGTTGCAAGCCACAGAGTACTTTAATTTTAGGATTAAAATTGAGGATCAGTCAAAGCACAATGAAGAAATGGTGGGCATCAGCAGGCAGTGACATCAGCAACCAAGAAGTGTTTAAGAGAAGTGGCTCATGCAAATATTGGAAGAACATATAAAAAATGGTGGGCTGGTCATGTGGCAAGAGAATGGGATAACCACCCCATAGACTGTCTGCTTTATTTATATTCCTACAATGTGGAGACAACTAAAGGAAGGTGCCCCTCACCCAGTACTGTGAGTGGAGTGTGTATGGGGGGATCTGGACCTGAGTCCCACGAGATGTGGGGGCACAGAGTTTTATAATCTGCATTGCTCCAGGGAGCAGCCTTGTTGAGATCACAAATCTTTTAGAATGCTGAAGAATGAGACCAGGCAGTACTCCAAATGATCTAGGCAGGACCTCTGGAAGTGAGGAAATGTTGCCACCAAAAAGTAGCCCAGTCTCTTGTGTCCCTGAAGAAAGCAGTCCACCCCAATGCAGCCCAACATGCATGTATTGGAGCTTATGACCGGCTAATGAGTGGGTTTACAAAGATGTGAAATGACACGGTCTGCCCTCAAGGATCTTCCATTCCACAGGAAGCGATCTAGCTGACAGCAGGTCTGTGTCCATGTGGCCGCACGGCCACATTCTTCCATGGGTTGCATTCAGCACCCACTGGTTAAGCTATTGTGATGCTTTGGACTCTCCTAGATACTGGGAGTGATCTGCTATTTAAACAAGACCTGATCCCAGCCCTCTGGGGGCTCACAGTTTTGTAGGGGGTCAGACAAATTCTGGTAAATAGAATGCACAAACTAAGTCCATAGCTTCAGCCTCCTCTTTCTCACTTGTGAAACTGGGACCCCTGGAAACAAAATTGGCAGGAAATCTTGAACCTTATGGGGAGAATTCAGCAGTCAATTCACCACCACCTGCTCTCCATTAATGGGACTCCCAGCTCCTTCTTAAAGCGATGGCCAGCTGGCATTCCTCCTTTGCCAGGTTTTGTGCAACATCTGAATCCACTGCAAATTGATCTTGGAGACTACTCCTTGGTCCAAATGCTGGATCAGGAGCTCCCTGCCTCTCTTGGGGTCTTCCTTGTAGAACTGAACACACACTGACTCCCCTGCCTGCCCCAGAGGGAGGTTTGGTGTGAGAAGAGCGTAGCAACAGAGGGCAGAGGAGCGAAGTGCTGGCTTCATTTGTTTATTCTATGACTAGCGATGAATTTGTTCTAAAGGACAGATGGAAAAGATCACCTGCCTGGGTTGAGAACACACTTCTCCCAAGCAGGTCTTCTTAAGAGCCAGGGGAGAAGGAGCAGTCTGTGTTTCGTTGCAGTCTGGGGAGCAATTTTATCAAAAGCTTGCTCCGGGACCCTGGTGGAATTGATGGAAGCTGTTCAGTCAGGAAGAGTTGGCTGTCCGAAACACTGAGAAATTGTGTTTAAAACACCACAGAAGAAAACCAAAGTACTTGGTGCCCACGTGGGACTTGACTTGGCCCCAAGAGACAGAATTCTTTGAGATGTTTCCAATGATCTAAAGCAACATCACCATTGCTAAATTTGGTTGGGAATCAAAATCCTTGTCATAGTGAGTCCAGAATGTCAGAATTTGGAGGGGCCCTAGCTTTCATGCCATCCAGCACCCTCCTCTTACAAGTTAAGGAAACAGGAGTGAAGGAAGTGGCTGAGGCTCCCAGCCATGAGTGCCCGAGGTAGGCCTTGAATCTGGCTCCCTAATTCCATTCCCCCCTCCCCACCCCAGGGTTCTTTCTACTTCAAAACACTAAAATTAAATTTAAAAAAAAGTTGATTTTATGCTGTAACATTCTGGAGGTGGGGGAGGGTGGTCCACTGGGGGCTAAGAATGACAGTGCCCACAATGACGTCGTCACTCAAGTTTCTTTGACACCGAGGCAGCATTCCACACAGAAGCAATTCTGCCTGTGTTGTGCTTCTTATTCAAAGTTGTGTGTGGAAATATTTGAAGCCCTTCATGTGGAGGAGAGCTCAATGTGCCCTGCTTGGCCACAGGACTAGAAGGGGCTGGGTGGGGAGGGGACAGTTGTACAAAGGTATATTCTGGCTTGCATAAGGAGGGGGCCACCTTGGGGGCTAGTGGGCTCTGGCTCTCCAGAAGCCTCCTTCATGTAAAAGTGAGATGGCCACTGGGTGGGCGTGTAGTGTGTGGGGTGGAGAGGATTCTTGCTCAGGGGCTGGTGATTGGGGGCCTTGGCCATCCCTTCCACCATTGTGCTCTGGAGACTCTCTTGCCTTCCTCGTGTAGTGATGACAGTGTTCGCTGTCACCCTCTGTGATCCTCCTTTGGGTAGGTGGCCAAACCTGCCAGCTACTAGTGCCCAGTGACCAAACAGCCCAGTTCTGATGAACAGATTTAATGTCAGTTAGCCTTTGTGGAACAGCCCTTTTCTCAGAGCTGTGGCCTCAAGCCTCTGCCCTTCCAGATGGGGGAGTGCAGCCACCCAATGACGTAAAGAGGAAGTGGTAGAAGCTGAGAGGCCCTTTTGGTGGTTCCCAAGGCCTTCTTCAGCACGTAGTTATTCCATCCAAGCAGTTATAGGACGTCCAAGGTGTTCCAGGAGGCCAGTATCGGCTGAGCTCATGGCGTCCACCCCTGCCGTGGGAGTCAAAGGATCTGCGTGACCGTGGCTGAGTCCCTTGCCCTCCCTAGGCTACAGTTTCCACTACTCTGAAAGGAGGGAGTGCTGTGCTAAGTGACCTCTGGGCTCTAAAGCTATGAAATGTGCCCCTTTGCGGACGAGCTTGGTGAAGAAAGCGTATCAGCCCCGACTAACCTGGGGCCACGACTCCTAGAAGTCGTGTGAAATGCGTGCGATGCAGCCCCAAGATCAGACGGGTGACAGAACCGGCCCAGGCGGGAGCCAGGGCCTCATCTGCCAAATGTTGTCCAGCCAAAGAAGATCCTCAGGCTTGGAAAGTCTTTGAAGGGGCCGTGGTTGTGTCTGTGTGCATTTGTTTGTCCAGTCGAGCGGACGACCTTCACTTCCCTACTGAGCCCTGATCTCAGCACCTGGAGCTGACAGAACAGACAGGCCAGGCTGACAGGGCCCAGCGGACACTTGGCGCAGAGCTCAGGTCTAATCCAAAGGCCGCTGCCCCACCCAACTCTTCCCAAGGAGCCTTCGTGGAAGTCTGTCCTTGGAGGTTAATTAATTAGAAAATCTGAATACTTATTAGCATCGTCACCTGAGGAAGGCGACAAGACGCCCATTCTAGGCAGGCCTAAGTCACCACCCACAGGTTTCTGTTTCACCACCCGCCTCCCTCCCAGGGTCAGCCCTGAACTAAGCCCCTTCTCTGGGAGTAAAGACCCCCCTCCCCCCCAGAGCCCCCAGTCCAGCCTCCCTGGCTGAACGCTTTGGCCAAGGAGATAATGAACAAAGGCCAGCCTGTTTTAGGGGGAGGAGGAGGGGGAGAGGGAGGAGGAGGAAGAGGAGGAAGGGGGAGGAGGGGAAGAGGAGGGAGAGCCTTCCTCAAACTGTCCAGGTGGTCTTTGGCCCGAAGACCTCTCCAGGCACCCCAGGAACACTGGCTCTCGCATCCTGAGGACCGAGTGAGCGCAGGGCGCCTCTGGAGCTCCCCAGCCTGTGGCCCTCGATAATTTCCCTGCCTGCTGTCCTGGCTTTGGGGCTGTGCTGCAGCTGGGCTCCTTCCTCTCAGGCTGAGGCTCCCTGGGGTGCGGGCCTCCCCCGAGGCTCAGTGGGTATTGATCTGTGTGTGTGTGTGTGTGTGTGTGTGTGTGTGTGTGTCCATCAATACCCACCTGGCTCTTGGCCTTGGCCAAGGAAAGTGGCGCGTGGTGAGCGAGCTGTCGTAGCCCTCACTCTTCACGTCAGGCCAGCCTGTCTCCTGTGATGCTCGCTGCTGGCAGGATGTTGGCTTTCATTTAGAGTCCTCCCAGTCATTCCCAGGATTGCTGTGCCTTGGGAAGAAGGCTGAGTTGGGAGTCGGGGGACCTGGGTTCAAATTCCACACCAGCATTTATTTACCTTCATCATCTTGGGCAAGTGAATCTGTCTTTGTGGCCCTCTGTTTCCTCATCTGTGAAATGGACACATTGGATGTGCTGCACTCTGAGACCCCTGACAGCCCCAGGTCTGATGCTGTGTCCTGTCTGACCAGGGTCTGTCACTTTAAAAGCACCAGAAGTGGTGATAGGGAAGACTGAGGGCATCTGTCCCAGCAATGGCCAGGCTGCTTCTGGCTGTCTCTCCTGGGCAGTGTAACTGGAGGCCCCTGAGAAACCAGGATTATCCTCCAGAATAGAGGCTATAATCTCAGACTCCCAGTCTTAGAGCTGGACAGCATCTTTTAGGTCACTGAATCCAGGCCTCTCCTCTTAGGTGACGAAAGTAAAATAACTGGCCTAGGGTCTCACAGGTAGTAAGGTCCTGAGTGGGATTTGAATCTGGGACTTCTGCTTCTGAGGCCATTGTTCTGTCCAGCCCTGTGTCAGTCAGTCTTGGCAGTGACCTGGAGCAGGCGTCAGCAGTCTAGGCATACTTAACCTATCATTCTCCAAGCAGATTCCTTTCTACCTCCAAAACAAAAGGTTTTGTTTTGTTGTTGTTTTTTTAATCTGAAAGTGAAACCCTGTCTTGGCTGAACAAGGATGCTTTTTACACTCTGAGCCTTTAGCTCTGATGAAAGGAGGGCCGGGTCAAAAGACAGGCTTCAGAGCTTCCAAGGTGGTCCTCTCCAGGTCCCAGGAGCTCCAGGAATGTGAGCCTTACACGATTCTCCCTGTCCTGGTATTTCTGAGAATGTAGCTGATGAAAAGCATGCTTTGCTGGCAATTTTTTCGAGATAAGCATTGTGAAGTTTGGCACGTATATGCCATTCTGGCCTTTCTCTTTTGTGGGGTCTGGCATTTCTCAAATCTACAGCTCACCACGTCTAGCCACAGCCACGGCAAGCATCACAGCTCATGGAGCAGATCTGGGCAGTTCTGGGCCATCAGTGACTAGGACAGAGAAGCATCAGCTGATTGAGTAAAAACCAAGTACGAGACAAACCACTTGGGAAGGATCCCAGCAATTCTGGCTCATCACATGCAAACATTTGTTTTTTAAAGCTTGACTGCAGCTTTGAAAAATCATATGATTTGAAGGCTGGAAAGGATGTTTGAGGCTCCTCAGTTCAGCCCAACCCTCTCCTCCTAGAGCTGAGCAGGCCTGGGAGGCACTCAGAGAGTCCACTCAGACCATGGGAGGGCAGAGATACTGTGTCATCTCTCTTAGAGAAGCCTCATCATCACAGGCTTGCTGAGTTCTGGACAAAGGAGAGGTACCAAGTGTCCCTACAGCTCCCAAGCTGCTAAGGGGGTGGAGCGAATAGCACACACACACACACACACACACACACACACACACACACACACACCCTGGCTGACTTCCCAGAGCTTGGCACCCCTGTTACAATATATGGAAACATACAGATGCTAGGGAAATCTCCCAGGCCTGGGAGCAGGGCCCTCTCCAAACCCCAAAGGCCATCAAAATGGCAACAGGTCTTCTCCACAGCTCCCGGATCTGAATTCCTGACCTTGTTCCTACTTAGCTTGTCCATGCTAGCTGACCCCCTCCTCCACAATAGAGTGGCCCACAGATTGGGCTGTCTATCAGCCCGTTAGCCCAGGGCACCCCGTCACTGTCCTTCCTGCTTAAATAGTCACTGATGCAGGGCGTTCCTGGTGGAGCCCCCTCCAGCCCCCAGCCCTGTGGTTTCCTTTCTACCCAGCAAATTTTTTCAGCACAAAGCAAGCCATGGAACATGGGAAAGCTAAGCTCCCTGACGGAGGAACCAGAACGTGAGCAAAAACACGTCCAGAGAAAGATCCACGGAAGCTGAATGCAGGCGGAAGCAGCTCCCTGCACTTTGGTTTTCCGTTTTTTCTTTCTTGTGGTTTCTTTCCCTTTTTTTTTCAGATTCTTCTTTCACAACATGAATAATGTGGAAATATGTTTGACACGATTGTACATGTATAACCTAAAAGAAAAGAAAAGGGAAAAAAATGAGTGAGAATGACCGAATACTCCGTCAGGACCCGTGGGCCCAAGAAGAGATCGCCGGCCCGCCCAGAAAGCGCTGTGGCCTGTCTCCCGCAGGGCCATCTTCGGGCAGTGGAGCTGCCTTGGCTTTCTGTCACTGCAGCCTTCCCCATCCTCTATTAAATCCCTTCTTATTCCCAGAACTGAGCACGACTCTTTGTTCTGAACTCTTAGCTTCAGAAGAAGCCGCTCATGTCCCCTGACCCCATCAGTATGAACAATGACCACATTTGCGAAGCACTGTCCCCACGTTATCCACTCTGGTCCTCCCGAGGACCCTGGGAGGAGGTGCTCTGATTGGCCCCGTTTGACAGCCTGGACACTTCCCTCAGCAGGGGCTGTTCTTAAAAGAGCTGGGCCTGGGGCCTTTCCCAGCCCCCCCACCCCCCCCCCCCCCCCTGAAGTGACGGCTCCCTGAGGGAAGGCAGGCTGTAGTATTTGGTAAGCTACTGGCCCTTTGCTGGTGATTTGGCAATACCACCATTGCCCAAGGAAAATTCCTTTGTCCTTCTATATTTCAATGAATCTGTAGGAACTCCTCTAGGGGGGAGCTCCTTTGTGGGGAGCAGAGGGCAGCTCATGCAAAGCTCCTCCCTTGATGCCCATATCTGCCCATAATTGTCCACAGGCTGTTCAGTGTTGCCTTGTTCTCCTGTGGAGATCATCTCTGCATATGATCAGCCCATCCCCTCTTGTGATTATACATATTGAAGAGTTTTTCCATGCCTGAGGGGGAGCCTTTGTTTTAAGGAGAATTTGAAGTCCTTCAAAACTCTCCACAATTTCCGGAGACCAGCCAGTTCATATTCTTAATGTGGGCCCAACTCCTTGTCCCTCTGGAGGTCTATCAGAGATACCTGCCCTAGGCACCAGTTCTCTAGGCTGGCAGTCCAACTCGGTGTCACAGTCTGGGCTTGCTCTGACTTTGCTGTCTGCAGAACTGAGACCAACCAGGGAATTTCATGCCTGATGCAATCACAGCTTTGCCACCTAGAAGAATGACTGCCAGGTGAGCCCAAGGTTTATTTCTTTGGGATACAGAAAATGAAGAAAAAAAACACACCAAAAACCCAAACCCCAGAGTCAGGAAGCAGGTGGATCAGACTTCAATGCATGCAGAATGGGAGGGCCATTTAGGACTGTGAATTCCAAGAGGTTAGAGCTGCCCCTCTGTCTTTGTGCAGTATCTAGACCATGCAGACACTAAGGGTGCGTTTGAAGAGGGCTTTCCTGCTCTGTCCTTTTCTTGGCTCCACTTGGCTGTGTTCTCTTTTTTTAAAATTGATTTGTTTATTTATTTTTAGTTTACAACATTCAGTTCCACAATCCCTTGAGTTTCAAGTTTTCTTCCCTCCCTCTCCCCCACCCTCCCATGGCGGCATGCAATCAAGTACAGGATCTGCAAATACTCTCACATGGGACATTAGTCTGGTTTTATAGAAGGGTTGTAACCGATGAGTGAACAGTGAGAAAGGGGAAACAAAACCAAACGTGAAAAAGAACGAGAGCATGTAGATTGCTTCAGTCTCTGTGTAAACTCTGATCTTTCTAGATCTTTCTCTGAATGTAGACATCTCCTTCCATCCTGAGACTTGTAGAGTTGTCTTATAGCTGTGCGTTGCTGAGAAGAGTCCAGTTTATCAAGGTTGGTCATCATATGTACGATGTGTCTGTGA
>CM053585.1:548711733-548737379 GCA_028646515.1 Pseudochirops corinnae | reverse complement strand
TTCTCGAATCAATAGTGATTTAGAGCATTTTTCCATATGCTTAAAGATATCTTTAATTTCTGCCTCTGAAAATTGCCTGTTCATATCCTTTGACCATTTATCAATTGGGGAATGACTTGTATTCTTATACATTTGATTCAATTCTCTGTATATTTTAGAAATGAGGCCTTTATCAGAGAAACTGGTTATAAAAATTCTTTCCCAATTTCCCACTTCCCTCTTAATCTTGGTTACATTGGTGTTGTTTGTACAGAAACTTTTCAATTTAATGTAGTCAAGATTATCCATTTTGCATTTTATAATGCTTTCCAACTCTTCTTTGGTCATAAAGTCTTCCCCTCTCCATAAATCTGACAGGTAAACTATTCCTTGTTTCCCCAGATTGCTTACAGTATCAGCCTTTATACCTAGAACACGCATCCATTTAGACTTGGTTCTCTATTTCATTGTGGGCATGGTTTATTCCCAGTATCTGGAGTGAGAGACAATCAGCGGGCAGCAGCTCTGAAGAGAGCACTAGTCAGGAATGGAAGCTACCATCCCTCCGAGGTTGTGTGTATGTGCATGTGTGTGCACGTGTGTGTGTGCATACGTGTGTGTGTCTGTGTCTCTCTGTGTATATATGCATGTGTGTTTGTGTGTCTGTGTGCATGCATGTGTGTATATCTGTGTGTTCATGTATGTGCATTGTGCACATGGGTGCCTGTGCTTGTGTGCGTGTGTGTATGTGTGTGTGTGTATGTGTGTGTGATGAATTCTGGGTTTCACCGAGGTAGAAAGTAGAGTTTTGAGATAAGGACACTATCACAGCAAACCCAAAGGTTGTTCCCTTGAGCATTCACTCTTTCCTCCAAGACCTTGCCACCTTAGGGTGAGCCATGTTTACTCCCTGCTCCATCAGGAGCGCTGGTCTGGGCAGCCTGGTCTCCGAGGGCTTCCATTTGATCAATCAACATTTATGAGCCCCTACCATGTGCCAGGCACTGTGCTGAGGCCAAGAGCAAGGCTGTCCACGTCCCTTCTCATTGGACAACAGGCCCGGAGTCTGGAAGTTCTAGGCCCTCCTTTCAAATGACCAAGCAGGCCTTGCACAAGGAGGGATGGCCTGGAGGCCAGTGGGACCTGGCTTCGGGTCCTGTTCCTTAGGCTTGTTAGCTGTGTGTTCTTGGCTAAGTCACTTACCCAGTCTGTGTGTCTACTTTTTCACTTGCAGGACTCAGAAGGCAGCATGTGCCCCATTGATGTCCCAGGGCTGAGGTGAGGACGGCACTTGGTAAAACCTTGCAGTGTGCTGTAGAAATCTGGGACGGTTACTGCGATTGATGATGATGCCTTGCCTACACCTGACAGTGTGGTGCAATGGATGGAGTTCTGGGCTTGATTCAGGATGGCCTGGATCAGACCCTGCTTTCTCCTCTGTGACTCGGGACACGCCACTCTGCAGCCCTGGTCACCTATGGCTAACGATGTCTTCTACACATTGTGAGATGTCAGACATTCTCACCCACTGAATAGGGAAGCGAAGTTGCCTAAACCGGATTTCTCGATTTAATCTGCCCTCCCTCCCTTTTTTTGCCTTAGTTACAAACTGAATTGCCTACTGGGAGCTAAAGGGATTCAGAGACTTTTGCTCATTTGCACTTGTCTTTAAAGGAAACAAATCCATTGTGGGACAAGAAATGATCGTCTACGAGGGTCACACTCAGCATGTGAAGGAGTCACTCAGAACAACATGGGGGATGATTTGGGAGGAAGAGCCTGGATTTTGCAAGATGGGCTTTACCTCTTGAGTCCAAGGATTCACTGGGTTTGATGTAAATTCATTCAGTCTAAAGGACTCCAGCATCTTGCTAAATAGACTGAGCTGTTGAGGGAAAATGATAATATTGGACCAATAATAGAAATTCATCAGGGATCCTCAGCCTGCGTTTACCAGGCACGGAGCCTCAAATAGATGTTCATTATAATCTGGCAGCTACTAAGCAAGGAAATCTTGGCACCAACTTGCAACAAGTTGGGACAGAAATGTATTTTTAAGTCATGTAGTTTCTATCCAACCTAAAGGCTGTGACTGAGTTTGCTCAGATGTATTTTCCTTGGGGATCTGGGTGCTGTCATGGAGGCAGGGAAAGGTGGAGCTGGTAATTGTTGAGAAAACAGGAGGGGCCAGAAGGCAATTAAAGAAACGAGGGTGTTTTGCTCTGCTGGGGACCCAGGGTTGCTGTGGCATGGAAAGGCTTTTTTTTTTTGAATGATGTCAATTTTTTCATTTCAGATAAAAAAAAATAGCCCTTGAGGCTTCAGGGGAGAGAAGAGCCTGGATGAATCAGCAGCTTGGAGAAGGTCTGGGGTGGGGCCTGACAACCAGTTAGCTAAGGCAGGTTGAAAGCTCCCGGTGAGCTCAGCCAGAGGCAAGAGTTTGAATCAAAGTTGGTTCTTTAGCAAGTCCTCACCACTGTGGCTTCAGGAGTGGTAAGAACATCGACTAAGAGCTAAAGAGAGCCTTAGAGGTCATCCAGTCCCATCCTAGGGCCTAGAGTGGTGTGCCTACGAAGGCTTTGTCCACTTCTTCTCCCTGACGTTATCATTCCTTCCTTCTCTGATCATCCCACCCTAATCAGGCTTATTCCGACGCCTCCTGGCCACTCCCTGGTTATCATGTCCAATTTCCCAGGGCTTCCTTCCTTTAATTTCAGTGCTAGCCTTGAGTTTGGACAATGCCCCTGCCTTTGGCACGAAGTTCTCTGAACTGACTGATGTGGCAAGAGGGCTCTGTCTAGCCAGGAGGGAATGGGGGTGCTGAGGCAGGACAGTGATGGAGCTCTTTGGACTCAGGCGAGAAGGACTATAAACCTCAGGCACCTACTTTGACTGTTACTGCTAAGGATGACTGACTTGCTAGGTGCTTTGCTGCTGTGGTCTCATTAAGCCCGGCAAATAGCTGCTCAGTGCTCCAATGGACTTGGGATCTCACTGATGAGCTAGTTCTTTCCAATGTCCAGATGAGATGGAGATGCAGCCAGCTCCCCCAAGTGACTCCCCTACACCTTGCTTTCTCTGGACATAAGTAGGATGATGAGATCCTCTTCTCACATAGCCTGCCCTCTCGCACGTCAGTGGAAACCCCCTTTCCTCTCACACTTTCCTGGGTTTTGTCATGGGTTACAACCTACTCCCCCCACTCACACCTCACCTTTGCCCTTGGGTGATGCTCACTGTCAAGCCTTTGGTGGGGGAGTGTCCCCAGTCTTACCCTCCTACAAAAGTATGCTAGGAAGCTACCAAACCTGAAGCTGCTTTTCCCTAAATCTCCATAGGCTGCACAGTGCAGAGGCTTCTTTCCTGAGAAACCCTGAGGCGGGTTTTAGGCAGCAGACCCCGGACTTTCTAGTGCTGGGTGGGAGGAGTGCTCTGGCTCTGGCTGTTGACTTTGGTTATGGAAGATTGAGTCTCTCCTTATTGCTTGCCCAGGGCTTGGACCATCTGGGGTGACCTTGTTGCCGGTTTTCCCTGAAAAGTCCCAAGGTGGGGCAGCTCCAGTGGGGATTTCTTCAAAACTACAGTTAGGAGGAGGAGCAGGTTTTGGAAGTGGCATGATGAGCTTCCTGCTTCTCCTTTTGAGTAACTTGGGGACTTCCATGTCTGCATCAGGTCATTGATAGGCTCATTCCATCTACACAAACAGGCATCAATCCACCTTCTCATCCTGTTCTATTCATGCCCAGACTTGTCCTTCGGTCCCCTGGGGATCTGCTGGGCACACTGGACGCCCATCTCTCTCCTTTATTACTTAGGGGTTAGTTGTGGAGCCTGAGGGCTGGCCCTCCCCGTCTCTCTCGCTCCATCACTTATCCTAATGCTTTTGGTCATTTATATTGCTTTCTGCACACACAAGTATAAGGTATTATACTTTAATACGATCCCACAGAGGGCAGTGAAAGAAGAGGTGTGTCTAGGAAATAATGGCAAGGTGGGGCGAGTTTTTAAAGTGGATTACTAGATTGCAGCCATGCAGACACATTTTGTGGCTTTCAAAAGTCACTATCTGGGAAGACTGGGTTCTTACCCCAAGCTTAATGTTGAAACTGCCACTGTTCAAAATACTTTTGGACTCATTCCCTCATGGAATTTCCTTAAGCCATCTTGGGCACATTTTTTTTTTAAATGATCTCCATAGCAGTTAGCAATTGTCCTTTGAAAGCTGACAAAATCAAAAGTAGTTAAGAACCATTTAGTGGACCATATAGATGGTGACCAAACAGAATGGTGCCATCTTGATTACAATTGAGATACCATGGGAAACTAAACCAGTCATGAGATTGCCCTAGAGTCTCAGAAAAATTGTCCCAAGGGGTGGTTAAGTGGTGCAGTGAATAGAGCACCGGCGCTGGAGTCAGGAGGACCTGAGTTCAAATTTGACCTCAGACACTTAACACTTACTAGCTGTGTGACCTTGGGCAAGTCACTTAACCCCAACGGCCCTGCCCTCCCCCCTCCAAAAAGGAAAAAAAAAAATAAAAAAAAAAGAAAAATTGTCCCAGAAGGAAATGCAAAGGATATCTCCCTGCTTGTGTGTGCAGAGATTTTTAGCTGCCTATGTGTGTTTATCTAGCTATGCACCAACGAAACATGTATAATACACACATATGTGCATAAACACCGTGTTCTTGCCGCGGATTTGAGTGAAACACTTAAAGATTCCTACATGGGGTGTTCTGAATGACCCAGAGGCTGAAGTAAGGAGATGTGTACTGCATAATTTCCTCTGGTTGTAGATTGTCCAGAGTGTGCAGTCAGGGGGATGGTGAGCCTCTATCCCTCACCTCCAAGCGTGTCTGTCTTGCACAGAAGGACGACGAGGTGATGCTGAACTTACTCAGGAGGGGAGAGAGGGCTGGACGTCACCACTCTTCACATCAACTACAGCTTCTCCCTGTCTTTTTGATGCCAATATCCATTTGGTAACACAGGGTCATGAGGTCGGGACACAGGCTCCAGGGCTTTACAAATCAGGCATTAAAAAGAGAAGGAAGGAAAGGGATGTTGCCAAAAGGAGAAGTGTGAGAAAAAGAGAAGAGGATGATTGACAGAGTGTCCATGTTCTCCATTGGGTTCCTTGTGATGCTGTGAGGTAGCAAAGATACCCCCAACATGTTGGGTGAAACCACTGGATGAGGGCTGCCTCTAGTGGGCATGTGTGGGTTGGCTAGGATCAACCATGGAAGGAGTATCATATGATTGCATAGATGAGAAGGGGCACAATGTACTTTTAAACAGCATTTCATCCAAAATCTCTCCATCAGAACCATGACCTCTCTGCTTTGGAGAAGAGTTTGTTTGGCTCACTGAAAACCAAAGGCGCTTTCTTGGCTGGGGTTGCCACCCTCCCTAGCTTTGCAGGATTTTCCCAAGTTTGCTTGGGCTCTGTGATACCAAAGCCCTCCTTCCTCTCCCCATCCCTACATCAGAGCTGAGGGTGTTGAAGCTTCCTCTGAAGTCAAAGACAACACTGGTTTGGCATCTTTAAGGCTTCCTCTGCCTGAAGTCCGCTGGGGGCTAGGCCCTGACAAGGTCATTCAGGCCTGAAAGCTCAGTCATCCCTGACCCTACCCCCTCTTTCACGTCCCATCCAGTCAGTTCCCTGCTATTCAAGCCCTTCTTGCCACCCACATGTTCTGCACCCTCATTAAGTCCCATGTCTCCTCTTGCCTGGATTATCGTAGAAGCTTTCTAATTGTTCTCCCAGACTTCCCATCTCAGATGTTGCCTATCCATCCTTCAGCCAGATGCCAAAATCATCTACTGAAGGCACAGATCTCACTACTCTGACTCACCCTTGCCTCTAGTCTAGCATTTTGGGCTTTCTACATTTGGGCCCCAAATTCCCCATTCCCAAGCCTCTTCCACGCCCTTCTTAATACGTCTTCCCTTCCAGCCAAACCTGACTTTGCCTTCTATCCTTTCTCCCATTTCTGTAGAGTCACAAGGTCCCTTCCCTAGCACCAGACATCTACCCTTGTGATCTCTGCCCATTGAGATTGGTCTCTGTCTTCAGTGCCCAAGTCAGGGTCCGTTTCTGCCATGACACTGTCCCCTAGCCCAGCTGGGAGGGTTCTTTTCTTTCTGATGCTTCCCAGTGTTTAATCATATCTTTATTTTGTCTCAGGGCTGACTCCTCTGCATTGTTTGGCACCAGATGCCAACTCACACTCTTCCCACCCCTGGAGAGAGCATTCACCTTGAGGTCATCTTGTATCCTTGGCACCCCAACCCCACCCCCAGTGATAAAATGCCTTTGGAGTTGGAGGTCCAAGGTGCAAACTCAGCTCCTGTCATCTGGAGCAAGGAGGCTTCTCCTCTTCCTGGGGGGTCTTAGTGTTTCATCTGGAAAATTTGGGGGGGGGGGCTAGAAGGCTTGAGAGGTTCTTTTCACTCTAAATCTGGGATCTGTCCATTATGGGGAGTTCCATACATGACACAGTAAGCATTTATAACACACATTCTCTCAGAGATTTATAGGGAGAGAGGAAAATAGATGCAGCCATAAATAAAAAGCAGCGACTGTCTCTTCTTCTTTCTAGAAGATGAACAAAAAGTCAGATCCTAGAAACGCTCAGGCTCCTGGGGTGTCTGGGACAGTTGACTGACTTATGTCAGTGGAGGGAGTGTCCATGCTGGAAGGTCTCAATACTAATTAAATCAGAGAAGAGAGAGACAAAGAGAGAGGGAGGAAGGAAAGAAAGGGGGGAAGGAGGAAGGGAGGGAGGGAGAGAGACAGAGACAGAGAGACAGAGACAGAGAGACAGAGACAGAGACAGAGAGAGAGGGGGAGAGAGAGACAGAGACAGAGACAGAGACAGAGACAGAGACAGAGACAGAGACAGAGACAGAGAGGGAGGTAAAGAAAGCGAGGAAAGTTTTGCTTCTATGATCAGGACTATCTATGACTGTCTGCAAAGCACTAATTGCTCCACCTTCCCCAGCAGGACATAGAATCTTTGAGAACAGCGGGAACTTGTCCATTTTTGACTTAGTCTCCTCTTGGTCTTGTGTGGACCACAGCTGTTGCTTAAAGAATGTCTTTTGGATTGAATCGACTTGAGTGGTACCTGAGTCTTGTTGGACAGCAGACTGTGATTAACTGAAATGGAATTTTGCCCAGTCTGTTTTTTTTTTAATCCTTTTCCCTATTGCAGGCCCATTGCCATGTCCTCCTCCATGGAAGTAAAGGGGACCTACTCTTACCATCCTGTTTCGAAGCGTTGGGAAGGTTCCCTAGGAGCTAGGGCACCCTCACTTCCTTCCCAGTCTCAGGCAGCACTCTCTAGATCCCATATAAATAGATCCGGCTTGGGATTCAGAAGCTCTGCTCAGGCCACAGATGGTTTGGAAGGCAATCATCCCTGCAGCAAACCCCTCACTCTGTTAATTGAATTAGATGCCAGCAGGACAGCAGGATGGGGGCTTTCCCTGTGAGCTATTTCTGAGGTTGTTTTGCCAAGTAGACACTGAAAAAAAATGAGGCTGCCTCAGCAGAATGAGGGTCAACGTGGTTGCTCAGAAAAGTAGAAGCAGTTGGTTGACATGACCTTGGGTGATTGAAAAGGAGCTGGCTAGAGAGAGTCTGCACCATGTTTTCTGTAAGTAGGCATGGCCGAGCACATGGTGCATGGGCACATGGCGTGTGGAACAGGGGTGGAGCTGGGCACGATGTTTACTGTTCACATACCGGGCACTGTTGGAGGCATTGCAGGGGGGACCTGAAGGAACATTCCACACGGGTCAGCTCCCATTGGTCTCATGGGTTATGTTGACGAAATGTTTGTATTTTTTATTGCACATATAAATACACACTCAAGTCTGCATTTGGCTTTTTACTTTGCCTATTTCATGTTATATGCCAGTGGCTCCTTGTCAGGATTCGGGTTAGGAAGACCAATGGCCAGAGATGCTCATACTCCTACTTGCCTTTGCCCGGCAAAAAGTTAGGCAAGTTCAGATTTGTTCCAAGACCTCCAGAGAGCTGGACAGATCTTCATCAGCTTGATTCCTGGAGGACATGGACAAGAATCATGTAGGGTAAAAAAACTTGGATGGGTCACAATCCATACTGGTGGAAGGGCTGTGCACATCAGTGAGATCAAAGACCCATGCAGTCATTAAAATGCACGCAGGTGCCCACTTGGTCATTAATTAGACCTTTTACTATGTGCCATCCATCAAGAACTTTATTTACAGATGAATCATAGGACCAGATCAAATAAATAAACAGCCGCTTTTTACTGTCCACCCTCAGGGACAGATGCGTGCTCCCCCTGAGTCAGAGGACCCGGGTGTGGGTCCCACATCCAAGGCTTCCCGTGCGGTCCGGGACACGTCACTGAGCCCCTCTGGTTCTGGGTTCTCTTTGCTGTAGGTTTTGCATGCTCCCTCTCCACTTCCTTCCCTCCACCCTTTTCTTCCCCTGCCCTGGGTCCTGCAGATTTGCTGATTTCTTAGTCAGGACCCCTCTTTCTTCAACTCACCCGATGCTCCAGACTCCACCTCCCTTCCCAGACCCACTTTATGTTTTGTATTTTTCTGCTTAGAATGTAACCACCTGAGCATAGGGCCATCTTGCTTGTTTAAGTTTGCATTCCCAGAGCACTTAATAAGTGCTCCAGCTACCTGGAAGGGCTGGTATTGGGTGGCCTCCTGGGTCCCTTCCAGATGCAGAGGCAGGCTCTGTGAACTGACCCTCAGTTCCTAGAGGTGATTCTTGGACAACGAGGAGGCTTTGTCGTGGGTATCCTCCTTCCCTAGGCCTTGTGCAAACTTGGATTTTGCTCCTTGGATATTACTTGTCAGTGTGGTTCTTCTTGGGATACAGTAGGTGCTTAATAAATGTCTTTTGACAGACCGATTGTAGACGTGTGAGGACTCCCCCAAGCCCTGGGAGAGCCAGAGCCTAGGCTGAAAAGGAAAACCATTTTCTTCACTGTTTGGTGTCTTTGGGGGTGGTTGGGTGGGTGGGAAATAGCTTCAGTTGAACTGGAGAAAGATCCACAAGCATGTTCTCTGGACAAGGACACACTGAGCAGCCGTCATTCTTCCCTGGCTGGGGGGGGGGAGGGCAGCAGATTATGGGGGCTGGCAATCATCCATCACATCTAGGCCTCCACTTGGAGAGGCCGGATGACAACAACTCTGCAGTGGGCAGTCTTAGAGGTGCCCTGCTGCAGTCTATGCTGGACAGCCACGCTGTGCTTGGGTAGGGCCCGGCTGGAGCTGGACGCCTGGGACACCCGCCATGCACACTTCCTCATGGGTCCAGGGGCACCTCCCGAGCCTTCTCCCCAGCTATACTTTGTCTTCTTTAGAGTAGCTGCTACTTGTCTCCGACCTTTGATTAAGGGCAAGGAATCTGCCAGGAGTCTCCACCTCTCATGAGCTGCTTTCCTGAAGTCTGGATGTGCTGCCCCTGAAAGGGGAAGGGGACACCTGCCCTGTACCTGGCACTGTGCCAAGAACTTCCAAATATCATAGCATTTGATCTTCCCAACAACATAGGAAATGGATCCTCATTTGTCAGTTGAAGATAGTGAGGCAAAGGGCCTTTCCTGGTCACACAGCTAGAGGCTGGAGCCGGATCTGAGCCCAGTCTTCCTGACTCCAGGCCCTGCAAGAGGCACTCCCCAGGCAGCATGTGAATTGTGGGCCCAAGCACCATTGTGCCCCTCCAGGTCTGGTCTGACCAGGTCACCCCCCTCTAGCATCAGACCCTCTTCCTCTCTGGCCTCTGCAAATTCAAGCTGAAGTAGCCCTTTCAGAGTCTCCCCTGGGTCCATGTGTCCTGCAGGATGCCTGCTCTGGACCTCTGGCTAGTAGGGCTTGTTCACAGATTTCACACTAACTACCAGAACAAGCCAGCCTCGGCCCCTGGTGGGCGTCTGGGGGTCTCTGCTGCTCCCCACTCCTCCCAGTCACCTTGGTCATTGGGCAGCATGCTCCAAATAGCCTGTTTTCTCAGTGGCATCCAGTGCTTGCTGCTGACCACATTTCAGCAGTGGGGTGGGATTACATTCTTCTCTAGAGAAGCTTCATGTTATGAGATGGGATTTCCATGTGCACCATGGATGCTTCCAATGTTGCCATCCAAGATTCCCTGCAGGCTGGTGGCATCCTCTGCCCATGCAAGGACCTGGAGCTTGTCCTAGAGGCTGCCACCTGCCCTGCTGGAATCCTGCCTTTCATTTTCACGCACAAGGCGGGAATTGGGGGTGGGCAGTGGCTGGGCACTCTCTGAGACGCGCATTGTGATAGCCTTGCCTCGCAGCAGAATCCGCAAGCTGCTCTCCAGGGCCTTCACATCCACACTTGGCTTATCCTGCAAACAGCTGCTCTGAGATCAGGGACTGTGCCTGCCTGACCCCTTCACGTGCGTTAGCTCCCTATGTGAGAGCAGTGCCATGTGTTGGCAGTAGTCCTCCCTCCCCTGCCCTCTCAGACTCCCCTGGGGACACTGGCAGGGCTCCTCCCGCTGACCAAGTCCAGGTTATGGGGGGGAGATTCAGCAAAGGGCTGGAGTCCGCGTGGGAAAGGGACCCCTGACCTTCTTCCTCCGCTGGGAGAGCCGAGTCATTCATTTGCTACGATTTTCATCATTTTCCATTCTGTGCCATCCAGGGAGCAAAGAAATGAGTTATGGGGAAGACCCCGAGGAGGACTGGCCGCAGAAGGCCTCCTCTGATTATCTGAAAGGCTCCGCCTGCTAACAGTTCCTTAGGAGACTCTACTTTCCCCAAGCCCCCAGCTGTGCTTTGTACGAATGCCCCTGTTTACCAGCTTCTCAGGTAGAATGATGCTGTTCTGGCATTCACAGAACCCAGCGGGGTGCTTAGCATGCAGCAGGCGCTTCATAAATGATCGTCATAGATTTTCCTCCCTGCAGTAGGAATGATACAAAAGTGACTAAGTTTCATGGAAATGTAGAGTCTTAGAGGAAGTGTGTGTGTGTGTGTGTGTGTGTGTGTGTGTGTGTGTGTGTGTGTGCGTGCATGGGGGCATCAGAGGTCAAATGCGCCCCAGATCATCAGTCACCTCCATAACAGTGCTGACAAATGGTCACCGGCCTCTGCTGGAGAGAGGAAGGAAGGAAGGAAACAAGCATTTATTAAGTGCCTACTGTATGCTAGATACTATGTGTGCTAAGTACCTTACAAATATTATCTCATTTTATCCTCAAAACAATCCTGGAAGGTAGGTGCCCATTTTACAGACGAGGCGATGGAGGCTGAAGTTAGGTGACTTGCTTAGGGTCACACAGCCAGTGTCTGAGGCTGGATCTGTGCTCTGGTCTTCTTGACTCTGGGCCCCCTGATCTATTGGTTGAACCACCCTGCTGCCTCGGGTGGGAATGCCCCCTTTCCCAAGACAGCCCAGACTGTCTGACCTGGTCTGATAACCAGGGAGCTTTTCCTTTAGGTTGAGTGTCAATTGTCCTGCCTATGACTTCTGTCCTTTGGTCACAGTTCTGCTCCCTGGGAGTCACCTCACTGGTCAATCCCCCTTTTCTGTGATGATTCTTCTTCGTGCCCTCCAGCACAAGCCCAGGGCTTTTCTTCTGACCTTTAAGTAACCTGATTTGTCCTGGGCAAATCCATAAAATCTGTAGCTAGGAAGTGTCTGAGGCTGGATTTGCACTCAGGTCTTTCTGCCTCTGTGCCCAGTGCTCTGTGGTGCCACCTGGCTGCCCCTAAGAACCCTAAGATGGCGCTGGGCATTTGGGAGGTGAAGACGACATGCTTGCATATGTGATTGCCCAGGTGTGGCTCGTTCCTCCACTAGCACAGATTGCGGCCCCTCCATGCCTTCTCATCCTGGGCAGTTCATCTCCAGGATTTTCCTGACCCTTCTAAGTGGATCCACCCAATATTCTTGTCCTACTACTTGGGAGACACCAGAGTCCAGCTTGGGCTTTTGGTCTGCTGAATGTCATTCTGTGTTCACTGGCTGTCGAGATTTGGCAGCTGGTGGCACCCCTCCATGAATCTTTGCATTGCCCTGTGAGCTAATTCTGCATTTAATCTTTCTGGTGCTCCATGAATTACAGCCCCCTCCCTGGGAGGAGAGCCTCATTGATGATGCAGGCTTCCTGAGGAACAGAGGCTTAGCACCACTGAGTGACTCCATGAGCCCCTCAATGCCCCTTGCTCCCACCCCCCCATGCCCCAGCTCAGCCCTGTGGAGTGGCAGCCTCAGAGTTAGAGGGAATCTCAGGGAGCAGCCAGTCTTGACCATTGTGCCTGAAAAGGAGTCTGGTCTGCAGAATGATGAAGTGGCCACCCAGCTTTGTCTGGGAGAAACCACCTCCTCCAAGGCAGCCAGGCCACTTGGGGATATTTCTAATTGTCGGGAAGGTTCTCCTTCATTAGAAACCGAAGCAGCCACAGCCTATTACTTCTTATTCTACCTTCTGGGATCTTCTTTCTCCTCTGCAAGCCAGCCTATCAGTGCTTGTAAACGGCCATCTATCTCATCCCCACCCCACAAGTCAGCCTTTTAGAGGCCAGACAGCCCCAACTTCTTCCACTGAGCCTCCCACGATGCTGGTGGCCTTCCTCTGAGTGTTGCACGACCTGTGTAGTCTGCCTGGGACACAGCAGAGGGCAGCTGGCCCTGGGACTGGCTGTGGACTTCCCTCAATCCTTCTCGTCGAGGACGGTTTTAAAGAGCACTCACGGAAGCAGCTTGCTTGGAGGCTGATCGATCCTGTGAATTCCTCAGCTGTTTCCCTTAGTTGTCTTTAGAACAAATTAAATGGTGAAGACAGTTATTCCTATGGCCCTCTGGGGACACCACGCTGGTTGAAAGTCACTGTGACTTAGAGAATGAAGTTTTGCTTCGCCCAGATTTTAGACAAACTTGAAAGGCGGGATGACAAACATGTTTCTTTTGGGAATTGAAACCTGGGGGGGGGGGGTAACGATCTGCCACAAAGGGCAGAATACCTCCATTGTGTCCTGGGGAGCACTCGATCCCGGAGCAGAGTTGGGGATTGGGAGACGGAAGACTAATTCATCTTCACAGAGAGAAATGACCTTTTCTCCTGTTTCAGGTTTGACTTTCATGTCCTATGCAGACGGTGAGGAACAAAGGCCTTCTGTCTGCCCGAACAGGTGACAGGAGACACCTTGGTAGCTCCCTCCCCAGTGATGATGGACACGCTGCACCGCACTGAGGCCTTCACTCACTCACTCTGTCTTTATTTGTTCTCCCAGACAACATACATCTGCTCTACGTGCTATGGGAGCACTGTCCTGTCCCTGTCCTCAGGTACCTTGCAGCTTAAGACTCATCTATCAAGGAGCCAGGACATGGGAGAGAACCTTCTAAGTGTTTGACAGAGTTCAAGACAGAGTGAGGGGGAGACTTTGAATGCTTCCGTGGGTCAGTGGACAGTTTCTAACTCTTGGGTCCTTTGTATGCCTGCATAGATGGGCAAAGGCAATAATGCCAGAGAAGCTGTGTTCTGGTTTTTAATTTTTAATGACTTAAGAATCATAGTCAGAACATAGTTTATAAAAAACATGCCCATTGTCCTAACACCTTTATTCTCTGTGATGGTTGACCTGAAATAATTTCGGGCCTGCAAAGTGCTTTATATATTTCATGTCAATGGATTCTCAAAACCTGGGTCCTACCCACTCAACAGGTTTGATGACCCCCATTTTAAGGATGGGGAAACAGAGATGCAAAGAGATACATAACATCATGGGATCACAGATTAGAGGTGGAGGGGCCTCAGAGGCCCTTGATGATACAGAGGAGAAGTGACTGGTCCAGGGTCACACTGGCAGCTGGTTTTAAGCCCCAGTCTCCCTAACTCTAGTGCTGGTCCACTATGCCATGCTGAAACTATTTGCCTATGACCACCTAGATTAGTGTTAGATGCTCAGCACTGGCTGTGGAAGGAGGCACTGAACCAGATTAAAATGTAACCGGGAAATGCTTACGAAAACAAATAGAATACAACCCAATGTAGAAACTGTTAATTTGTGGTTTTCTAAGACAATTTGCAGAAACAGGGATCAGTTTCTATGTGAGTTAGACACCACTGGCTTGGATGACAAGTGGCAAGATTACAGCCTGAACGCCTCTTGATCTTCCAAGCTGAAGCCCACAAAACATCCCCATCTCTGAAGAATCAGCACGACATGTGACCCAATGGGAAGAGACACAGGGGCTGAGGGGGGCCACGATTCTTTGTGGAGGATTCAGGGCAGCTGTCAACAGGAATTCCAAAGAGTGAGAAGGGTTGGGTGGATCACAAGCACTGCCAGCTTTGGAGGGTGCGCCTCTGCCAGTGAAGTCCTGCATCCACAGGACTGCAGGGCTCAAGTGTCCTTCCATCGAATCCAGTACTTTAGTGGGTCCTGTTTTCTTTCCCCTTTTTGGTGGTGGGGGAAGGGAATGGGAGGCAGATGTTTAAGCCTCACTGTCTTCTCTCTTTTCATGAACTGCTTACTTGTTTTCCCAAAGATGGCAGAGGTGTTTACACCCAGGTGATGCTTGAACTTCTGTATTGTGGTCCATAGTAAGACTCTGACTTTCTCCCTCTCTCCATCTCTCTCTCTCTCCCTCCCTCCTGTCCTCTACTCTTCTCTTTTCTCCTCTCCTCTCCTTTCCTCTTCTCTCCTTCTCCTCCTCCTCCTTCTCTCTCTCTCTGTCTCTGTTTCTCTGTCACTGTCTCTGTCTCTCTCTCCCTCTCCCCAGCTCCTATCCCCTGCTCAATGCACTCCTTCCTGTTTCAAATGAGGATCAAATAAGACAAAATCTGTAAAAAGCCCACTGCACAGTGTCTGACATCTATTAGGCACTATACAAATGCTTATCCCCCCACCTATCCTGACCGGGCTGCCTGCCCTTCAGTCTTAAGAGCCCTCTACCTGCATCCCCTTCCTGGATCTGTTCTGGTGTGGAATGCATGGCCTGGGGAGATGTGGGGAGCCCTTGGATGCCCAGGTGTCATTCTGTTCTGAGAGGTTGCGGAATGGCCAGCTCCAAAGGTTGCTTGACTGTGGGGCACTCAATTGCTCAGCTTTCTTCAGCCTCCCTCCTGCACAGGCAGAGGATGCAAACACAAAAATGAAGCAGTCCCTGCCCTCAGGGAGCTTCCCTACTACCAGAAGGATGTCACACCAGACAGTTGGCATATTGGTGACTTCTGGGGCTTGGGATAAACCCTGATCGCATCTTTTAACTAAATTTTTCTTATTAACAAAAAGACCACTGTTTTCTCTCCTCCCCCTCAATGGAAAACAAAACAAAACAAAATACAAAGCTCTTGGCAGAATCAAGCAAAACAAATAGTCACATTGATCAAATGGCTCTATCAGCCCTATATGGCGCTACCCTCCCTGGTAGGGGAGGCCCCGTGGCTCCACTTGGATCTCCGTAATCAGGGTTGGTCCTTTCATTGAGCAGAGAGCCGACAACTTTCCAAGTCTCTCGTCTCTCCCATGTTGTGGTCATCACATTGTTTTCTGGGTTCTGCTCATCCTACTCAGCCTCACTCTATTAAGCCTTTATTGAAGGGGATACTCAAGCAAACTTGGTCATGGGAGTTTCTTGGTCCCGGATCCTCATAATAATGATCTAATAACACGCAGAGGGCTGGTGATCAACCTGGGTCAGGGTGGGAAGGAGGGGGGAAGAGGGGGAGCAGGAATGAGGGAGAAGGAAAGGCGGGGAGGGAGGAGGGAGGAGCTCTGCTGAGGATACCACAAGTCGTCATTGCTGTGAGCAAGCATCAGATGCTCCCACTTGTGGCTGGAGCCTAGGTGTTTTGCCAGTAACTTCTGTTTGCCCTGATTCCCAGGGACAGTTGGCAGTGCTCTCTTTTTCACGACATTTGGTAACCTAATATTATAGAAATCTTTTAATTTAAGGAAATGTGCAAAAGAGAAGTCTGAACATTCTCACCTGTAAAAGGAGGGGGTTAGCCCAGATGTCCTTCAGAGAAGGAAGCAGAAGCAGTGCATCAATAATTCCCCTAAATCTGATAACAGTGAATGGTGCAGCAATGCCAGGCATCCCTGTGAGGCTTTGTGGCTGCAAAGCCTTTAGGAACAGGGCTGCCTTTGACCTGCAGATTAAATTGGGATAGAACCCTGGGCCTGGTATCAGGAAGACCTGAGTTCAAATCCAGCCTCAGACACTTAGTAGCTGTGTGACCCTGGACAAGTCCTTTCACCTCAGTCTCTTTGCCTGTAACATGAAGATAACAGAAGCACCTACATCACAGGGCTGTTGTGAAGATCAAACAAGGGAATATTTGTAAAAAAGCACCTAGCACCATGCTGGACACATAATAGGTGCTGTATAAATGCTCATTCCCTTTCCCAGTCAGGATCCAGATTCTAATCTCAGCTTGGATCCTTAGTCCCAGTTCAACCTTCCCTGGATCTCAGGTTGCTGTTCTGTAGAATGGGGAGCCTCTTGGTGACCTTCTAGCCCTGAGCCAATAACCCTGTGACTTCTGTGAGGTTAGTAAGTCATGTGCTGCTCGGTGACTCAGGCCGGAGTGTTACCACATCCTGCCCTGCTCAGAAGCCTTCTCTGCATCCCTGTCACCTCTGGAAAAATATAAATCTATAGGTGGTTTAGCTAGGTGATGGAATGGACCTTATTTTGCAAACAAAGCAACCTAAAACCCCTGAAGCTGGGATCACACAGAGAGTAAGTAATGGGCCAGGATTTGAACACAGGCCTTCACCCATGTGCTTGCCCATGCCTGGCCATGCTCATTTCCCACTATCACCTTTGAGTGTTTCTGTCCTGAGAGTCTCTTTCCAGGAAGCCTTTGTGATGCTCCTTCTTGTCCCTGCTCCCTCTCCTCCAATTTCCTTGTGTTTACTTCTCACTGTGCATGTTATGTGCCCTGGGACAATTTTGTATTTATATCCCTAGCACCTTGGACAATGCCTTGCACCTAGTAGGTATCTAATAAATACTTGTTAAGTCATTGATTTTGACTGTAGGAAAATCACTTAACTTTCCCATGCCTCAATTTCCTCATCTTAATAAGAGGGGTTGAGTCTGATGGCCTCTGAGGTTCCTTTCCCCTCTAGGTCTGTGACTCTTGACTAATCTTGATCTCTCAGGTTCTTTCTAGCTCTGACCTTCCAGTCCATGGGTCATCCAAGGCTGGACAGTGAATGGAAGGTGCAGAGCCTAGGATAGATTCAGGTTGGGTGAGGTGTGTTAATCTTGGGTTCCTTCCTAGGAATGGGTTCAGCTGTCCCATGTTCCCTGGATCTACATTCAATGCTCTTTCTGCCCATACCTTCACTCCCCACATAGCTGCTCTTCATCCTAGGTGGTGAGGTATTGTCCCCCTGAAATCTGTGTCATGTGGAGACCAGGCTCCCTTGAAGGTGGGAGGATGGATGGGAGGCCAGTTGGAAAAGCCCTTGGGAGAGATAATCTGTGAAACCTCAACTCTTGGCCCTTTCCAGAAGGGGCAGGCTGGGCAAGGAGACACCTTCAGCTCATGGATGTTGCTACCTCTGCCTTCTGGTTTAGGAGCCTGGGATTTGGCCAATGTGCCCTTCGATGTGGCATCACCTGGCACAAGGTCACCTCCTATTTGCCTACAGCCTCCTGAGGGATGGCAGCCCCTCCTTGGCTCCCCTTTTCTCGACCCATTCTGTTCACACCAGATAACGGCACTTTAGGGAGATGAGAGGCTCCTGTGCTTGCCGCTGAGTACTGTGAGGGGGCCGGTCTCTTCTGTCCAGGTGTAGGCAGTTCTCAGGAGAGGGATTAGGGTTTGCTTTGTTTTTTTTTTTTTTTTTTTTTTTTTTCTTTTCTTTTCTTTTTAACCTAGTGTTCCAGGTCGGCAGGAAATTACACTTGGGTATTTGGCCAGCTTTGTGCTCTCTCCATCCTTCCTCTGATTTTCACAGACGAATAAAAGCACTTTTTCTGTTTTGTTAGGAAAGTCAGAAGCGATTTGCCTCGAGGCGTTTTTACTGGTGCTGCGCAGAGGAGGCACTAGGGGTTCTAGCTGTATGTTTGCATCTTAGTTCACTCATCTGCAAAAGGGGCGAGACCAGATGGTTTTCTCCTTTGGCGTCTGACTCTAGGCACCCCCTGGGAAGTGTGTGCCACCTCAGGAGCTGGCTCGCACTTCTGGTACTCCAGAAAGGGACCCCCTTATAACGTGAGGAGGGGTGCAAAGGCACTGACTGTGGAGTCAGAACCTGGGTTCAAATCCTGTCTCTGCGCTTGATGAGCCTCAGTTTCCTCACTCAAAAAAGAAGTTTGGGCAGGGTGGCCGCTGAGGTCCTTCCCAGCCTAAAGCCTTGATCCTATGACCTTCTTGAGGTTCCACCCTTCCCTGCAGAAGGGAAGAAAGCACGAGGGGGTTCAATTCCCGAAGCCGTGTTGGGACCCTCACGTTTCCTAGATGATTCGAGTTAAACGTGAGAAAGGGGAGGACCCCAGTAAACTGAAACTGGAAGGACTCAAATGTCTGGCCTAAGGGCACACAGGTAGCAATACCTAGGCTGGGATGTGACCCAGGGCCTCCACGTGCAGATTCAGCACTGTGCACTGTGCGCGGCCTCAGCCCACCTGCGGGAGAGCGCCTGCCCTGCAGCCTCTGCGCCTTGGGCGCGTGGCTCTCCGTTCTCGTGAGGCGCACGGGGATTTCTTGCAGAACTCCACCAGGAAGGGGCTCGATGCCGTCATTAAGGGTTAGTAGCGTTTATTACGTTCTCCCAAAAATCCAGGCTCTCTGCTTCTCCGATAAGCTAGTCAGCTCATCGACCCCTGCCCCAAACGCATCGGGAATGAACAAGGGCGTTGGAGCTGAAGCTTGGTCCTTATTGTCACTGGGACCGGGAAGATTGGGGCTCTTCCCTCCGCGCTGTTATGGGGGGGAGGCATTCAGCTGCTGTTAAATATACCCGCCTCCTGCCAATCCACGCAGTCACAGAGCAGCCTCCGCTCTGGAATACGCGAATTAATTCAGATTCAGATCTGGAGCCCTTTCCCAAATTTGGCGCGATCTGTCACTTCGAGAGCTATTTCGGTGCCTTCCAAGAAGGCTGAGAAGGATGGGATTTATGAAAACCTTTTTCAAAAGCAGAAATTTTGACAAATCTGCTAACCTTTGGTGCCTGTAAGTGTTTCAGACACCTGCTAAGCCATCCGCTGGGAGCGGGGCTGTTTACACTCCTTTCGATGGGAGCCACTAGGGATTCTTCCGGGGAGCCCTCAGATCCTTGGTCAAAGGCACCAGCACCCTAGGGGGAGCCTGCCCTCTCCCAGGGCTAGGGGGGTGAAAATGGCCTAAGCTGTCATCTCTCTCCCTTGGACTTGTCACTCCCAGACAACGTTTGACCTGGAGAGTAACAGGAAGCCCAGGCCACCAGTGCTAACGCCTGTTGGCCTGTTTTTTCCCTGAATCTTGTGGTGGAGGCCACAGTACCATTCAGGACAGGAAGGATTTTGGTTTCCCTGTTGCTGCTGTGGAAGAACTGAGTCGTTTTTTTAGGCTCCACGCAGCATGGGGTAGAGGGATCAGAAAGCTGGTGGAGGAGCCAAGAAGACCTGAGGTCAAGGCTCACTTTGCACATGGGGCTGTGTGACCCTGGATAAGTCACCTGATTTCTCAGGCAGCTGCCTAAAGAGGAGGAGCAGAGGTGCTTCCTCCAGTGACTCTTCCCTGAACTTCTTCCTGTCCTTCTGGCTCTAGGACAGGTACCACGTTATGGGCAGTGGTCTGGAGCATTCTCTTTCCTCCTTATCTCCTGAGTATCTTGGACTTATTGTAAGGGTAGGGACAAGCGTCCCCTCCTCCAAGAGGCCATTCTAGACACTCCTAAGCACTAGTACCACCATCTTCCCAAAGCTTTGTGCATATTTGCATTTCAGTGATAGGTTGCCCTCAGGTACCTGGATCTCCTGGTGCCTTAAGCTCTACATTTCCCACAAGCTGTCCCTCTATCCCACCTCAGGTACACACAGAGATGTCACACTCATGATGACCTCACCACTATCCCCAAGGGTTCCATGTCCATTTTCCAAGGCTGAACTTTTATCATTCCACATTTTCTTCTGCCTCATGGACCCTGACCCTGTTCTCTCTCACTCTGACCTCCTACCCATCCACCCTTCTGTTCTTCCCCAGAAGGCTATCCCTCCTGTAGGAGCAATACTCTTCTTCCTTGCCTTTCTCACCCTCTTGGTGAGTCTGTTCAATTCTATAATTTCAAATTCCTATATTCCTGGCCCTCATCTCATTTCATCCAAACATCCCCTCTGGTAGTTTTGTCCTTTCCCTATCTCCCAGCCACCTTCTAGGAGGCTCCTTGGAAAACCGGCCACCTTAAGCAGTTCCCCTTCCTTTCCTCTCTGTAGCAGTTCGGCTCCCAGCTTCATTCTTTAGTGAATCGACTCTGTCTAACGTTAGCAATGATTCTTCAAGTGCCAAACTGGACTCTCCGTTCTCGTCCTCCTTGCCTCCTCTGCAGCCATCGATACTGCTGTTCTCCACCGTTTCCTCATACTCTCTCCTTTCTTGAGTTTTCTTTTACTGGACTGAAAACTTTGAAGCTGTTCCAAGTGATGGTCTGTTTCTCTGTCATCATCTTTCTTGACCTTTTTGCTGCATTGGAGGCTGATGATCACCTCCCTTGCTACCACCTGAATAGCCAGATGGGCACCTCTTGCCTAGATCAATCAACAGCCTTCTAACTAGTCTTCTCACTCCAAATCTCTCCCCACTTCAGTCCATCATCTTCACTGAGACGAAAGTTATCATCCCTAAGCATAGATATAGATGCCACCATGTGACTCCCATAGCCAGTTGATCCTGGTGGCTTTCTGTTGCGTCGAGGCTCAGTCCTCGGGTTAGCCTTTCCCAGTCTGTCTTTCCCTCTGTATTTGACTGTATGCCCTCTCCCACATTTAGTGATCTGGCTGAACTGAATTTCTCTCTTTTCCTCACACAGGACAACGTCTTCCATCTCTGAGCCTTGTCCTAGCAATTCCCCATTCCTGGGATACCTTCCCTCCTTACCTTGACTCCAGAGAACCCATGTCACACTTTAAGACCTGACTCAAAAGTGCTTTCACATGAAGCCTTCCTTCTCCCATTACCCTAAATGCTCGAGCCTGTCCTCACAGCAAAGTTAGAGTGATTCTCTCTGTATTTATTCACTGTGTACTCACACACAGCCTTGCCTCCCCTTTGGAATGCAAGTAGGAATTGTCTCATCTCTTCATTTCTGTCTCTACCCCCAGCAGACTTCCTTGGGATATAGAAGATGCTTACTGGTGCTGTTGGCTGATGGAATGATTGACATGGAAGAGGACGGTGCTTTCAAAGTTAGAAAGCCATGGTTTCAAATCCCACATCTCTGCCTACTAGCTGTGTAATCCTGGGAAAGGTGTTTTGAGTCTCTGAGCCTCAGCTTCCTCATCCATACAATGGGTACAACAATACCTCCAGCAATGACCCAGCAGGATTGTGGCACAGCTCGAGCTTGGTGGTGCTTGCAGGCCTCAGACCCACACATGTGTCCTCTGCGGCTGTAGTTCATCAGTGCCCTTGGATAAAGGCCGTCGGGGTCTGTGATCACTGGTGTGAAGTGGAGCATTTCCTGGGGCCTGGGTTTGCGGCCTTCTGCTGGGGCGTGGGAATGTTCTTTCTTTCAGGAGATCATCCGTAATCCTGACATTCATTAAAAAGCTAGCTGGAGCGCCCTGCGCGTTTGAACTGTCTTCAGTTTTGCTGGTATTTGATGATCGGCCAAGCAAGAGTCACCTGTGCTCAGGCTGGGACCCTCACGCACCAGGGCTGCCATTTTGTGTGCAGAGCAGCTGGGGGGCCTCCACTTCCTGTGGCCAGATCCCCTGTGGGGAGCTTCTGCTGAGTGCCCAGCCTGGCCTGTTTTGCTTGTCCTGGACACATAACCCCGTGCTTTTCTTGGCAGTAGCACCAAAGTTCTCTGCACACAAACAGTTAGTTGAAAGTCATTTACTTTTCCACACAGGAAACCCAGAGCTCTGCAGCCCATTCTCTCAGGCCCCTTCTCCTCTTTTCCTATTGTTTTTCATTCTCTTAAATGTTCGTCATTAGCACCTTCACATCCCCATAATATTTGCCATGAACTGCTGCCAGGCTGGGAGTCTCCCTCTTCATGCACTGTTCGCCTGCATTCTAGTGGGCGTCACTTGGGAAAGGGTCAGGGCTCCTCTCTGTCCACTGCAGGAAACCATGCTCAGGTCAGAGCATGGTGCCATAGGAAGCATGATGGGTAAGTCACAGGCCCTGGGTTCAAATTCTGGTTCTGCCCTTTGTGACCTGTGTGGCCTTGGACAAGTCACATCCCACTGGGCTTCAGTTTTCTCATCTATAAAATGAGAGGGCCTCTAAGGTTCCTTCCAGCTCCAAATGTGTGATCTCAGGCTAGACACATTTAAATAAATTAATTTTTCAAAATGAGCTCATTCGGTTGTTTTTCAGTCATGTTTGACCTTGGGGTTTTCTTGGCAAAGCTACTAGTTTGCTGCTTCCTTCTCCGGCTCATTTTACAGATGAGGGCACCGAAGAGTGAGCAGAGAGCAGAAACCTGGAGAGAGCAGCATTGGGCTGAGGGACGGCCCCCCTTAGAGATCCCCTAGGTTTGATATTCAGCTCAATAAGCATTTATTAAGCACCTGCTGAGTTCCAGCCCCTGGGCTGTTGAGTGACAGATGAGGAAATTGAGTCTCCCAGACTTCCTCCTTCTCTGACTCCCCTGTCAGGCTGGCTCCTTGCGTGAGAGTGGGCACACCCATTCTCTTCTCTGTGGCTCAGCCCACGTACTTCATGGTCTCCAAGACCCCTTGCAGTTCTACGTTAACTGCCTGACTTTGGCCTCCCCATTGCTCCCCTTCACGACAGAGCTGTGCACTGAGGTCCTGGAAACATCATTCCCTCAACCGCTCTGTCAGGACCAGGCTTAGCCACAGCCAGTCAGACAACCAGATGTTACAGTCCTGCACTGAGTCCAGCTTGGTCAATTCATCCATTTATTCATTCCCTCATCATCAACAACCTATTGGTTAGCGCCATTTTATGTGGCACTCCATGAAGCAGGTCTTGCAGAAGAATTTCTGACCTATAGGCCAAGATGGAAGCCTGTGTGAATGCTAGACTTTCTCTGGCTCCCAGGGTTCCTCTTGAAGAGGAGGAGCAGAGCAGGGGGGTAGTGGGGTGACCTAGGGTGGAAGACTGGGAGAATGGGATGACAAGGAGGCAAAGAATTCTGGGCTGGAGGCTGGGCCTGGTTGGAATATTTGACTCTAGGGTCAAGGGAGAGGTCACAATGGGCTTGGAGGTCTAGGAGAACAGTGGGGAGAGGGCTGGAGTGTGGAGTGGAAGCAGAACCATCCATCAAGGAGTAGCCCAATGACACCTTGACTCAATTCCAGCTGGTTGGCTGCTGGCTATTTTCAGCTTGCTATTGAGGATACAAAGACAAAAAAGTCTTTGGGGGGGAACATATCTTGCTTTCAAGGAGATTCCACTTCATCCCACTGGGGTGGGGGAACTGCAACACTGACAACCCAAAGTAAACGAACGGAATAATACAATTCCAAGAGGGCAAGAGACTACTAACCCAGGGGAGGCATGTGTGGCCCGTGTGTCTGGTGGAGGGTGGGCTTCCAAGAAAGCTTGGGAGAGTCAAGCAAAGGCTGTTCCCCTGAGGCCACAGATGCTCAAGGGTCCATGGAAATGAGTGGGAAAAGAAAACGCCATCTTTACCACCACCCACCTTTGACTGAAATTTGGTGTTTCCTTCAATTGTGCACTTTAAAAAACAAAACCATTCTGAGTCAGGCTCTATAGATTTCCTCAGCCTACCTGAGGGGTCCAATTCAGAGAAAAGGTGAAGAGCCCTTGCTCTAGTGGATTTCCACCCACTCACAGGGTCCCATGGCGGGGAGGGGGGATTTAGAGGGGCTTTTATAAGTCTGTGCCCAAGCAGGTTTGGGGACTGGGATGTCACCACTTGCAAAGGTCCCTCTGCTTTGCTGTTAAATCTTTCCCCTTGGTGAAAGTCCTTTAGTTGCTCCCCCATCCCCCAAACCACATGCTGAAGATCAGCCTGGGTGCAGAGAGGTGGGAGGACCTGTTCTTTAGATGTACCTTGCCTAGGGTAGAAAGATTGGAATGTGTGGGTGGGTGTGGAGGGAGAAGGACAGGGAGTGAAAAAGGCTTAAAAAACATTGTAATCCCTGGAGAGACAGGGGGAAAGTTGGAACAGATGGTTCCTGAAGCTTTGAAACAGCAGCAGGGCATGGTGAGTGCCTGGCTTTTAACTAGCATAGAACATCAAACTGTAGCAAGCCTTTGCGTTTGCTGAAGACTGAGTGAGGAAAGGGGACAAACCTAGTGGAGGAGACTTGGGAATGGGACGTGTATATCCCCCCCGCCCATGTCTGGGTGCATTTTATATATTTATAGGTATGTGTTTGTGTACACGTGTGTGTGCATGCATGCATGTGCGTGTGTGTGTGTTTGTGTGTGTGTGTGTGTGTGTGTGTGTGTGTGTGTGTGTGTGTGTTTGTGTGTAAAGCCCTGGGGATTTGGGCTTATTATTGGTGAGCCTTTGCAGTCCCTTGCCTAGGATCTTGACCTGTAACCCAGTACTCACCCCTTCTCCACCAATTGCTCATTGTATGCTGATTGAGATAACCCTCTTGTTGGAAAGGATGCATCAATCAATGGCTCCATGGAGCTACTCAGCACCTCTGCCATCCCTGGTGACTCCCCAGACCCAGGCATCCATCTCTGATCCTCACTCCCTTCAAGTCTACGTCAGGAGCTTTGGCTGAAAGAATGGGAGAAGAGAAGACTTGGGGGTGGGGGGGATAGTCACACCCAAGATTTGCTACATCATCCCACAGAAGAGAGCTTAGATTGTTCCTCTTGGCACCAGAGGAGAGAAGTAGGAGCAGGGAGCTGCAGGGAGGCAGATTTAGGCTGGAAGTTAAGGAAAACAAGCCTGTCTAAGTGGAAAAACCATCCCCAAGAAGGAGGAGCTTCTTTGGAAGGTGCTGGGCTCTCTCTCACTGGGGGTTTTCAGGCAGAGGCTGGAGGCCCACAGGCTGGGCATGCATAGAGAAGATTCTGATTCAGGGACAGGGGAATCTGATGGCGTTTGAGGTCCTTCCCTACACTGAGATTCTGTGAGATCCTCTTGAAGCCATCTGGCCATGAGCCTGATGGGAGGCATGCCGGGGCAGAAGAGCCAGGCCAAGGACCACTGGCCAAGGCATCTCCAATAAGGCCCAACAGCATCCTTAGCTCCTGGAAAAGAAAAGCTTTAAGATCATCTGTGTCCTGGCCCCTTCTTGTCTGGTGCCTGCTTGGCTCACCACTCTCCTCTGCACTTAATCCTCCACCCTTTAGTTTCTCGTCAGTCCCTGCTGCATCAGGTAGCACCCCGGCATACCCAGGGCGGCTGCTAGCACAGGCTCTTAGATCTGCTTTTCTAAAGGAAAGCAACTCAAAATGGGTTAACAGTCTCACTTTAATCAATCAAACATGTATCATTTACCTAGTTCAGGGGGAAAAGTCAGCCCCCTGAACTTCAGAGAATACA
>CM053585.1:548659075-548711233 GCA_028646515.1 Pseudochirops corinnae | reverse complement strand
CAATCACAAAGCTACAAGGCACGGGCATTCCTGGAAAACAAGCCTGGCGCCACAGGCTCCACGTGATCACATTCAGCCTATTAGGGGACAGAGTATACTTTCAAATCTGGAAAGCTTCTCAGAGCCACTTAAGGCACTTTAGCAAAGGGCCTAGGGGCAGGGGAGATCTTCAGATTCCCATAACACCTGCCCAGCATCCGTGCAGACTGAGTCGAGGAGGAGCCATTGAACAAGGCCCAGGATGCCCAGCCAAACGCCTGCCTCCCAGTGTTCTAGGCAGCTAGAAAATGGCCTCGAGGTAGCACAGGGCCAGTCTTTCTTCTAGCGAGTAAGATGTCTTGGCCTATTGTAGCAGAGTGGTGGAGAAAACCTTATCCTCAGACCATGGTTTTCCAGAATCCCATCCTACTTCTCACATTTTCTGGTGTTCTTCCACATTTTATTTTCTCTCTAAGAGACAGATCCAAAGAGAAAATTTAAGTCCTCTCTGTACTGGGAAAGGATTGATTAGGGTGACTGTCTTCACTTCAAAAGGAAGAAGGAAGGGTCATGGTAGGCTTCTGCAAAGGAAAGCATTTTACAGAGATGTGCATTCTCCAAGAGACTGAGAGCACTTTTTCGTATGTCTACAGAGATCTTTAATTTCTTCCTCTGAAAACTGCCTGTTTATATCCTTTGACCATTTATCAATCGGGGAGTGACTTGTATTATTGTAAATTTGACTCAATTCTCTATATATTTTAAAAATGAGACCCTTATCAGAGACACTAGTTGTAAAAATTCTTTTCCAGTTTTCTGCTTCCCTCCTAATGTTGGTTGCCTTGGCTTTGTTTGTGCAAAAGCTTTTCAATTTAATATAATCAAAATGATGCATTTTGCCTTTCATAATGTTCTCTCTCGTTTGGTCATAAATTCCTCCATCCTCCACAAATTCGACAGACAGACTATTCCTTTCTCCCCTACTTTGTTTACCTATATCATATTCCCATTTGGACTTTATTCTGGTTTTTGGTGTCAGATGTTGGTCTATGCCCAGTTTCTGCCATACTATTTTCCAATTTTCCCAGCAGTTTTTGTCAGCTAGTAAGTTCTTATGACAGAAGCTGGGATCTTTGGATTTAACAAACAGTAGATCCCTATCATCATTGACTACCGTGTCTTGTGTACCTCACCTATTCCAATGATCTACCCTCTATTCCTCAGCCGGTACCAAGTGTTTTTGATGCCTGCTGCTTTGTAATACAGATTAAAATCTGGTACGGCCAGGCCACCTTCCTCAGCATCTCTTTTCATTAATTCCCTTGAGATCCTTTTGATATTATTCTTTTTTGGTAGTTTGATTGGTATGGCATTGAATAAATAAATTAATCTGGGTAGAATAGTCATTTTTTTTTATTATTTTGGCTCAGCCTACCCATGAACAAGTGATGTTTTTCCAATTATTTAGATCTGACTTTATTTGTGTGAAAAGTATTTTGTAAGTGTGTTCACATAGTCTCTGGGTGTGTTTTGGCAGGTAGACTCCCAAATATTTTATGTTTACAGTAACTTCAAAGGGAATTTCTCTTTCTATTTCTTGCTGTTGGGCTTTGTTAGAAATATAGATTTATGTGGGTTTATTTTATATCCTGCCACTTTGCCAAAGTTGCTTATTATTATTATTTTTTATTTCAAGTGGTTTTTTTTTTTATTGGATTCTCTAAGCATATCATCATATCATCTGCAAAGAGTGAGAGCTGAGTTTCCTCTTTGCCTGGTCTAATTCCTTCAATTTCTTTTTCTTCTCGTCTCTTATTTTTACAGCTAACATTTCTAGTGCCATATTGAACAGCGGTGGTGATAATGGGCATCCTTGTTTCACCCTGGATCTTACTGGAAATGCATCTAGCTTATCCCCATTACATATAACACTCACTGGTGGTTTGGGGGAGATGCCATGCTCCCAGAGAGGAGCATCCTTTGGCCCCATTATCTTGCTATAAGCTCGTGTGGGTCATGTAGCCAGACATGGTGGGATCGCCTTGGGTGGAGAACTTAGCCATCGCTGGAGCACAAGTTGGGGCTTTTGTTCATTTTGGGAGAATGGACAAATGGAACTTGACAAGAATTTGTTAGGCCTCTCCTGTGTTCTAGTTCACATGATGGCACTGATTTGGCCCCTCCCTCCTGGCCTCCTATCTGCTTTTTTTTCTTCTTGGGATTTCATGCCATCCAGTCTCCAGGTTCATCCATCCAGAGATGGCAGTGACCTTGGAGGATGTCTGGTGCAAGCCCCCTGAGGCTCAAGGGGGCAAAGGCCTCGCTCAAACTCACTCAACCCCAATCCAAGGTATTCTGACTTGGAATCCCCCCTCTGTCTACTGTACTTGGGGCCTCTCATTTCACCAATTTTTGTTATGCACATAATTGTTAACTGTCTAGGATGGCAGCAGCAGATCTAGAGTGCCAGGCTTGGAATGAGAGGATCCTCCTTGGCCAGTCAATACTAGGGTGACCTTGGGGAAACTTTGTAGGAGCCCCCCTGGTGTGGCCTCTGGTGCAAGGGGCTGCATGGACGAAGGTCAGAGGAGAGGTCAGGACCATCTCTTCAGACCAACAAAGACTCTGTAAAAGGAAGCTTTGGGCTTTCTCCCAGGCAGCTGCAGACTTCATGGGAAACACCATGGTGTTGGTCTGCAGCTCTGCCTGAGCCCGTCCGGTGGAAATGACTTCCAAGGACTTCTCAGCAAAGCTGCAACACTGGCAGTGAATGGCATCTTGCTGGATGGAAGTCGAGTGTTCTCAGAGCTTGTGTGGAATGCGCTCCTGCTGGCGTGGCCCTGTTAGCTTTCTGTATTTCAGGTACTTTCTCACGAGTCATCCTGAGCAATGAGCAGTGCCCGTCTGCCCTCGACAGCTGCCTCTGAGTGCGTGGCTCTTGAAGTGTCAGCTGAGCTACGTGATGAGATGGGGACAGCTCAGAGGGGCCAAAGGCCACAACTGGCGAAGGGGCTTTTATTGTCACAGAGCAATCAATCAGAAAATTCTTCCCTCTTATTTCATAAATGTGACCTAATTTCAGGATCCTTTTCTTAAAAATACTGCCCACCTTGAGGATTGCGAGCGAGAGATATAAACCCCTTTTCAATGTTCCTTTTAATTTGTGTTAACCCCCAGATGGGCCCGTTGGAAAAATGCAGGGCTAAATGTAGCAAACTCTCCCACCCTGGCCTAATTGCCAGCAGGCTTCAATGGGAAATGGGGGTGCTGGGTAAGAGGAGAACTGGGACACTTGGAAGAAGGCGCTTTCCAAGTATTTTGTTTAACTGAACACTATCTTGGATGACAGTTGAGTGTGTCAGTGGAAGCACTGGGGACTGTTCCAAAAACCAGGGATCAGTGGTTCAGGAGGAAGGCTCTTCTCTGTAACGACATTCACTTTTTTTGGACCCAGGGCTGTTTGAGTAGGAGCTTCTGGTGAAAGCTCCAAAATGGCACATTTAGGTTTGCCATGAAGTGCAGTGAGTTGGTGGTAGGAGCTGTGCCTAACTGGAGGCTGCACTGGGTGCGTCTGCCTCACTGGAGCTGTCCAAGCAAAGGCTGGGAGTTCAATGACTGCCGTGTTGCAGGAGAGTCTTCCTGGGGTCTGGATTGTATTGAAAGGCCATTGAGGTCCCTTCCAGCTTCTGTGAGGGACCCTCTAGATTCAGCAAATCCACAAATGGGACCTGCCAAACTTCTAGACCCATCATGAGCACCAAATGTACCACGTTCACCTCCAGATACTATGTTCCTCATGGGGCCTCCCTCCAGCTCACCGATATTGGAAACCACCTTCAAAACCACCATCCCAAGATCATGGGAAGGATCGCTAGGGCACAGAGCTTCAAGGGATGTGAAATGTAGGCCTGCTCTTTGGACGTAGTGAGACACTGGCCAGAAATCAGCAGAGCAGGCAGCTTAAGTCATGCTGCCATGTGATCAGCCAGGAGGCAGGCAAAGAGAGAAACCAAGCTCCGCTTGTCTTTTTGAGGACATCTGTCAGCTCACTCCTGGCTTTCTTTCTTCACGAGCAGTTTTTCTATTCCGATTTCATTTTCTGGAACAGCAAGTAAGGACGTTAAGAAGAAAGGATATACACTTGCTTTTGTTTAGAATCAGATTTTCTTTGTACAGGTAAATATCCCTTTTCATAAAGATCACAGGTCATAGAGATTTCTAGGACCTTCACAGGAGGTTTTGAGCCACCTTTGGTCCCCCCAGGGCAATCAAATATTCCTCCCAGGGGATGTGCCAAATAAGATTGCTAATCCATTTTTGTGGCGACCTGAATCAGTGATTTTATTTGTGAAACAAACTCCCACAGAGGACATTCCATCCAGGATACAGATTGCTAAACCTTCTCTATAATACTGAGGATTGCCCAGGGCACTGAGCAGGGAAGTGACTTTCTTAGGGACTCACACAGAAGCCGGCTCTTCTGACACCAGCCTGGCTCCGTCTTCTCTACTGAGCCTGCGACTCAGCGATTCATAACCACATGGATGATTGAGCTGGAAGGGGCCGTAGAGGTCATTTTGCTCAATTGCTTCACTTTTCACCAGCGGAAGAGCTGAGAGAGGACGAGCCCTGGTCACAAAGGTAATTAGAGGACGGCACAGCTTCCGGTCACCATGTTATCGTCCCCACAGCCCTGTTCTATGAAGCTGGTGTGTGGGAATACTTGCCCCGGTCCGGGGCTGCGGTGAAGGGAGAGTCTGCTGCCTTCTCCTCTGACATGGATTATCCAGTCATCAATGAAGGACATCAGGTCAATGGGTCTTTAAAGCCTAATCCACAGACATTTCTGCCATGCTCTCTGACGCACTGTGTGTTCTTTATTTCACTTGAGCAGCCCAAACCTGTGAGGCTGCTGCTCTAGATACCACCACTTCCATTTTAGAAGGGAGGAAACTCATGCTTAGAATGGATTGTGACTTGCCCAAGGTCACACAGTTAGTTAAGTATCAGAGTCAAATCTGAACCCGCGTCCAGGCTACAAGCAAGTGCAGCCTGTGCTCCCTCCCCCCGGCTGTCTCCATACTGGGCAGGAGACACTTGTCCAGTGACTGCCCTGGTTATGGATGCTGTTGATGATTTAACTGTTTCTCCAATAGTCTCTTCTGTTCACCCCCAAGGAAAAAGTTTTATGTTGAACTGGCAAATGAGGGGTGAGAAGGGAATGAAGTAAGGGCAGAGACTTATTACCTCTTACATAATTTAACAGAAAACGCTGTCTGGCAGACAGTTCAGAGCCATTAATTAGCTGCCCCCTACACATCCTGGGCAGATCCAGGGGAGAGCCAGCCTGGAAGGGAAGATAGAGCAAGCCTGGGGAAGTGGATGGGGATGACCAGACCCAGATCAGAGCTCATATACTCGCTGACAGGGTCAGCCCAGCAGTGCGAGGCTTGGAAGGCCTGTTTGCACGTTCTCCTGGATATCCAGCTTCAACGCTTCCAAAGCATCGCTGGTCTTTGCTTTCCCTTCATGACGCATTGAATCAGCTGCCCAGTCTTGGAGGCAGAGTGGGGAAAGTCCTGAGTGTGAGCACACTAGAATTTAGCAGAAAGATCACTCCTGGGGAATGCAGGCTCATGGGGTCTTCCCAGTAGAGCTACCCCCTCACTGGTCTTTGTCTGACAAGGAGTTACAGGGATAGCGTCAGATGAAAAGCCATCTGCATGTTCGCTGAGAAGTGAAACAAGTAACACGGTGGAGGGAGGGCTGGGCATGGAGTCAGGAAGACCTGGGTCCAAATCTTGCCTCAGACTCTTATTATTATGTGATCCGGGGTCAGTCATTTTGAGGCTCTGTTTTCTTACCTGTAGAATGGGGATACTTCATTAATTAGAGTTTGTATCTCACCAGTGGGTTGTGAGAAGACAGCGAGATGACATCCACAGTGGCTGGACAATCTCTAGTGAGATCAATGCTGTTACCCTGTGGTGTTTGGGAAAGCAGGGGCAAGACGGTCCCTGTGGATGCAGGACAGGGGTCAGAGCAGTGGAGACAGTAGGGGAGGGGGGAGGGGGAAGGGGGGAGGCCGCCCCTCCCCTCCCACCTCCAGGCTCTTGGGCTTCCTCTTTTTTCTCTGTCAATGATGAGCTTTCCTGAAGCACTGCGCCTTGTGGAGTCTCACAGGATCCCATTGCAACCCCCTTCCGTGTGCTGCAGAGAAAATACCTCTGGCTCAAAGCCTGCCTCTGGGGCCTTGGGCAGCCCCTGCATCTACCTGGGCCTCAGCTTCCCCATGTGTACAATGGCGGTGTCATCTCTCCCAGCTCTGTGTTTGGGACCTTGGAAACATTCCTGCCAAGGAAGGACTACAGTCCCCATTGGCCAGATGTTGAAACCGAGCCCAATTTGGCAATGACATTGCTGGTTGATGTCAAAGGCAGACTCGCACCCAGGCCTTGTAGGCTCCAATCCTCACACAAAAGCTGCTACCCCAGGGTTTACTCAGGCAGGAATAAGGTACAGACTCTCTCAGTGGAGGGCTTTTCCCTAAATGGATGTTTGAAAGAACACATCCCAGGACTGTAGGACTGTAGGGCCCCAGAGTCAGAGCTGGAAGAGACTGCAGAGGCCAGCGTGTCCAACCTCCCCATTCTACGGATGAAGAGACTGAGGAGGGAAGATCTGGAGTGGTTTGCCCATAGTATGGAACTGAGGGAGGGTTTGAGCTGGGTGAGTCCAGCCTTTTCTCCAGGCAGTGCTGGGTTTACATTGTAGACAGAGGAGCCCTGGGGGTAGGGAGAGGTAGCCAGATAACTCAGAAGTAAGACTCAACCCTGCCTCTGCTGGGAGGCTTGTAGAGGAGAGAAGAGGGCTGAGAACCAGGCAGGGTGGCCTCCTGTGGAGTCAGGAAGACCCAAGCCCACGTCCCCCCACAGCCACCTACTAGCTGGTGTGTGTATCTGTGCATGTCTGTGTCTATGAGCGTCTGTGCATGTGTCTACTTGTAAATATTTGTATAAGAATGTGTGTGTGCCTCTGTGTGTGTCTGCGTGTACCTGTGTATATGTCTGTATGTCCGTCTTTGTGTGTCTCTGTGTTTGTGTGTGTCTGTGAGTGTCTGTGGGTGTGTTTGCTTGTGAAAATTTGTATAAGAATGTGTGTGTGTGTGTCTCTGGGTGTGTTTGTGTGTCTGCGTGTATCTGTGTGTATGTCTGTATGTTCATGTTTGTGTGTCTGTGTGTTTGTGTGTATGTCTGCGTGTGTCTGTATGTCCGTGTTTGTGTGTGTGTGTGTGTGTGTGTGTGTGTGTGTGTAGGAGAGTGCAAAGAGAGCTCAGAGAAAGCAGAAAGGGAGCATCATGGACATTGTGTCATCTACAGAGGCTTTTTGAACAAGACAGACTCCCAGAATCCCTGCTCTGAGTTCCGGGCTGTGTCTGCCTCTGAGTTTGCCAGTGACTGGGGACAGCCCAGGGTCATTAGGGGACACAAGGTCTGGGCTTGAGATCAGGTGAGTCTGGCCTGAAGACCCAGGTGAGTTACTGAGAGGCCAAGACCTGGACAATGTAGGGCACAGGTGATCCTGCCGGAGAAGCTGTCTCCATCGTGGTACAGAATGTGGGTCTAATCTGGAGAGAGCACAGGTTCTTGAGGCAGAGAATACAGACCCCCCAGACCCCCAAGAAGAATGAGGAGGTCAAAGCCCAAAGAGGAGGGACCTTCAGGGCCTTTTTACCTCATCAGACATGGCCTCCACTTGTCCCATGGCTTAGTGCAGCTGCCTTTTCCATGTGGTCTGGGCTGGACAGCCTCTCCACTGGCATTGTGTGAGCCTTCCTGGATGCCATGCCTTCTTCCTGCCTGGGGCCGGGGGAGCACTGGACTCTTTCCTGCTATGAGTATGGAGGTTGGCTTTGGGGGACAGGTAAGTGAGGCCCCTGGGGCACATCCAGCCTCATTTCTGCAGCACAGCCCCTCACATTCTCAGAAAGCAATAGTCCCTTGCTGACTTCTCCTCATGTCTCCCCAAGTCTTCCCTAAGGCCAGACTAAACTCCCCATTTCCTTCATCCTGCCTTCCTGTGGCTGGGCCTTAAGGCTGTCACTGTCCTGGAACTCTCTCTGACCTGGTGTCTTTTCCACCATGTCCTCTCTAAGCTGTGAAACCAGAACCAAAGGCAATTCTTGTGATGTGACTTGATGGGGGCAGAATACAGAGTAGCGTGTCCTTCCCAGTGATGGGGGCCATCGGGGGGCTTAGCAAGCTGCTGGAAAGCCCCCTCCATCACCAGCATTTGGATGGGTGCTGGGAGCATCCAAGGGAAGGCCTGCTCCTTGGGCTCAGAGGAGACATAGGGAGAGGAAGGCTGATGATGGCCTCTGCTCCCTAGAGAGTTAGAGCAGCCGATACCCCTGGGCAGCCCCTCTGAGCCTCAGGATCCCACAGGGACATTGTCATGTCCTTCGGGGCAATTAGCCAGATAAGTTCAGCCATAATTGCAAACCCCAAATGTGTTTTTGAGGAAAATGAGGTCCCTGGCCCTGGAATGGTCTGAATTAACAAGACAAGAGAAGGCTTGGATTTTAATCCTTCCTCCAACCAAAATCCCTTAAGGTCCCTGGGCCTTCATTTCCTTAACTGTAAAATGATAATGGGGCCCTTCCAGCCCCAGAGCCAGGATCCTTCGAAATCAGGGGGACACAAGGATCAGTGAGTCTGGTCTGCTCTCGCTGGGGCAACCATGCTGAACTTTGGCCAGCCCATCCCTTGGGCAGGGTCTGGCCTCCACTGGCTTCTGTCCTCATCTGATCAAAGGTCAGCCCCACCTAGTGGAGCTCTCTGCTCTTCTGTCTGTGTTAGGGAAGCTGGGATTGATTATTGGCCAAATGAATTAAAAGAGGAGTCTGATCTCTCTCCAGACATGTCTGCTGCCACCACTCTCCAAAGACGGACCAGAGGCTTCAGGTGACTGGGAGAGAGTAGAGGAGACTGTGGCAGTCTCATCAGCCTCAGGAGCCCCATGAACATTGGTGTTTAAAGTAGAGTTGGGGAGGCCTGGGTTTGAGTCCTGTCTCTGGTCTCTATCTGCTGTGTGGTGCATAAAATGGGGCTGACACTCAGTGTAGACTCCCCCTTACTGGGCTGTAAAATAGTATAGACGAAGCATTCTTTCAATGACAACTATCATTTACCTAGCATGTAAAAGGCCTCCTTCATAGGTGTCACTCAAACCAAGGTCTTCCTGCCCATCCACTAGGCCAACGCTGACAGGGCTGCATCCAACAAAAAAGCCCTTCACAAAGGTGTGAAAGTTACAGACCATTGGCCTGAAAACATGATTTACCATCTTAGACTACTCTAAGGCAAGAGGCTTGTCCTCTGCCGTTCATAAATGAATGCATCATGCAAAGGGACTCTCAGGCCCAGATTGAAAGAGGGATGGGTTTCTTTTTGTGCAGAAAAATTCAGTTTTTGACTAAGTCTCCTAGGCCCACTTTCTTCTAGATAGAGATCGAAGAAGGTTGCACGCAGAAGCCATTCATTCCTTTGTAAAGACCCTTTCTGAATTGGCAGCATGTTGTTTAATTGACCCCAATGTTTACTTGGTAAGTCTGGCCAGTCCAGCAGATGAAATAAGTGAGATCCAAAAGAGAATGGTGGACCAACGCTAATACTCAGATTTAAAAGAGTCCAATGGAAAGTTCGTCACTTGAGTTTCAAAGCAATCATCAGTAAGGACACAGGACAAAACACTGTTAGCAGAACATTTCCTTGTATTTATAGCCATCATTAACGAACATGGCCAGACCATTCCAGTGCTCCAATACCGTAGCCCATTAACGAATGGAGGAGGAGGGATGGAAGGACATGGTGGCACCTGCGATGTAGGAAAATCACGTTGGTGGCTAAGAGGCAGATGGACTGGAATGGGCAGAGACTGCATGGACTGTCAAAGTCCAGAGGTGAGATGGTGGGAGCCTGCACCAGAGGGATGGCAGCCTCAGAGAAGAGCAGGGGCACTGTATCAGAGGTATGGCAAAGGTAGCTTCTAGAGGACGTGGCCACAGATTAGATATCGGGGGGACAAGGAGAGCGAAGGATGCCCCAAGGAAGAACAGGGGGGCAAACAAGCCTGTGTCCTCGGAGAGCTTACAGTCTAGCATTGAAGACTGTTACCAGAAGGCTTTTCTAGTCTCCAGACTCTTGGGTTCCCCACCCCCTCCACTGAAACACACATACTGTGTTTAAACCAGACCCTAGTCATTCTGGAACCTGTGTGCGTGGCTGACTCTTGGAAGGACTGGCCTCTTCCGCCCCAGTTGGTGAAATAGGGATTGGCTGCCCAAACTGGGGGATGTGAAGTGAGAGGAACTTTGGAGTACATCGTTAGCCCTGGTCAAAATTAGTCATCAGCCTAATTAAATAAAATTATCTTTTCTTTCGCTTTCAAGCATGGAACCTCTCAACCTTTGTCCTGACAGGGGCATTTCAGCATTTGTCATGTCATTGAATTATGAGAGAAGAGTTGTTAAAACACGGTTATTCCTCATGGCCACGATGGTGAGAGACTTCCTGTCCTGCAGGGTGCTGGGGCAGTGGCTTTGAGGAAAGGGAGGCAGAAGCTCTGGGTTCGAATCCCAGGTCTAGCTGGTTTTACCTCTGCGATTTGGAACAGTAGCAATACATAATAAGAATTCAAAATTTCAGAGCACTTTACATTGACTAACTCATTTCATCTACACAGTAACATTGGGAGGTAAGCTCTATTATTATGCCCATTTTACAGATGAGAGAACTGAGACAGAGAGAGATTTATTGATGAAGATTTGAACTCAGGCTTTCCTGATGCCCATTCCGGTGTTGCCAACCCCCTTCTCTGGGCCTCAGTTGCCTGACTTGTAAAGCAAAGGGGGTAGACTTGTTCTCCAAGGCCTTTTCTCTCTAACTCCCATGATTTGTAGAAATTGATAGCATGTGCCCATCCGCGGTCAATGAGGCTGGTTGCTCTCATAGGTCAGAGAATGGCATATCTTACAACCCTGCTGCATAGTGCCATTGCTTGACCTCATGAGTATATTGAGGTAGATTATGTCCCAGCTCTGCATGCTGGACCAATTACTGAAATCACACAATTTTTCCCAGGCAGGTAATAACTTTCCCATGAATGCCTTTGCTCCACAGATCTCCAAGTGTGAATATTAAGACTTCAGAGGGGTCATTGAGATGATAAATTGATGCAATAATGGGTCTGTAATTTGTTGAGTGATGGTCTTAGGGGCTTTCTGTTGATAATGGAATATTAGGTTTGCATAGAAGGTCATATTTGTGATTATCTTCTGACTGAAAAGTATAGAATAAGAAAATCATGGCCAGGATGTGGGATTGGGGGTCCACCAGGGCTGTTTGCAGATTTTGTGGGGATCAGTGATGACTAGCCCAACGACGGCTTATTGATTGTGAATTGGGACTTCATTTTTTTTTTTCATAAAATACTTTGCAGCAAAATCCACAGATTTTTACTTACAGATCAATTTTCCCCATGAGACATTCATGCAATGTCTGTTTTAAGTACCATTTCATATGAATAAATACTTTTGGATATGAAAGCCATCTGTACTTCCTTCTCCAAGGGAAACTTTAATGGCCATTTAAGCCATAAAGAACATTTCTATGCTTCTCAAAGGCTACAGGGAAGGCAGATGCCATAAATACAGAAGATGGAGTAATTTAATTATGGGGAAGTCTTATGGTGAGCTAATTGAATAACAGCTTTTATTATCACCATTTCCTGAGTATTTGAAACAAATTCCTGAATATCAACTCACAGGTCCTTGAAATTAATATCCTATTTATTTTTGGCACAAAGGGAAAGCAGTTCTCATCTCCACTATCTTGGTTCAGACCCTCATTCCCATTCATCTCTGTTATCACAATGACTTTCTATCAGATTTCCTAGCCTCTCCTTCATCCTACATGCTGTGGTCAAATTGTTCTTCCAAAATGTGTTCATGATTGTGATTTTTGTCACTAACAATGGTTAATTTCTGCCATTTTGGGGTTCTACTGAATAAAAGTCAGACCCTTTAACCTAGAGTTTGACTCACTGTCCCCCTCCAATTTCCACTTTTCCTGGAAGAGTTTCTCTTAGAATATCCTCTTTAGCATTCAGTGAATCACTGAATCTCAGAGTTGAGAGGAACCTCAAAGACCTAGTCTGATCTACATGTGACCCAGAATGTTCTTTGAAATATCTCTAAGAAGTGGGAAACTGAAGAGACCTAGGAAGCAGAAGCCTAGAAACTGCTAAGGTAGCTCATTGCATGGTTGGGTAGAAGTTCTTCATTACCTTGTTCATCTCTCTGTTTCTTCCTGATGTTGCTCCTTGTTCTGTGCTCTTGGGACAATCACAGTAAGACTAATCCTTCTTTCAGGTGATAGCCCTTCATGCCCTTGTGGCCTTGCTAAATCTCTCCCACAGACTAACTTTTCTTTAGTCTGTTCTTCACATAGCACAATCTCAAGGTCCTTCACCATCGTAGGCACCTTCCTCTTTGTGCTTTCCAGTTTGTCAATGTCCTTCCTAAAATGTGACCTCAGAACAGACCTTGTTCCAGATGAAGTCTACACAGTTGTGTGCCTCTTTGGAAAGACCACTGGATTTGAGTCTGGAGACTCTGGGTTGGAGTCCCTAGTGCTACTATATACTAGCTGTGTGACTTTGGACTACATGACCTAACTTCCTCCCAAGTTCCAGTCTATTACCCTAAGACCAGGATATAGCACTGGGGAACTCTGATCTCCCTTGTCTTGGGCACCATGTCTCTGTTAATACGGACAGAGTTTGTATTCACTTTCTTGGATGCCATATCACACCATCAGTCCATGTTGAGTTCACAGTATACTTAAATCTTCAAATTGCCTGTTATCTAGCCATACCGTACTCATTTCATACTGTGAATGTTAATTTTTTTTGAACCTAGGTACAAATATTCACATTCATCCCTATCAAATGCCATCACTTTAGGTCTGACCCAACATTTGAACTTCTCGAGATATTTGGGGGATCTTATATTAGTCATGTTATTTATAATCCCCCTTCCTTCCCCACCCCACTTTTTACCATCTTCAAATTCATGAAGAATGCTATCTCTGCCTCCAAGTCATGGATACAAAGTGCTGCAGAATACATGGCCACATTCACAACCACACTGCATTCATTAGCAAAGTCCATCCACGTTGACAAAGATTCATTCATGAACATTCTTTGGTTCTGTTCATTCAGCCAGTCTAGAAATCCAGTCATTTGAATTATCATGTAGAACACATCTCTCCATGTTATTCAAAAGGCTAGCTGAGAGACTGATGTATTTTCTATTGAGAATTTCTGTGAAAATAGAGCTAATATTCTCAGATTTGGGAAGGTATAGACTGATAGAAACCTGTGTTTGGAAGAGCAGCGGCATCTTTGTAACGGAGTCAGAACTGATTGTGAAGTCCAAAGGCAGAGTGACCATGGAAAAGTCATTTATGATCTTTGGGCCTTGGAGTGCTTATTTATAAAATGGATAGAAGAACATAAACATCTATATAAATGTGACCAAATATGGGCCACGAATTGGCAGAGAGCTCCTGCCTGCTCTGAGGGAATCATGGGATCCTCTTCGAAGGTTTTAAAAAGAGGGAGGAGGATATAGACATATCATTAGTTGTAGAGTTAATTCTGACCTAGATGTTAGTAGTCACTAATTCCGGGGATGAATTTGGCAAGAGACAAACATCTGGGACAGAAGTCATTATGAAGATGACCAAAGGATTTGGCCTAACATTTAAGGCATCCGATTGAATGAGAGAATAAGATGATAGGCAATAAAATCCATTGTCAGCTGCAGGAGCTTAACTAGGCATTTGGCACCATTTGCTTATTGCTTGGCTAAAACTTTGTATCCTAAACAGAGAGCAAAATGAATGGAGAATGTGGCTATTAATATCTGTGAGTGGGCTAGAATGTTCCCATCCCATAGAATGTATGTGACTCTAGGCCAAGCAAGTTATGGGGGGCATGTCAGATATGTGGGAGCTGAGAAGAGAATGCCTCCATGCCTTGGGGGCTGTCCAGCAATACCCTCCTCAATCTGCCTCCTCCCAGCCATGTGCACTATGGCATTCCTCTCCCCAGCTGTTAATCTCCAGCTTCCTTTTCCTACAGGGTTCTGATCCGACCTCTCACAATGAGGGCTTCCCATTACCCCATGGTGACTCCATTGCCAAGGGCTGTCTCTGGGTGAGAATTCTCGCCTTTTCCTTGCCTGGTTTTGAGCTTATTCACCCTGCTGTTGCAGCTGTCCTCACCACTGAAGCTGGAAGTCAGTGTCAGCTTTCCTATTATTCGCTTAGCAGCTAGAGAGGAAATGATAGTCTTTTACGTACAGACAAGGAGACTGAGAAGCTGTGGGAAGTAACTGGGCTGAGCAGGATGATTTAGGAGCTCATACTTTTGACCAGAATGAGAAGGATTCCTGGGCATCTTTCCTTTGAATGCCCATGTTTTTTGTGGAACAGGGATGGGCAGCCGTTGGCCCACATGGCAGCTGAGGTCATCGCTATGGGGGTTTGATGACTAGCAACAGTTTGCTTCCTTTTCCTCTTCTTGTTCTTCTCTCTATTCATCCTCTCCCTTTCTCCTACCCACGTCTCATAGCAGCCACGGGAATTGCTTATCTCTGCTTGGAGCCTAGTGGATTAAAGAGATCCTTATGATCCCCATTTGAGTGCATTTTCACTGGCCATGGGATATGTTTCTTAATTAAAATGTGATGAGCTGTTACCCACGAGGTATTATAGAAAGCTTTTCTGGATAACATCCAGTAATTGAGAAAAGAGGAGTCTTTGCTTTGGAGAATTTCTTTAGCTCAAATGTGAAAAAATTATTAACTTGGGTTTTACTCATCTCTTTCACTATAAAGTTTGTGAATGCCATAGTCACTATGAGGAACAGCAACCTGAGATGCTAAGCACAAAACACTCAGCTCCTTTCCCAGGTATAATATAATACAATATGGTATGTCCAGGGGCAGGGAGTATGTGTTGGGTTATATGTGCACCAATGGGAGGAGCACCCACATGATGACTTCCTGTGCCCTGGGAGAAAGTGCTTTGAAAACCACTCTATAAATCAGAGTTGTTCTCACTGCAGAAAGACCAAAGTTGTGTTTAAGGGGGTATGTGGGCAGGAGACACACAGGCTGAGAAGGAATGGGAAAGGTTAGAAATCTGCACCACTGGAGGCAATACATGCATCATTGGGGCCCCAGTTCCATCCAAGTAGTAACTAGGGGTGATGACTCATCCCTCCTCCCATCCTCCTGTAGATCTCATTACCCTACCTATCTGGCACTTCATGGTCTACCCTGAAGCTCAAGTAAAGGAATGCTGAGTGTGCTCCTCTCTCCTCTGTGGAGGAGTCCTATGACTTTCCATGTTTCTAGTTTCCAGTTTCCCATATATACATAGATTTTCTCTATGGGAAATACATAGATTTCCCCTATGGGAAAAGAGATGCTTCAAAGACCTGGGCAAGGCCCTCATGATGATATGTGGGCCCTTTGCCGGCTCTTTGATCTCCTCAAGGTCAGCAACCCTCCAAAGTTGCAGATCACCACTAAAACTTGCCTCCTCTTCTCCATGGCTTTCCACAAGTTCCACAAGGGGCTGACCACCTTCCTCTTGTCAAGAACCAGTGATATTTCATGGATCAGTAGAGGAGCACAAAGTCTTCCAAAAGCTCTTCACAGCCCTCAGGAACAGACTTCTTTGGGCTCGCATACCTCTTTGCTGATTCGTACTGCTACTTCTCCTGTGCAATCTATTGCTAATGTATCTCACCTTACTTGAATCCTCCTGCATGTCCCCATTCTCTTGATGGCAATGCCCACTCTGACTCTTCAGATACTGTGGTATCCCATACATTGAAAATCATTACTAGGAGGATTTCTTTTAAAATTATTATTATTATTATTTTTTTACTAGAGCTATGATTTCATTGGTATAGGTGAACCTTAGACCAAAATAAAGAGCCTTCTCTTACAATATGACTGTCATTTGCTCTGTGGTTTAGTCTTGAGGAGGTGGGCTGGGGTGTGGAGAGCTTGAGTGACTTGCTTAGAATCATACTGGGTTGTCAGAGGCAGAACCTGAACTGGGTCCCCCAGGTTCTGAGATTGACTCTCTAGTCATGATGTTATGCTGCTTTTCTGTGGGAGAACATCAACATGAAAAGTTAAGGAGAAACTTAGGGTTATTAAAAGTGCTCCTCACTTCTCCAAATGCAATCCAGCCCACTCTTTTTTCAGTTCTGAACTCAGCTCATTGCCCATGTCTTGTGTTTCTCCAAGACATGAGTACAGATTACCAGCTTTTTGGCGTCTTCTCCTATTGTCTTCATTCTGGAAAACATAGCCATCACTTCCCACTCTTTTTTCCTTTCCGTCTTGTTCTGACAGAGTTACTCCTTTTCTTTGCCAAAGTTAGCTCCTTTACATGTGGTCTTGATTCCAGGAAATCACATCCTCAATCATTCCCCCTCTCCCTCAAATCTTCAATTCTCCCTACAATTGGTTCCTTCTCTACTAGGAGGCACAGTGGGTAGTGCCAGGCCTAGAATTAGGAAGACCGCTTCCTCAGTTCCAATCTGCCCTCAGACACTTCCTAGCTTTGTGACCCTGGGCAAGTCACTTAATCCTGTTTTCTTGTTTCCTCATCTGTAAAATGACCTGGAGAAAGAAATGGCAAATCACTCCAGTATCTTTGCCAAGAAAATCCCAAATGAGTTCAGGGAGAGTTGGACATGACTGAAATGTCTGAACAACAACCAGGGCAGTCCAAAAAGCCTTTGCCTTTTGTGAGGCAGAAAAGCAGTCTAATCTGTCTTGCGTACGGCTGATCATGAAGTTACACTAGACACCAAGAGAAGGGATCAGATTAATTGGGTAATTTATGACCCTATCCTGTTCCAGACACAATTCTTTCTGTTCTATTCATATTCTTTCTCATCACCTGGAAAGATAAATGGAATTCTTCCTTTATGATCAAGGAAGGACACAGGGAAAGTGCTTTTCATTTTGCCTATGAATGGCAGGTTGGCACACTGATGCCCCGAGTCTGAAGATAATTAGGTCCAATACAACCTTTTTCACTCATTGTCATCCATTGGACTCTCTAGGCATTGGTGTATTGACGAAAAAAAAAATACTGTCCCTCTAAATGGAATAATCAATGCAAGATTGACTCTTGTGATCAGGGTTCATAGACTGGGAAATTTATGCATGTTATTAAATTAAGCAGCCCAGAATTACCAGACCTTCCACCCTCCATTTCCCAGAGGAGAAGGAAAGCGCAGAAATAACACTTTGCCAATAACCGGATATTTATTGGCTTACTAAAAAGACTTTTTGACATGGTGCATTTCATGAATAGTTGAATTAGTGAGATTTTGGTTAATGTTTATTAGGAAGGAATGTCATTCATGCTCATTTCATGAGTAATTCCATTTGAGTGAGAGGAAAATGTAAGTTTTCCAAATAATATTACTGAATGATTTCCTTCCTAGACTCTTTCATTCTTGTTTGGTTGTCTGGTAAATTGCTAGTGTCTAGGTATTTTCCTGGGACGTTTAATTACATGGTTCAAATATTTTATGTTCTATTCCCCATAAACTTTGCAGTGGATTGCCTTTTTTCCCCCTACTTTTTTCAGACTATAAACAATTGCCCACATCATCAGTGAATTTTTTTTCTGTAAGGGTGCATATTAAGAACGATTTCTACTAAGGTCTTCCCCTTAGTTTGTAGTCTTTTTTTTTTTTTTCCTACTGGAATGGCTGGCTCTAAATGGAATAAGCAACCCATTGAATTCTTTTTATGTTGAAATCTTTCAGAGAATTCTCTGGAGAAGTGTAATCACAACCATTCTCATCAAATCGCTGAAGCTTGTAGTTAGAAGAAACCTCAGAGGTCATCCCTTCTCCTCTGTTCTTTTTGTTGTTCAGTTGGGTTTGACTCTTTATGACCCCATGGACCAAAGCGTGCCAGGCCTTTCTATTCTCCACTACCTCTCAAAGTCTGTCTGAGCTCAGGTTCCTGGCTCCCATGGCACTATCTAGCCATTTCAGCCTCTACTGTCCCTTTTTCCTTTTTCCTTCAATCTTTCCCCACATCAGGATCTTTTCCAGTGAGTCCTGTATTCTCATCATGTGGCCAAAGTATTTAAACTTCAGTTTAAGTGTTTGTCCTTCTAATGAGCAGTCTGAATTAATTTCTTTAATTATTGACTGATTTGATCTCCTTGCTCTCCAAGACATTCTCAAGTCTTCTCCAGCACCACAATTGGAAAGCATTGATTCTGGGGTGCTCAGTTTTCCTCATAGTCCAACTTTCACAGCCATATATTGCTACTGGAAAACTATTGGTCTTTGTCACACAGACCTTTGTCAGCAGGTGATATCTCTGCTTTTAAGTATGCTGTTCAGATTTGCCATAGCTTTCCTTCCAAGGAGTGAGCATCTTTTAATTTCTTGGCAATAATTACCATCTACAGTGATCTTTGAGTCATTCCTTCTATTTGCCAGGAATTTAAGGAACCAGGTGCTTTGCTCTTGGTTTTTTACTTTTTTAATGTTAAGCTTCAAACCAGCTTTTATACTCTTCTCTTTCACCTTCATCAAGAGGCTTCTTAATTCCTCTTCACTTTCTGCGAGCAGAGTGCCATCTGCATACCTGAGATAGTTGATATTTCTCCTGGCAACCTTAATTTTGGCTTTGGATTTTTCCAGCCTAGCATTTGACATGATGTACTCTGAATATAAGTTAAATAAATAAGGTGACAATATACAGCCTTGTTGTACTCCTTTTCCAATCTTAAACCAATTGATTATTTCATGTTCAGTTCTAACTATTGCTTCTTGGTCTGCATTAAAGCTCCTTAGGAGACAAGTGAGATGATCTGGTGTCCCCATCTCTTTGAGGATTTGCCACATTTAGTGTAGCCAATAAAGCAAAAATACATTTTTTCCCCTTGTATCTCCCTTACTTTCTCTACAATCCAGCAAATGTTGGCAATTTGGTCTCTAGTTCCTCTGTCTCTTCAAAAAACAGCCTTGCTCTTTTGGTAATTCTCAGTTTATATATAGCTGAAGTCTAGTTTGTAAAATCTTGAGCTAAAGCTTGCTGCTATGTGAAATGAGAGCAATTGTTCAGTAATTTGAACATTCCTTGGTTTTTTAGGATTAGGATATAAACTGATTTTTTTCCAATCCAGTGATGAATTCCCAAATTTGCTAGCATATTGAGTGCAGCACTTTAACAGCATCATTTTTTGGATTTTAAATGGCTTGGCTGGAATTCCATCTCCTCCAGCAGCCTTATTGCCAGCAAAGCTTCCTAGGGCCCACTTGACTTCATTCTCCAGGATGTCTGGCTCTAGATCAGTAAACACACCATCCTGGTTATTGGTGATGTACCTGTGATCTTCCTTGTGTAGTTCTTCTCTGTAGTCTTGCTACCTCTTCTTAATCTCTTCTGCTTCTGTTAAGTCCCCACCATCTTTGTCTTTTGTCATGTCCGCTTTCTCATTCCTTGAAGAGATCTCTTGTCTTTCCCATTCTCTTGTTTTCTTCCATTTCTTTGCCTTGGTCTCTTAAGAAAACCTTCTTTTCTCTCCTTGCTACTCTCTGGCATTCTGCATTCACTTGGGTATATCTTTCATTTCCTCTATAGCTTTCTCTTCCTTTCTTTTCCCAGTCATTTGTAAAGTCTCATCAGATGCCACTTCACTTTCTTGCTCTTCTTTTTCTTTGGGATGTTTTTTGTTGCTGCATCTTGTACAGTATTATGAACCTCTGTCCATAGTTCTTCAGGCCTTCTCTCTACCTCACCCAATTCCTTAAATCTGTTCCTCTGTTTCTGACAAGAATCTGAAACACTGTTCTCATCTGATCATCTATAGGAATATATTTAAATTTGTTACAAAATCATAGGATTTCAGACTTGGTGGAGACTTCAGCAGCCAAATAGGCCATCACAGGGACAAAAGGAATCCCTACTCTAACATATCTGATAACTGGGTGTTTGACCTCATTTACAAGACCTCTGAGGAGGAGGAACCAACCACTTTGGGAGGCAGCCTGTTCCACCTGGGGACAGTGGTCATTGTTAGGAAGCTTTGTTCTGATATCAAGCCTCAATCCACCTCTTTATGACTTCCTCCCATTGCTTCTAGGTCTGCCAAACAGAACAATTCTGATTCCTTCCCCAAGGACAACCCTTCCGATATGGAAGTGGGCCTCCATGTCTCCCTCCCCTCCCCCACCTCTCTGTCTTCCCTTCTCTACTCTGATCACCGATTCTTTCAGCTGATACTCAGCTAGAATGTTCCAGTAGTTAATCTGCTCAGGTAGCCAGCAGGAATGGTCCCTCAGGTCTCCAGTGGATAGATTGCTGGCCCTGGATAGGATGGCCTGGGCTCTGAAATAGAGCAGTGGTTTGACTTGGGGCACATCCTGTAAGCTATCTGAGCTGTGGTTTCTTCATCTCTAAAATACATAGAATGATACCTGTAGTACCTACCTCAAATGGCTGCTGGGATGCTCAAAAAAGCATGTATATAATATATATGTACATACACATGCCACATCATATATGTATACACATAAATAAAATGTGTGACACGTCTCATGCATGTATGACGAGCATATTTCCCATACATGTGTATATGTGTCTCTGTCTACACATGTGTGTTTATATTTATGCTGTTATTCCTTCCACATTGTGACTTTCCATGCAGTGGTTCCAACATATCTCAGGCCAGCACAAGAAATTAAATGAGAATTTTTGGGGAGCTTTATAGAAGCCACAGACGACAAAGAAAAAGGAACTCAGAAATGCATAAAATATACATATAGTATTATATGATATCAACATATTTTAATCTTTTAATACCATAAATATATCCTCATTTTACAATAAAGTACTATGAATGCCCTATGAAAGAAAAAGAAAAAACATCAGACTTTTTTATCCACATCCACATCTGGAGGCCTGTGGGGCAGTCACTACTAGCTACCCGACCAAGGTAATTGTTAGTTAAAAGAACTGGGGATGCTCAGAGTAGAGAAGAGACAACTTGGAAGGGGGGTTGGGGTGAGGGAGGCAGGGAGGCATGGTGGTCAACTTCCATATTGGAAGGGCTGTCATTGGAGGAGGAATTTGAATTGTTTTGTCTGGTAGAAGATACACACACATATTGTGTATGCACATACACAAACATATATAAAAGATGTTTTACACACACACACACACACACATATACACACACCCCATTTCCTGCTTTCTCAGACTCTCTCTGCTGGCCCTTTCTCAGTTGGATGACATGTTCCTGTTTTGTTTTCTTGTTGTACCTGAAGTATCTGGTCCATCTTTGGTCTTTAATAACTGTCTAGTGAGTAATTGAATATTCCAAAACTGGATTCTAAATTGACCTGTGGTTAAGTAAGAAATACATTTTTTTTGATTCTGGTAATTTAACCTTTGAAATGATTTCTCTAATCACAAGATTATCAAGAAGAGCCCCATTTCCATGGGGGTCTTGCCTCATCTTGTAGTCTCTGAAAGGTTCTTTTCAGATGATCCTGTCACAATCTTGCACCATGAATCATTCGCTGGCACCAGCCCCATTTTGGTTTCATGGTTTCTAACTGGTCGAAGCCTGACCCAGAATTGTGGCTTCAGTGTGCTATGTGGGCTTTCAAGGAACTGGGCTCCGATCTGCCAGGATGCTGGTGCTCCTGAGAGCCTCTGTGATAAATGGGAAAAGCCACAAAGTGCTAATCACCTGAAAATATTAGGAGGCTGGGAGCTCCTGAGGCTGGGGCTCAAGAGAGGGCTAACTGGATTAAATGGCTGGTGTCTGGGCTGTAACTCCTGGCCTCTCGTGCTGAGGGCCGCCCAGGACTGCAAACACCTGAGGAGGCTTAAAGCAGCTGTATCCCAAGGTTAATGAGAACACAGCATCAGCCGGAGTGGGACACTCCCAGGGGGGCAGAACTCTCAATTTCTCCTTCAATTGGCTTTGTTTGAGCCTCAGGACCCAGGGCGGAGTCAGCCCTGACCATATCTGATGTAAACAGATGTCCCTGTTTAATCTAGTGGAATAGGGAGGAGGCTGTGGGGAAAAAAGGATGGTTGGAATTCACCAAGGAGCTCCTTTCATTAATTGGGTGTTTGCCAAAGGAAACTTGAGAGGCCAAAGAGATACACATGGGGCTAGTATTCTTGGATACACCATTTTGAGGTGTCAAAGAGGGACCACGTGCTCCAACATGGCTGATCTGTCAGAAGGAAGGATCTGGGGGCATAGAGTTAGACCTGTCTGCCCCAGAGGCTGGGCCAGGGCTTCCTTACTCCTGTGGGCACTTCTAATACCTCCTAGGCTGCATTTCCCACACTGTACTGGCATCCTGGTATCCTGGTATGAAAGGTTGGCTTCAAGGTCCCCCTGAGCTCAGGAATCTATTTCTGAGATAGTTCTAGAGCAGAGGTTCTCAACCTGTGGGTTGCGACCCCTTTGGGGGTCGAATGACCCTTTCACAGGGGTCACATATTTACGATGGTCTTAGGAACCCAGACACGGGTCCTCTATCTGTCTACAGGCAGGTCCACCCACATGCAGATATGCCCATATGCGAGTATTAAAGGGTCCCAGCATTAGGAAGGTTGAGAACCACTGTTCCAGAGCCAGATAGAGAGCAGATAAGCAGGATAGGGGATAGAGAGCTAGATCTGGAGTCAAGAAGATCCGAGTTCAAATCCTACTTCAGAAACTTGTTAGCTGTTTTATCCAGGGCAGGTTACTTAACCCCTCTGAGCTTCAATGTCCTCATCTGTAAAATGGAGATTAATGATGCTTCCCCCCCCCCCCCCCCCAGGTTACTGTGAGAGTCCTGTGAGACAAGACACTCTTGCCCCCTATTCCCAGAACAACAGGACCATGCTAAATCAGGCGATCTATGCCAGGAGTGCTGTGAACCCTGAGGTGCCCTGGAATCTCTTTGGCTCCCCAGGCAAGATAGACCTGCTGGGATTTTGGTCACGTGCTTGGGCCCTGGAAGCCCCTTCTTCACCTAAAGCAGCAGGGTTTCCGGACCTGGGTGGGCGGGGGTAAATAGGAAACCAACGCTGAAGGCTGATTAACCGGGGCAGGGTAGGCAAAGCAGCCCATGGAGAAGCCTCCTGTGGGAGACTTGGGTTGTTGCCAAATCACGTTCCACTGTTCATGACCCCATGGGTCCTATTGTCCTGGATACCATGGAGTGGCTGGCCCTTTCCTTCTCTAATGGATTAAGGCAAACAGAGGTTAAGTGACTTGCCCAGGGTCACATAGCACAGAAGTGTCTGAGGCCAAATTTGAATTCAGGTCTCCTTGACTCCAGGCCCAGCTCTCTCTCCCCTGAGTCACCCAGCTGCCTTCCTCCTATAGCTAGGAGCATTTTCTCTTCCCCACTGGAAGCTGCTTGTGTCCCTACTCGTCCCACTGGTCCCATGGTCTGCTCTCTCCTGCATATTCTCATGTGTGCATGTAGTGCAAACACATCAGCCTGGGAGCCAGAGCCCCTGGGTTTGAGCTGAGCAGCACCATTTGCTTCCTCTCTCTGTGCCTCATTTTCCCCATCGGTAAAATGGGGGACTTTGTACCTCAGGACCCCTGAAGTCCACCTCTGAGGCTCTTCCCCAGTCTCCACCCCGGACTTCTCTAATGCCTGAGTGTGGGGCCTCCAATAGGCCGGTAGCAGGTGGGCCGAGGGCTCAGAGTGGAGGCAGGCAGATGTGAGTTCAAATTCTCCTCAGACTTGCTGTGTGATCATGGGCAAATCTCCTCCCCTCTCAGCCTCAGTCTCCTCATCTGTAAACTAGAAGTAATAATGGTATCTGCCTCCCAGTGTTGTGAGAATCCAGTGAGACGAGCGCTGCGTCAACCTTAAGGCTGTCTACGAACACTGGCTTTTATCACTTTATTTATTAATAGTTCACTAGCCTCTGCCTTCTCCCATGAGTGTTCTGAGTGCCTTCTCTTCTAAGGCTTCCACCAGTCTGTGCCATTAGGGTCCCTTTTTCTTTGCCTTTAAGAAGGTCAGTTGCTGGCTCTCACTCACTTGTAATATCTCCATCTCCAGTTGTCCTGATGGTTATCTGGCCATTGGACCCACATGGCTCTGGAGGAGAGAGTGAGGCCGGTGCCTTTGCACAGCCCTGCCTCACTGTAATCCAATTCACCCCCGTGCCGTGGCTTCAGCTCCGTGATGTCATGTTCTTCTTTGAGAAGAACAAATAACATCGCCTGATGACTCAGTGCAAGGAGCCCTATGAGGGGCTTGTCAGCTCTCTGCTTGTCAAGGCTGGCTTCTTCTCAGACTGTGGAAGGGGAGAAGGCACCCATGATATGTTGGCCACCTTTCAAGGTGTGATGGAAAGAGCTGAGAAACCCCCCAGTTTTCCTGACTGTGTCAAGGGGCTGCATCTCTACACAACCTCCCATTGGCTGCAGGGTGGCTTGTAGGTGTTACACATCAGTTTATTGAGTAAGAAAGCCAAAAAGAGCAATTCTACAGAGTCAGGGCTCTTCTTGGAATGGCTCTCTACAGGGATAGAGTAGTGTAACAGTAATGAGATCTGAAGTTCTTTTGTATTGCTAAGCTAAGAGGTACTTAGCACCTAGTTCAAATTAAGCCTATGTTGAAGAATCAGAAGATGAACTCCTATCTCCTGTTGCTGATGTAACAGGAAGGGGTTGGCTGAAACAGGAAGCTACTGCTGTGTGTATATAAGGAACGACCCTGCCTGGGAGAGACAGATCTTCTTGGCGTGAACTCCATGGAGGCAGAAGCTTTTGCCTCCGGAGAGGCTGAAGAGGAACTGAGGAGGCTGAAGAGGAAAGCTCTCCTCCTCCCCCAGGCTGAAGAGAATGATTTTGATTTTGAAAACCTGGATGGAGTGATTTTTTTTTTCTGGGAACCAGCTGAAACTTCTGCTGAGTCCGAGGGCCAGCTGGAGCTGACAAAAGACTGAGGAAGCATGACTGTGAGAGATTTAAGACTTTGTCTGTTTGTGGCTTTTTTGAGCCTTGTCTTCCCAGAAACAGGAACTGTGAAGGATTTGAGGTGGACTGGACACTATGAGCTTCAGTGTGGAACAGGAACAGGAGGGAGAGCTGGACAAAGACTGGGGACCTGTCTGCCTTTGAACCCAGGTGACGGTTTGGTGAATCCAGGTAGATACTGGGACCATGGAAGGGGATCCAGAGAATCCAAGAGACCACCCTGAGTCAAGCTGAAAGGAGGCTTTACGGTGTACTGACTAATTGTAATTTACTAGTGACCTAGGAGGGTCTGTGTATTTTCTGATGATTGAGTTGATTGAATGATTGATTGACTAGATGATTGTATTTAGTGACTGATGACTTAATAAGTGGCTGATTGAGTTAACTTAGTGAGCCCCACGAGTGGAGAACTTTGACTATTGTACTTTGTGACTGAATTAAGGATTTTGTGAATGCTTGAGTTACTAAATGATAGTTCTTTGTTGAAAACTTTGTGACCACTGTGGTGGAAGCTATGTGGCCATTTTCTGTGATAAGTTGTGAATGCTATATTTTGATTTTCTGTGATAAGTTGCAACATTGTGAATGCTTTACCTTGATTTCTGTGAATGTTTTGCTTTGATTTGTTATGGAATAGAGTGTATACTATATTGTGTAATCAGAACCTTAAAAGCTGTTCACAGTAGCATTCTTCTGAAAAGCTGCTCCAAAGGCTCTTCCATGGCATAGTGACCTGCCCAGCCTGCTTTCTCCTTGGGCTTGTGCATATCTCTGTGGGAGCCAGCCCTTACATCTGGACCAGGCCCAGAGTTTCCCTGGACAATGGGATAGTGGAGATCCAGAGGAATGAAGCATCTCTTGTCTGGTCAACTTGTCTCCTATGCTTTGATGGAGCCACGACTTCACTGATGTGGGCATGCTTTCCCATGATGCTTCCTGTCCATGTTCTCCTCTGAATATATCCAAGTGCCCACCCCAAATTCTTGGGACTGCTTCTTCCATATTGAGTAGATCACACAGCCCCCGTTTCAAACTGTCAGCTTCTTTGGGCCAGCCAGCAGCTGAGAACTGCCCACAAGAAGTATGTGCCATACTGCACACGTGCCTTTTCTAGAAGGCTAAAATGGATGATTGCAAAAGAAATCTGGCTTCCAATTCTAATTAAGGGCTTTGTTCCATAACTAGCTTATGCAGACCCACACAGATACCAACATTTCTCCCTGAAAATAGTTTAATATTTTCAACAGAGCCAGAAATTCAGCCACTTGCTGAGCCTTTGTTTTCTGTCAATGATGTCTGGTTTCCTAATACTAGTCATCTTTTGTTTCCCTGGGCTCATTACTCCCTAGACGTGGATCCCTTACTTGTGATTCAGGTAACCTCTGTTAGTAAAGGGTTGGGCTTTACTAAAGGGAGGCTGTGGTGGGGGATAATTAATGGCTCAGAGATCCCAGGTGACCTCTAACATACTGGACCGCATTAGGCACCCCCCTCCAAATTCCCTGTTTATGTGGAAGATCCAACCACCCTCTTGGTCACCCATATCTACAAATGCAGAATCATCCCCAGTTTTTTATGCTCCTTCACCCCTCTCCCTCATCAGTGATTAAGTCCTGTATATTTTAATCCCACAAGGGGGTCTCCTGAACCCCCTCTTCTCTCTTCTTACAGACACCAGTTATATCTTTGCAGGGTCCTGTTGCTACAGCCCCCTTAACAGATCTGCCAGACTCTAAGAGCTCCCCTCCCATCCTCATTGTAGCTGTAATCTTCTTAAAGCAAGACTTTAAATAGTCTCCTGATCCTGGCTAAAACACAAGATGCCCAGTTTGGTACCCAGAATCCTTGGTCCTCTGACTCTGGCTTATTTTTGCAGACTCCTTTCACATCACTGCCCTTCACGGATACTGTATTCCAGCCAAACTGGCCTTTTTTCTTTCCCTGGTACACAGGACACAATCTCCCACCTCCACGCCTTTGCGTCAGCCATCTTCCATGTCTAGAGTGACCTTCTTCCTTCACTCCATCTCTTAGACTCCGTAGCTCCCTTCAAGGCTCCCCTCCATGGCGATCTACTACAGCAGACCTTCCCTAACGCGACCCGTTCCTCAGGCTAGTTTGCATTTCCTTATTTCTGTACATGTTCTTCTGCCCCCCTCAGTCCTTGAGAGGAGGTGGGAGGCGCTTTCATTTTTGTCCCCAGCAATTACCACAGCACCTGGCACAGACGGCCATTTAATAACTATTTGTTGTGTTTAACTGAATTCTTAGTTTCATTATTCATTTCCCATGGACCAGCTCTTTAGGGAAAATCAAAATTGAGTCACAAAATCGGTGAATGATGCAATTAGCCATCACAGAGAAGACAGAATCTGAGAAACAGAAAAGACCATCTGGTCCCATATGCCCACTTTATTATTTAGCTCATGTGGGCATTGCTTAGAACACACCATATGGGGACACCTTTGGGGGAGGGAGCTTTGCTATTTAAATGGTTGCCATTAACTCTGTTACTAATTTCGTACGCTCTGCTGGTCCCTTAGATGCATCTTCAGATGAAGTGGACAGAGCTTTTATAGGAAATCTCCATTAGTTTAATCATCCTTTCGATACTAAAAATATACAAGGAACAGATACTTTTACTAACAGTAGTGTACATTCTTACAGCAACTCTAAGCTTGGCAGTAAATTTCTCATCCTTAGAAAATTGATATCTCCTCCCATTCCTTGGATCTCGATGCCGGTTCACAGAGCTCCACAGAGAGCTGGAGCTGGCAGAGACCTGGGAGACCATTTGGTACCTGGAGAGAGCTAGGGGGTCATCAGTGGGGAGGCTGCTGCCCCTTCACTTCAGCAGGGCTAAGCACGCAGCTCATTGCTGCCTTCTCTCCCCCTCCCCCTCTGGTCCCTCCTTCACATCCTCTCCCCCTCCCCTTCTCTTCCCCTTCTTCTTCCTCTTCCTTCCCCTCCTCCTCCTCCTTCTCTCACTCCTTCTTCTTTTCTTCCTCCTCTCCTCCCCCCTTCTTCCTCTCCCCCTCCCCTCTCCCTCCTCTTCTTTGTCCTCCTCCTCTTACCTTTTCTCCTTCCTTTCTTCAAATTCCCTCCCTTCTCTCATCCCCACTACTGACCCACTGCCTCTTCTGCTCACTCACATTCACAGTGATGGACTCTGTGCACCCTCTTTCACATGGGCCCCTGCAGTTTCATAGCAAAGTGCACAGAATTCCCACTAATAGCCTGATGGCTCAGGATGGGCAGAAGGGGGCTGCTCCAGACCTACACCGAAGCATGGATTTTGCCCTTTGTCTGCCTTGGAGGTTGACAGGCTAATCCTCCCCCTATTCAGGTAGCACTCTAAGATTCACAAGGCTTGCTTTTTTTTTCAGGTTGGTGCCTACTCCCCCTCCCCCCCTTTGTTATCCTCATTTTACAGAAGAGTAAGGTGAGTCTCAGCCAGCTGAAGTGATTTACCCAGGGTCACACAGCTAGAACGTTTCTGAGGCAGGATTTAATTCCCAGTCCTCTCTCAGTCACACTACCCACAAACCTCTGCTGCCCTTTCCTCTGTGGCCTCAGGACATGCCTTTGCAAACGGTGGTGTGGGCTTGTCACACTCATCACACTGAGGACATTTTCTGTTTTGCTTCATTATACGCGGTAGCTGTTTGAGTCTTGGAATCATCCTGCGGCACAGAGAATGTAGCTATTATTACCCCAAGTTTCCAAGTTAGGAAACTGAGGCAGGTTGGGATGAAGTACCTTTCTCACCCCCACTGGACTCGGCAGGATTCGGATTCAGCTCTTCCTGACTCTGGGTCCATCGTCCCCGTGACCGGGGTAGGCACTAACTGGAGATTTCACCAAAAAGGGAGCCCGCAGGTGAGGGCATTCCTCTCACTGTCCGGGTCAGCATTTTCTCTGGGAGGTGTTGAGGGTCTGCGGCTGGCCTTTTAGGGTTCATACTCCTCACCCTCCTGGAGCTTCTCCCCAGCTCCACGATCCTGGGCCACACCTGTTGTTATCCCCACTGTATAGAGGAGAAAATGAGATTTGGATCAGTTGTTCAGGGTCACATGGCTCAGAAATAATATTAGCGGGATTTGAACCTAGCTCTTCAGGCCCCCAAAGGTGAACACTACGCTTACTCTTTACATAAATGCAGTCCCCAAATCTGCTCCCTGCTGGCCGTCCCCATGATGGGCCTTTGCCAGCTTGTTGAGACTGCCTTGTTAGGAATGAGATAGGTGCCCGGGGTGCCGAGGGGATGCTTATCCAGCTAATCTGGTGGTTGGGCTGCGCCTGGCGCCACCTCCCAGATGCCGGGTCCTCTTTGCTCCAGACTGAGACACCAGAAGAGGACCTGGCTGGAATAGGCTTGCTGCCCCACTTTGCCCCAAGACAGGACCAGCCCAACACCGTTTAATCTCACCAACCTGAGGCCTCTTGGGCAGCCTTCTGGCCCCTCCCAGAGGACGGGCAGAAGACCGTACGGGGCCCCTGCACCATGATGCTACCGCCGCGTGGCTTACTCGAAGGGAGGCTGAGCTGGCTCGTGGCTGGGTCTGTGGGAGGCCTCCCAGAGCAGCCCCTGTGGTTGTCTGAAGTATGTCTAATTATAGACCATCCTCCCGTTGCTGGCAGCCTCTCCCCCCAGAGAACAATGCGGTGCCATTTATCTGGATAGGGACGCTCTGCATTTGGGACTGGCTTTTCCGAGCCTGCACTGCTCGTGAAGGCTGGTCCTACAGCTCCAGGGGGTCCACCCCGCAGAGTTCAGTGGACAAGAACTTCCTTCAGGCGATGGGGCCAAGGACCAGAGAACGGTCAGGTCAGGTCAGCAGCGCTGAGGATGTGCCTGCACATCTTATTTGGAATGTGAAATGGGTTTGGCTTATAATTCATCAGAGTGGGATGATTCCTGGGCTAGGCCTGGGGCTCCTGCCTCTACGTGCATGACTTCACTTACCCCCCTTTGTAAAATGGGCTGCAGAATCTATTTCCTGCCAGCCTCTCCAGAGTGCTGAGGAGGGCGTTCCTGTTCCTCTTATTAAGAGCAGTGACCAACGTGGAGTTTCACGGTCCTCAAAGCCTGTAAAGTGCTCCCTGAGCACCTACTGTGTGCCTGAGCACCGTGCTGAGTGCTGGGGATACAAAGAGGCAAAAGACAGGCTCTGTGCTGCGACAGGCCCTGCCCGAGTTCGATGTCCAGCGCAGAGCCAGGACGCAAATGAGGTTCCGGCAGCCAAGCCCGGAGCTAAGCAAGGGAGCGAAGGGCAAGCAACCAGGCAGCTCAGTGGGTGGAGTGCCAGGCCTGGAGACCTGAATTCAAATCTGGCCTCAGACACTCCCAATCTGTGTGACCCTGGGTGAGTCACCTAGCCCTGTCTGCCTCAGTTTCTTCATCTGTAAAATGGTGATCATAATTACAATCTCATCTTAGGGATTTTGGGAGGATCTAAGGAAATAGTATTGTAATTACACATAGTAGGTGCCTAATAAAGCAGCCAGGAAAGCGTCTCTTTATCTGCCTCGTCTTGTTTAAATGTCACAACAGCCCTGGCAGGCCCGAATCACAGTGGTCACCATCCCTTCTTCCCGTGTGCTTCTTCCCGAACCCAGACAGGTTCAGTGATACTCCCGGGTACCTGGCCAGCACGTGGCAGGAGCCGGACTCCCTCCAGACAAACCAGTCTGGTTACCAAGGTCAGCGCCCCCCATGTCCGGCAGTGTCCAAATGGAGCCTCCATCCTCGTCTGAACAAAGTGGAGCCGCAGATCTCATGCTCTGAGCCTGCCAAAATCAGGACAGAAGGGAAGCTGGTCCTGGGCCCCCTTTCTGCCACCTTCATCCCACCCCCTTTCCCTGCCCTTCCCATCCCTTCTCAGGCTTCCGGGGCCCTCACATTATCTGCTCCTATATCAAGGCGCCCTGAAATCTCTGCCGGCCTCCGCGCCGGGAGCAGCCCCCCAGCCCTTTTCCTCTCCTCCCCACCCGTCAGAATGGACCCAGCTCTCTCCATCCTTTCCCCTAAGGCTAATTCTGTGCCAGGTGCCAGGCGGTGTATCTGATAGTGAACTGGGCTAAGTTGGTGTATGTGGAGGGCTTCTTGAAATCCTGGCTTTCTGTAAGACACTGGGATGTAACCGAGGTGGGATTCTAGCAGTAGAAACGTCTGGTTCTAGAGCAGGACTGCGTGGTGGGGGGCGCATTTTTAGGCAGCCAGTTTATTTGCTATGCAAGGGGCTTCTGACTCCCCAGGCAGAGGACTGACTCACGAAGCACATTCAGCCTGGAGGTGGCTTAGATTTCTTCCTCATTGGGTCCTCCTCCTCCCCCTCCTCCTCTTCCTCCCCCCTCCTCTTCCCCTCTTCCTCTTCCCCCTTCCCTTCCTCCTCCACCTCCTCCTCGTCTTCCTCCCCTTCTTCCCGCTCCTCCCCTCCCCCTTCTCCCTCTTCTCCCTCTTCTCCCTCCTCTCCTCCCTCTCCCCTTCTTCCTCCTCCTCCTCCTCCTCCTCCTCTTCATCATCACCACCGCCATTCCAGCTGCTGCCCCTGGCCCAGAAAGCCTCAGAAGGCCAGGAGTAGCAGCCCCTAACCCCGGACCACCAGCCCTGCTTCCAGCCTGGCTCCCACAACAGACCTCCAGGGAATCCTGTTTCCCAAGCTGGGCCCTGGCAGCCCTCTGCTACCCCACCTCCTCCATGTCCTCAGGGTCTGAAGACCAGACCCCCAAACCCTTGCTCCCGGCCAGCGGCTCCTCATCAGAAAGCTGTCGGTCAAACACCAATAAAGCGGCCTCCTGGGGCCAGTGTGGCTGCTGCCCCCCAGGACCAGGTCCTTGCTCCCGGCCCTACGTGGACGCCTTCCCTGCCTTGTCTTCCTCGCTGGGATGTGAGCCGGCGTGCAAGGACCCCCCCGGGGAAGTTTTGCTGCCCTCACTGCTTCTTTCAGTGCCTGCTCCCTGGCGCTCAGTGAATATTTTTAAGTTTACTTATTTGTTCATTGCAGATCCAGACATTGCAGACAGAAAGACACCGTTTGACCAGAGCTTCTGCTGTCTTCCCCAGAGCGTGCCCTCCGTTTGCAGCCCAGGTTGATCTTGTTGGTCAGGTTTGAATTATTGCTAAAAATCCTGATGGGTAAAGTAAATGACCTATTTCCAAAGGGCGTCTCTGCCCTCCCTTTTCAGAGAATGTGGTTAGAGGAAAGTGTGTCCCCTCTGGAGTCCAAGGACAGGGCTGCAATCCTGACAATGGGTGGTTCTCACTACCTGGGTGACCTTAGGCAAGTTCCTTCTTTCCTGGTCTCTGATTCCCAGTCTATAAAATGGGGGGATTGGTCTTGATGAGTTTGAGGGGGCTTCTTGTGAAATGGCACAAAAGCACGGATTTGTTGTGGTGATGCAGGTTTCTTGTCCATAAAGCCTCCCATCTCTGGGTCTGAATGAAGCACCAGGTTGATTCTGGCTGTGCGGCTTTAGCCTGGATGGGTAACTTTAGAGCAGAAGTCAAGCCAGAGGTGAAAACAAAACCAACGACCTTGAAGATTAAAAGCATGCATGTGTTCCTTGGAGGGTAAGGAGGGAGCAGCCTAGAACCTTCCAGGCCTGAACTCCTGCAAGTCCATGACAATGCTGCTGCAGGGTCTCTGGTCAGACAGTGCTTAGAAGGAGAACCCTTTCTGGGGGATGTGGAGATGGACTCTTCAGATCTTAGACTGAAAACCCAAAAAGCCCAAGCCCCTCACTCATACCTTCAATGGAGATCTGAGACAAAGAGAGGTGATTTGCCCTAGGTCAGGAAGCTTGTAAGAGAGTAAGATAGGATTTGCACTCAGGTTTTCTGAACTCCAAGGTCAGTGCTTTCTCCCCTGAGCCATCTGAGCCCTTCTAACTTCAAAGCTATGAAACCCAGCCATCCAAATGTTAATGATAAAAGCCTGGGAATCCTGGGTCTGGAAGGGAAGAGTTTCCAGGACCCTCTGGAGGCATCAGGAAGGACTTAGAGTTGCACCCTGGGCTCCAGAAGCTTTGACCTGGAGGCAGAAGCAGAGGTCAGTGAGACTTCCTCTGACCGTCTAGTTCAGGGGTGGAGAACCTGCAGTCTTGAGGCCACATGTGGCCTTCTACGTCCTTGGCTGTGGTCTTTTGACTGAGTCCAAGTTTTAGAGAACAAATGTTTTTATTAAGGCCACATGTGGCCTCGAGGCCTCAGGCTCTCCATGCCTGGCTGGTACATGAATGCCATCTCTGCCCATCAGTGTTTATCCCCTCTCACAGATGACCTCCCGGAGACTTGAGAGACCGCCGTTGAGAGCTGCTTGGCTGAAAAGTCCTATCAGCCCAGGGAGGAGTCTCCTTGCACGAGGACAATCCTTCGATCATCCAACAAATGTGTATTAACCATGTCTAACCAGGCACCAAAGCTGTCAAAGAAGTCCCTGCCCTCAAGGACCTTATAGCCTAAAGACAAAACGATAAACCAGGGGCTGTAACTTGTCTTGCTTTGGAAGGTTTCATGCTCTACGGTCCTGGCCTCCTGTCCATGATGAGTCATTGGGGTCAGAGTGAGGGGGCAGCATTTCAGAAAAAAGGTCAGTGAACCTCAGCCGCTGAGAAAACAGGTGGGCTTGGCAAGGCTGCAGGCACAGCCAGCCCGGCTGAGCGTGCCTGTAGATGAGGTAAGTGCCAGGCTCTGGGGACATAGGACAAAAATGAGAGTGTCCCTGCCCTGGAGAGGAAGCAAACACCACGACACAGATGAGTAAAAGGAGACAGTTAATAGAGTAATGGGGGTGCGAAGGGGAAGGGAGGAGGGACGGGTCTCAGCTGGAGCCGAGCTCTGAGGGAAGCTGGCAGCCCTAAGAGATGGAAGGAAGGAGGGAGAACATGGTGAAGCCTAATGCTCAGCATCTGAAATGGGAGGGGCTAAATTTGAACCCAAAGTCCTTGGCTTTGATTCCGGGTTCTGTCGCTTGATTCTCTGTGTGATGTTGGACAAGTCCTCTAATTGCCTCCCACCTTAGTTTACTCCTATCTTAAATGGGACTATAGGCCCTCGGAGGACAAGGGCAGCATTAAATTCGCGATCCTTTGTGAGTGAGATGATTGGTTCAGTACTCCCTGCTCCTCCTCCTGCCTCTGACCCTGCCCTTCTCTCCCTCTTTCCCCTCTTCCCCCAGGTGCTCCCAGTCCCAAACCGAATCCCAGGAGAGTCCCCTCAAGCCCTAGACTTTGTGGGGTGTGAGGGCATGTCTACGTTTGGCCATAAAAAAGAAGCCATCAGGCTGTCAAATACTAAAAACCGCTGAAAGAAATAGTGTGTTGGAGAAACAGGTATCACTGTAATCCCGAGGCTTCACAGATGAAGGAAAAGCCCACTTATGTCATTGCCAATTCCACACAAGTCAGCCGCAGAGACGATCTACTTCTGCAGCATGAGGGTTTTTTTAAGATTAAAATATGCTGACAGGGGATAGTGGAAGAGCATTATTCCTACACAGTAAATATCCCAATAAAGGGTCCTTCTGAACGGGAGGGAGCCCACGGTTGAGAGCCTCCTCGGGGTGACCAATCTTAGCTATTCATTAATTCCTCCAAATATGACCCTGGAATAAAAGTCTTCATGGTATCATGACCCCCCAAATCAGAAAAAGAAGCCCCAGTAGGTCTCTCTGTGTTGAGCCTATTCCGCAATCAGACTCTGCAAATCAATTCTTTGCTTTTTATCAACCACTGTCATGTTTTAAGTGCATGTGTCGAATATGAATTATCCCTGAACTGTGGAGCTGAAGAGAAGAGGCTGGGGGTGGGGAGGGATGGAGCAGCCAGGCTGAGGCTCTCAGCATCTCCACCTGGGGTGGGGGGAGCTTGCATTGCTTCCTGGCGCCCCTACATTGGGAAATCTAAATGAATTGAGAATAGAGCATGGTATGGAGGAAGGATCATGAGCCATTCTCCACGGTTATTAAATAGGGGAGGAACAATTCAAGAGAAGGCTGGTGGTGTCTGTCACAGGCATGAGGTAGATGGAATATGCTTTGTGTGCTCAGAAAGGGTCTCTTCTCTGCTCACAATCCCCCACTCTCTCTAACTCCATCTCAAGTCTAACATTGATTTTCTACAATAGATGCAAGTTCAAAGTCACCTCTGAGCTGTGTGTGTGTGTGTGTGTGTGTGTGTGTGTGTGTGTGTGTGTGTGTGTGTGTGTGTGTGAGCAGCAGCTGGGAGAACAGACCTCCCTTTTCCATTCATGAACTATGAGTGATCATATGGGTCCATCTGCTTGTCTTTTTTGCGGATAGCTCTAATCGTTAGGAAGTTTTTCCTTATATCAATATTATTTAAGTATTCACTATTTCCATATATTTCCTCCAATCTGCTCTCCATCTTCCCACCACTGTTCCTGCTTCTACCCTCTGAGACCAAATGAAGTTCCATTTCTTCCATTGGACAGACTGATTTCTCTGAAAATTCCATTTGAAGTTTTCTAACCTGAGGAGAAAGAGCTGAAATCATTGCAGCTGAGTCTGAGTGAGCAGCTGCCTCTCAGGGCTAGAATGGTGTGGTCCAGGATTCTGGAGCCTCCCAATGAGCTCAGGGCTGCACAAACCAGAGGCACAGGCTTCCAGCTGAAAATTGTGTGGTTTCTCTTGAGACATGTCTACTCATCATCACCACAGTAAAGGTTTAACCACTTTTAGATTCAAGCACGTGTCACATTCTACTCATTTTAAAGATGCAACAGCCCATTCCAGCTACACAGGCAATGGAAAGAGACCATTGCCAGGTGTGTGGTGGGGGAAAGCGGGATGTTTCCCCATAGGTGATCTGGGTATGGAGAAAATCTGCATTATGTGAGCTAAGTTCTTCCTCCCTTTCTGTCCCAGAGGGTCCACCCATATCACAAAGGTGAACGGTAGAGAGACGCAGGTCAGCAAAGCTAACCAAAACATCTCTGGAATTTGACAGCGTGAGCAGCCTACTCTCCCATAGGGGCCCATCCCTGTCAAGATGGGAGGGAGGCCAAGTTTTGTCCCACAATTGGTCTAACCACCCCCCAGGCAGTGATCATCTTTGTTTTCAATTCTTTGCTACTACAAGAAGAGACACTACAAAGATTCTGAGGACTATAGGACCTTTACTTTTACTTCTGGCCCCCTTGGAGGTAAATGCCTAGTAGCAGGATCTCTGTGTGTAGACATGTTAGCCACCTTCCTTGGATAATTCCAGATTTATTTCCTGGTTGGTTGCATTCATTCACAAATCCACTAGGTTTCATGTGCCTGCCTTTCTACACCCCTCCAACACAAACTCTTCCCAACTCTTGTCCTCTGCCAATTTGTCCATTGTGAGGCGAAACCTCCGAGTTATTTTTACTGTGAGTTTCTATTTAGGATTGATGTGGGGATGCCCATCCCCAGCATTTGAGCTATACAAAACTGAATGGACTGACTTGGGCAGTGTGGGTTCCCACCCTTGGGGCTCTTAGAGCAGAGGCTAGATGCTCAGTGGTGGGTGTGTTGTGCTGGGGATCCCTGGTCAGATAGGGATTGAACCAGATGGGACTGTTTGAAGACTTCATCAATTGGGCGGACATGGGGCACATGGCCAGCAGCCCTGGAGGAATCAGTCTTATTGAAGAGATGGAGTAAGTCCATGTAGCCATGCCATGTGAGGGTTACAGAAAACAGAGCCTGGCAACGTGGGAAAGAATAGCAGTGCTGGTTCTGGAACGAAGGGCCCCAGGTCCGAGGCCCAGCACCGGCTAACTAGCTCTGAGGCTAACTTACCTCTCTGATCCCGAGCCTCAGTCTGCCTGACAAGGCCATTATGTAGAATGTGCTTTGCCCACAACGATGTGGCAAAGATCTGTAATGGTAGGCACTGGGCTGTCTGGTAAATACACCGACTGATCCACAAGAATTTAGGAAGCCCCCAGCAGGCACAGGTGCTGGTTAAATACTGAGCTAGAAATAAACAAACAGGATAGGCCCTGCCCTCGAAGACATTCTGTTCACCTGGGAGAGAATCCAACAGCTCAGGCTGTGCAATGGAAAATCCTCTTCTTCCTAGAGGTTTCAGTGAAACCTCTGACCTCAACCACAAAATCACAGAAAAAACCAGAGCTGTCAGGGGTCTCAAGGCCATCCTGAGCAAGAATCTCCTTTGCAGAATCCTTGAAAGTTGTCCCTCAGCCTTTGCTTAAAGACATTCCAGAAGGAGAAACGGTGACCTCTCAAGGCAAACCATTCCGTTTTTCCAGAGCTGTCATTTGTAGAAGGTTTACCCTCACAGTGAACTTAAGTGGTCCCATTGCTTGTCATTCTTCTGGACCAGGCAGAATCCCTCCTGTACCAGGCTGCCCCGAGTGTTCTGTGAAAAGCTTTTATGGACTTTTGTCCCCCCGGGCAGATGTGGGAGTTAGGAAACCCACCCTTTGAGAGTCTCCAGGCTGGGGACAGTCCTCCCCAGGTGGGGGGGGTTGCCGCTTTGCCAGGGGAAGCCAAGATTTCATTATCTGTGCACAGTTTCTGAATTCCCTACAGAACAACTCCTTTTATTTGCTTTTCATTCTCAGATAATGCAATTAAACCAACCAACAAGACAAACCTTAATGTCATGTTCATTGGTGTCTTTCCATAACCTACAAAGAGATATTATGTTGAGATGTCAAGAGCCTCAGATGATAAACAGCCTCAGTCTCCTTGTTCCAGATGGGAAAACGAAACTCTGGTAACCACCAGAGGAGGAAAAGCAATATATTCTCCTGAACCTTTGATTTTTTTTTAAAGAAAGGATTGTAAATATGTGACCTGTCAGCAATGCTGACAATAACCAGTGGGAAAGGGGAACAGCCCCCTCCTCGCTGAATCCAGATGCATTCTACGACTCCCCCAAAACTCTGCATTGCACCAACCCATCCCTCCCGGTGTTCCTCACACACACCCTTCCAAGTCCTGCTCCCAGTACCTGGAATACTCTCTCTGTTCACTTCCCCTTCTTCAAATCTCTAGCCTTCTTTACAACTCAGCTCAAAGGCTACCCCTTCCAGGAAGCTTTTCCTCTTCCCTGTAGGGGCTGTTGTTCCCCTCCCCCTTCTCACTATATATCTATGTGTGCTTATGAGTATCTGCATCCATATTCATACTAAGATTTCTGTGTTTTGTTTCCCCCTCCTGGTAGGTGATTAATGAATACTTCATGACTGATTAAATTCCCAAGTCCCCCCCTCTGTATTGCAATGAATGACTGGACTGTCTTCTGATGATTCCTTCTTCCACAGATTATCTACAATCGAACATTTCTCAAACTGAGAAAAGTAACTTTTCAGCAGCCAGTGTCAAGAGAGGTGACCTCATCGGACTACTTTAGCGTCGAGGAGACTTGTTGGGTCTTGTTGTAAGTCACAAGTGCTTGGAGGTGGCATCCTAAATGTGTCTCCCGTTCTAGTAGAAAAAAATTATCTAGAACCTCCGGGATGGGAGTAATCCTCCCTTTCATGGAGAGCACCCTTTTCAGTTGGGGATTCTCAGGCTGGGGGAAGGGGTATGCAGTGTGTTCATAGAAGAGAACAACAGAGTGTGAAATGGAGGAGAAGCCTTAGATGGCCTATAAACCGGTGCTCTCAGGCAGAGCCTGAGACTCATAGTCCGAGGGTGTCGGCCAAGGTCTCCCAGCACATTGGCAACAACACTGGAAGGAGAATTCTAACCTCTTTAAAGAATTTTCTTTTTTCTCCTTCCTTTCCTTCCCCCTGTTTTGCTAGTGCTGTAGACATGTATGTGTCTATGTGAGGGATCTCAGATGCCTTCAGTGGAGAGAACTCTGGGTGGGGACATATTTTCAGTGAAGGTCTTGGTCCATCTGGTAGATGGGGCTTAACTGGTAGCCCATGTCACGCAGAGAAGAGACCATATACTCGGGTCACAAATCTTGTGTCCAAAGTGAGATTAGGTCCCAGGTCTAAACTAAGCCTGAAATCTAAAACTCCATCTCCCTTATATCCAGCTATATATGGTTTTATAAACTTAATTAAGGTGATATTTGTGAAAATGCTTCTCATTAGGAGTATTGCTAACAATGCCTAATACTGCAGTTAGCTGTATAAACAAATGCATAGACTTGAACAGATGTTATTCGACTGATTGATTTTCTGACTGGTCCACACCCCGATCCCCTTTTCCCTTACAGCATTTCTTTGTGGTTGTTTAAAAAGTCCGCATGTTCACTAAGGTTGAAGGTTCCAAGAGTTGTGGTGGCCAATATCGAACTCTGCGCTTGAGGTAGTGAGCTCCCTGACATTGAAGATATTAAAGTCCATGATGAATAACCATTTGATAAGTCTGTTTTACAAGTTTATAGATTTAGAAGTGAAGGGAACTTTAAATGCCATCTAATCTAATATGCTTCTCTCAATTTTGCTGATAAAGAAACTAAGACTTGGAGTAGAAAAAACTAATGGGTCATAGATTTATGGTTGGTAGGTCACAGAAAAAACACAAGTTCAAGTTGGATCTGAAGCTGCTTCAGAGGAAGGATGTCCAGAGGCAGAGAATAATTCCCATTTTGCAACTTCCATCCTTTATCCTTAGTCTTGCTATCTAGGGTCAACCTAAGCAATTTAGTTAATCAGTCAATAAGTAATCATTTTTTAAGCACCTTCTGTGGGGAAGGCACTATGCTAATCACTGAGGGTACACAGGCAATTGGCAGACCCTGCCCTCAGGGAGCTCACAATCTCATGAGGGAGTCCACAAGCAAACAAAGAAGTAGAAGTTATGTGCTGGAGAAGAGGAAATAATTAACTGAGGAAGGGCACTAGAATTAAGGGGGGTTGGGAAAGGCTTCCTGTAGAAGATCAGACTTTAGCTAGGACTTGGAAGAAGCCAGGAAAATGAGGTGGCAGAGATGAAGAGGGGGAGCATTCCAGGCTTGGGGGACAGTCCAAGAAAATGCCTGGGGCCAAGAGATGGCGGGGCTTGTTTGTGGAATAAGCAGGAAGTTGCTTCCAGTTCCGTGGGTTAGCCGTTTAACTATTTGGTGACAGATAAGGTCCCTCTCCCCCAAGTCTTCTCTTCTTCATGAATCCAAACATTCCTCAATGGGAATGAACTGGAGGCCCTTTGCTGTTCTTATCCACTTCCTTTGGATACTAAACCCAAGACTCGGGATGGAGTCTGGCCAGAGCAGAAGACAGTGGGACCATCAAGTGGGACCATTGCACCCTCTCCCTGGAAGCCATGCTCCTCTCAATGTAGTTCATTATTAGCTGTTTGGGGTACCATCTTGTGAGGCTCAAACGGCACAATCTGTACGGCACCTTGCAAGCAGCATTCATTCATTGCGATATTATTATTGTTCCAGACTGTCTGAGGTAGTCTTAAATGTGCCAGTTCTTGGGCCTGGGGAGCAGTTGTCTTAGGATGGAATTGCCGTGGCTTCCCCACTTTGCAGTCAGTGGTACAGCCACATCAGGCGTTTTCTAGGATGGCCCTTCAGTGGGAGACACGTGTTTTTCCTTTTTGCAATTTTGTTTCTGTGCGCATTGAAAAATAAATGATGTCATAGGTTTTCTGCTGAATAAATAAAGTCAGTTGTTAAATGAAAGAAAAACAGTTGATGGATTAACGAGCACCTCTCATATGTATCATGGGCCATCAAACCAAGACCTTTCCTTGATGTGAAATTGTCCTTCTGTCTTGGCTGGTTGGTTCTGGGCTCTCTCCTCCCGTGGCCACCATTGTTGCTACTGCTTCTGCCTGGCTTTGTGTTCCTTCATTGGGAAGCACAAAAAGCTCATTGACCTCAACTGATCCTGAAGTAGAAAACCGGGAGTGGGTGGAGCCATTGGCCCAGAGCCAGCCCCAGAGAGCTGGAGCATGCCAGCCTTGGGGAGGAGAACCGGAGCTCCCAGCTCTTCTGGAGTCCCCAGGCTCAGCTCATCTTTCTTCAGAATTAGGACTTGCAAGTCACTTTGCCATGGCTGTGTAACGAAGAGCAGAGCGTGGCTCTGTTGGTGCAATTGGGCTCTTCAGTTTGCTTCAGTTTGCTGACTTGAACTGATAGGGGAGGGCAGGTGGCTGATGAAAGGTGCCCTGAGCTTTGATGGGCTCTGAAGTGAGTTAATGAGTAAAGTTTATCCCCTAGACGTGGGACAGCTATTTTGTTGATCTATCTAATTAAGCATGAGGAAAGCAACACAATCCTTTATGCTAAAATGAATGAATTTCACTTTCAACTACCTAATGATGCTAACCATGCACAGATGGGGATCTGTTAAGTCTGGGAGACCAAGGCCCAGGGGCTAGAAGCTGTAAAGAGCTTCGAGGTGCTTGGGTCTGATCAAACTCTTTTACAAATGAAGAAACTGAGACCAGAGAGGGAAATTAATGAGCCTAAAATCAAGAGCAGAATGGGAACTTGAGGCCAGGTACTATGACACCAAGTGCAGACAGAAAGCACACTTCTCTTTCCCTTCTCTTCTGTTTTAAAATTTCTCCCCTCCTCTCTCTTCCCCTCCCCTCCCCTTTCTTCCCCTCCCCTCCCCTCCTCTTCCCTCCCCTCCCTTCTCCTCTCCTGTCTCTTCCATTTTCTTCTCCCTGGGATGTTTACTTCCAACACTATTCTGTTGCCCATTCATTGAAATACTCCAGTATGTGTGATGTGGACATGCCATCTAATGATACAAATCGCACCCCATTTATTCCTGTCAATTGTACGCAGCTCGTGTTCACATGTTCATGTTTTCTGGTAAGTTCAGCACTGAAGGTCCACTCAATGTCCCAGGAACCTTGCTCACTTAAAGAAAGTGTCCAAGAAAATGCCTGTGCCAAGAGTTCCTAGCTTCAGAAGATGGGGGGGCAGGGCGGTGTTGTCATCAAAAAAGGAAAGTCATCAGTGAAAACCTTGATAAAGACATGCCTCACACAAACCCTTTCTCATCTGGACCCTCTTCCTCCTACCCTGCCCTGGCCATGTGACTTGGATGGCACCATTGAGTTGGATGGCAGTGTTCCATTATGACAAATGGCCAGATGGCCCAAGGAGCTTCAGGATTCCATCCAAGCTGGCTCAGACTCCTGATCATGGAGATTTGTGTTCCTTTGCACAAGGAAGAACACAGCAAACTCCTGATTAACCTCTCACTTCACCACATGGGTTTTGAAATCCATGAAACTCAGTATCCCCTCGGTGGAGCAACAGAAACATTTATCTTCCATGTGCCAGCCCCTGAGGCTGCCCCTCCTACTGCCATTTGCATCCTTTGTAGCTCACGGAGGGTCCTTCTTGGACCAGCATTTCCAGGCATTCAGTGCTTCTGGCTCGGCTCCCACTCTACTTAGTCAGCAGTCACTCCACAAAGATTTATATCTTAGACCATCCTGTTAGGACTGGAAGTTGCTAAAACAACAACACAAAAGTTGTGTGCCTGAAAAGAAAAACAACAACTTTGATTCCAGATGGGAATCCAAACACCAACACCTGACAAGCTGCTTAAAGGAAAATATCCCACCCAGGGCCAACCAGAGGCCGAAGAGTGCCCTGGGCTGGGTCAGTGTCTATAGGGAAAGGTTCAAGATCAATTCCTTGGTAGAATTCCCACTAGTATAGACGTAATACTTTATGCAGAGACAGAGTGATGGAGAGGACAAAATAGGGGATGTGAAGTAGAGAAGGTTTCTGCCCAGATAACTAGCAGCGGTGTGCCTTGGGCAAGGCACTGAATCTCTCTGACCCTCAGTTTTTCTTCGGTAAATGGGAATAGTAAGAGCACCTCCCTCATCAAAGCTGTCAGGAGAATCAGATGAGATGATGTATGTTCATCTTAAAGTGTGATGTGAATGTCAGCTGTTCATTCTTAGTTCTTGAAGAAGTAGGACCAGGGGGGTGGTTATCGGGGTGCGTGAATCATCTTAATTGGAAAAGAAAACCTCTTTATGTCCAAACTCACCTAATTGGTTAAAATCAGTCATGAATAGGTCAGGAACAACCTGAATCAACCCACCCCAAGTTTGACTCTGCTTTGTTACAGGTATAGGCTAGATCTGAGCGTTAACAACATCATGTGGGGACCTCTGAAGGAAGTTCTTCCTCCTCCTCCTCCTCCTCCTCCTCCTCTTCTTTTTTTATTTTAATGATTTAATTAGAATTTATTGGAAGGAGCACAGTGAAACAGTGAATCTTAATTTGTGACATTGGGTCTTTGGATTTGTAGAGCATCATTGTAATGTATTTAATCACAAAGCAAGGCCTTCAGGATTAAGCCGATGAACTGGAAAATCAGAAAACCTATAGTACTTTTAATAATACTTTCTTAATACTTTCTAGACAAGCTTTTTTTTTCTTTCAGTTTTAGAGAGTGTTTAGTCAAGTTAACGGGTTACATTAGCGTTTGAGAGAGTAAAAGAAGAGCTCTATTCTGAGTTTGGAAGCGCACTAGATGGTGTAGATAAAGCACCAGTGCTTTACAAGAGCACAGTACAGAATACTAGATTCTCCCCAATCTGTAAGCTCCTCAAAGGATATTAAGCAAGACTAATTCTTCTGGATCACTATCCAACTCAGACCAGCGCTTCCAACTCTAATGATTCCGAAGAGGGATAGTGACTGTACTTCCAAATCTAAGCAAACTCTCAGCTTGACTGTGGTTATTGAATACTTCTTGGATCACAAAGAAGGAATCTGGGTCCTTTCCTGACCTTTCTGATTGGTAGAGTGGGCAGCGATGGAGCTTTTTAGCTACTTTTGCTAACTCTATCTCCCTCCATCCCATTTCCTCTCTCCCCATTTATTCTATTCTCTCTCTGCTTTCACCCTGTCCCTCCTCAAAAGTGTCTTCCCTCCCAGTACCACTTCCCCCAATCTGCCTTCCTTTCTATCACCCCACTCCCATTCTCTTCTCTCCTTCCCATCCTACTTTCCTGTAGGGTAAGATAGATTTCTATATCCAATTAAATGTGTTTGTTATTTCCTCCTTGAGTCAATTCTGATAAAAGAAAATTTCATTCACTCCCCCTCACCTCCTCCCTCTTCCCTTTACTGTAAAAAACTTTTACTTGTCTCTCTTATGTGAAATAACTTGCCCCATTCAACATCTCCCTTTGCCTTTCTCCCCTCTCTCACCCCTTAATTTTATTTTTTTAGATATCCTTTCATATTCAACTTATGCCTGTGCCCTCTGTCTATATATGATCCTTCTAACTGTCCTTATAATGATTGAGTTCTTATGAGTTATAAGTATCATCTTCCCATGTAGGAATGTAAATGGTTTAATCTTATTAAGTCCCTTTTCATTTCACTCTCCTGTTTAACTTTTTATGCTTCTTGAGTCTTGTATTTGAAAGTCAAATTTTCTATTTGACTCTGGTCTTTTCATCTTGAAAATCCTCTGTCTCATTGAATATCTATCTCCCAGGCCCCCAAAGGATTATACTCGTTTTGCTGAGGAGGTGATTCCTGGTTGCAATCCTAACTCCTTTGCCCTACAGAATATCATATTCCAAGCCCTTCAGTCCTTTAAAGTAGAAGCTACTGAATCTTGTGTTCTCCTGACTGTGGCTCCATAATACTTGAATTTTTTTTTACTTTCTTTCTGGCTGCTTGTAGTATTTTCTCCTTTACCTAGGAGCTTTGGAATTTGGCTATAATATTCCTGGGAATTTTCATTTTGGGATCTCTTTCAGGAGGATATCAGTGGATTCTTTAATTTTCTGTTTTGTCCTCTAGTTTTAGAACACCAGGGCAGTTTTCTTTGATAATATCTTGAAAGATGATGTCTAGGCTCTCTCAGTCTCTCTCTCTCTCTCTCTCTCTCTGTCTTTCTCTGTCTCTGTCTGTCTGTCTGTCTGTCTCTCTTTTAATCATGACTTTCAGGTAGTACAATAATTTTTAAAGTATCTCTCCTGGTTATTTTCCTCCTATTTTCCAGTGAGATATTTCACATTGTTTTCAATTTTTTTATTCTTTTGGTTTTGTTTTATTGTTTCTCATAAAGTCAGTAGCTTCCATTTGCTCCATTCTAATTTTTAAGGAATTTTCTTCAGTGAGATTTTTGTACCTCCTTTTCTATTTGACCAGCTTTAATTTTTAAAGAGATATTTTTTCTTCAGTGAATTTTTGTGCCTCTTTTTCCATTTGGTCACTTCTTCCTTTTAAGGCATTTTTTCCCTCATTGACTTTTTGGATCTCTTTTACCATTTGGCCTAGTCTGTGATGTTTTTTTTTTAAGTGTTATTTTCTTCAGTATTTTTTTGTGTTTCCTTTACCAAGCTGTTGACTCATTTTTCATAATTTTCTTTCATCATTCTCATTTCTCTTCCCAATTTTTCCTCTACCTCTCTTTTTGATTTATTTTTGAGGTCTTTTATGGGCTGAAACCAATTCATATTTTTCTTGGAGGCTTTGGATATAGGCATTTTGACTTTGTTGTCTTCTGAGTGTATGTTTGGATCTTCCTTGTCACCGTAGTAACTTTCTACGGTCTGAATTTTTTTTTTCTGTTGTTTGCTCATTTTCCTGGCCTAGTTATTTCTTGACCTTTTACTCTTTGCTAAAGTGGGACTCTGCTTCCAGGGTAGAGTGTGTACTGTCCCAAGCTTCAGGGGTTTTATGGAGCTTTTTTAGAGATATTTCTGGGGACCTGTACATTTTTAGTTCTTCTAAGGTGGTATGATCTAAGAAGAGGTATTTACTACTCTCCTGGCCTGTGCTCTGGTCAGTGAGTGACCACAAGCCCTCTTTTCTGCCCTGGAACTGCAAGGAGGGTCCCTATTCCACTGTGGCCACAAGCTCTTGTGTGTTAGTGATCCTCCTTGCCCGTGGTCTGCCACCTGACCTGAGACTCAGATCAGATTATGGGCAAGGCAACAGAGTCCTGCCTCAGTGCTAGCAAAGAGACCCCTGTAGTCTCCTTCTGACCCCTTACCTTCTATGGGAAGCTGCTCTTGCTGCTGCTGATTCAGTGGCTCCCAAGGCCTGCTTCTGGTTTGCTGGGATTGGGGCTATGCTGGGGTGGCTTAGCTGGACTGTGCTCCATTCTCACCCAGGTGTGGCTGACCTTTCCTGCTGACCTTCTAAATTGTCTTTGACTGGAAATTTATTTTGTCCCATCCTTTTGCAGGTTCCGCCACTCCAGAGACTGCTTTATGGCATTATTTAAAGATGTTTGGAGGGGTTTTGGGGAGAGCTCAGGTGGGTCACTGCCTTTTCCCTGCCATCTTGGTTCCCCCTTCCCCCCCAAGCAAGAACTTCTTAATGAGGATTATGCTTCACTTACACGTTCAAGTGATTTATTTATGACTAGTGAATGCTTTTGTTAAGATTCTTTTATGAAGGTAAAAATATTGCTTTTGATAAATAAATCAGGTATTCCTTAAGTTTCATTTCCATCCTTTCACCTTTCAGCTACACAGAAGAAGTGTATAATGTACCTATAATGTCAACCCACTGAAAAGCAGAAGGACAATCAGATTTTCCTTTAGGGTCCCTGCAAAGCCTGAGAACTACAGGTTTCAATCCCCCTCCCACATCTTTTGGAGTGGAGGCATTTTTTTAACTGATTGAGAAATTATGACAAAGTTCATGCCTTAGAGAAATTCAGCTCTAACAAAAGTGAAGCTGGTCATGGGTTCACAAAATCAGACTGAAACTAAGCTGATGTGTCATTCTTAGACATTCAGCAGAAAGGAAGCTAAGGAGATGGAAAGTGAAGACCTTTACTTATTCAGCTCTTGCCCTCCTTTCATTTAACCAATACGACATGGCAAGCAACGGGAGACTGATCTGCCTAAAGTTGATCAGTCCAATCCCCCAGTACACTCCGGTCTAATCCAGTCCAATCTGGTTCTGTCCAGTCTACTCTAATCCAGTCTTAGTCCAATCAGATCTGATCCAGTCCCTTCCAATACTATGTGATTTGAATAAATCCAGTCTAATCCATTCCAATCCCATAATCATCTATTAAATTTATATGAGAACAAGATGCCATGCTGTACCAGATGGGTATAGAAGGAAGAAAAGGAAAAACCCCAGGCCTTCATGGAGATTACAACATTGTATGGAAATGAGAGACAAGCAGAGAGACCCACTAATAACTACAGATGCAGGAAGAGCCATGCATTGTTCAGAGCCCTGCACCTGAGATGATCCTTGAAGGAAGAGAAAGAGTCTCAGAGGTGGTGGAGAGCGGATAATGCATTCCAAGGATGGAGTACAGCTTGTACGAAGGTATGTGGGTAGGAAACACAATGTCACATGTGGGAAATGGCAAACAGTCTAGGTCAGCTGGAATATGGAAGGCATGAAGGAGATGGGTAGAAAAATGGACTTGGAAATGTCATTGGGAAGAGGACACTCTGAAGCACTTGGAGGACATTTCCAGCAATGGTAGGGAGCTCTTTTTTTCTATGAATGCTGTGATCAGATCTAGAGTCAGTCACTTTCTACTGTCCCATTTTAATGGGGGAGACATCTGGCAAGAGGTACCATATGGGGTATGAGTGTAAGACAAAGGATACACAAAAAGACCCAGGAGTCTGACCAGTTGTTGCCCTAAGGGGCTACTTACCACTCAAAATCAACAAAATAGTGTGAATTGTCAAGCTGTAGCGCTTCAGAGATGGTAAATTTTTTTTTTTTGGGGGGGGGGTGTGTTTGTGGTTCAAGTCACTGTAGTGACAGTGATTGTGATGGACACTGAAAATGAAGTCCCTTGCCATGCCTTATGGTGAATGTATGGCACATCTATTCCTGGGGTCTTATTATACAGTTCTACTCCAATACAAAGAAACTAGAGGTCTACATAAGGGCAAGTAGGACAATTAGAAGGATAAGTACTCTGTTCTCAGAGGACAGACTAAAAGGATTAGGCCATCATTCTGAAAGGATGAAGACCAGGAGGTGATTAATGGAAATCTAAGGAATGATGAGCAGAAATATATTTAGTCAATAAACACCAAAGGGACTCGATGGACACAATTAACATTTGTGAAGCTTTCTAGCTCTAGTGGTTTTTCTAATGCTGTTATTTCCGCCAGGAATATCCTATAATCCATTAATTAAAATGGGATTTAAGTCTTGAAGGAAGCCAGAGAAAGGAGAACATTCCAGCCATGACAGACGATGAAAAAGCTTTAAAAAGTGGAACACAATGAAGGAGCAGCCATTAGGCCTGTGTTGGTAGTTCATGGAGTATGTGGATAGGAATAAAGTGTAGGAAGACTAGAAAAGTGGGAAGAGGTCAGGTTAGGAAGGGCCTAAAATGACAGAAGATGTTATATTTAATCTTCAAGATAATAGGGAACCAGCAATATTTTCTGAGTTGGGGTCTGACCTGAGCATTATGGTCAAACCCAAACCTTAGGGAGATCACTTTGACAGCTAAATAGAGAAGAGACAAGATTTAACAACAGTTCAGATTTGGGAGGTGGTGAGTGAGAGGGATGTATAGAGAAAGTCATTAAGCTTTTAAGTCTGGGTGACTGCAAAAATGGCCAGTGGATGGATTGGAGTGGGGAGAGACTAGAGACTGCATCAGTAAGAAAGCGAAAATCCAAGAAAGCTCTGGTGAGGTCCTGAATTAGAGTGTTGATGGCATGAGTGGAGAACAGGGACACACACAGGTAATGTGGACCAGACTTGGGGACTAATCCAGTTTGTGGATGAGAGAGAACACAGATGATCCCAACTTTGTCAAACTGGGTTATCAGGGGGATGGTGGCACCATCAATGGAGATGTCGAAGCTGAATGATGATATCTTGAATTCAAGATAACACACGTCTTCCATGGTAACTATAGTTCATGCTAATTCCATCTCCCACAGTTCCTTGGGCAATAATTTGCACTTAGAGCTCAATACATATCGAATGATTGAGTTTTTTGCATGGAGACTTCATTGAAATAGGAATTATTAGAATGAACTTTGACATAGGGCAATGAGACATATGATTGCCAGTTTTAAAATGAACACAATTTGATTTGATCTTGGAGTCAGCAGGGCCCAAGTTCAGATCCGACCTCTGACACTTACTGGATACCCGATCCTGTTGTTTTGAGTAGCAAATGAAATGTTAAATTTTTAAACCTTCAAACACTATGTAAATGTGAGTCAGTAGCATCACTTTCATCATCACCATCATATGGGAAGCTCTACCATCCTGCAGCAGGGCTAAGAAAGAATCACTTACCCAGAGGTTTCTGAGGGTGCATAAAAAGAGACTGGATTCTGGAGTGTTGGAAGATAAAGAGCTCATTTTATTACCCTGCATCCAGGCTTTTATAGGAGCTTCCTAATCGTTTTCCCCAGAGGACATTGTGCACTTCTTTGTTCCCAGGCTGTGGGTGTAAACCACACTTGTCTTGAGGACATAATCCTCATACCTGTGTGTTTGAGCTCTTTCCTGGGGGATGGGAAACTGATCCAGGCCAGACAGCAGGCTTTTCACCTGAGAGAGCTTATTCAGGCGTCAGGGTCAGAATTTCGATGGCCTGTGGTCCTCTACACTTTCATAATCATCCTCACCATCATCACCATCACCACTATCATCATCGTAACTCTCATCATCCCAGGGCAGAGTCAATCTGGACCAGGTGCTGAAATCCCTAAGGGCAGCACAATGCTCTCTAACTTCCCCCCCATATCATTCCTCCTCCCCACCCCCCAGGACCCCTTTTGTTTTTGCTTCCTAGTCCAAAGCCCCGGGGTTTTTAGTGGACTCAGGATGTGCCAGCGGGCCATGGAAGCGTTGGCACCTCGGCTTTGTGGAGAGGCCCAGCACGCACTGGCTCCCTAGGCTTGTGCAACGCTCCTGTCACACTTCATCAGTGTCCTCTAGTCCAGACTGAGGCCCCACATCTTGGGAAAGACAATATGGAGCGTGTTCAGAAGGAAGAAAATCCCTAGCGACACTTGTCAGTAATTGTTGTTGTCACTCACTTGTTTGTCAGTCGTGTCTGACCCTCCATGACCCCATTTGTGTTTTTTTTTTGACAAAGAGCACAGAGGGGTTTGCCATTTCCTTCTCCAGCTCATTTCACAGATTAGTAAACTGAGAGAAGCAGGGTTAAGCGACTTGCCCAGGGTCACGCAGATAGAAAGCATCTGAGGCTGGATTTGAACCAGGAAGATGGGTCTTCCAAACTCCACGTCCAGCGTATCCAAGTCCCAGCTCCTGCAGAAGCCCTCCAGACCTCTCTTAATGCTGTTGCCTTCCCTCCATTAATTCTCTCCAGTTTATGCCAATAAAAAGCTGTTTAAAGTTGTCTCCCCCATTAGACTGTAAGCTCCTTGAGGGCAGGGGATTTTTGCCTTTCTGCTTTTCCCCAACAGTTAGCATGGTGGCTAGCACACAAGAGGCATTTAAATGTTTATTGCCTGTCTGACTGATGTTTCTCTGCCAAGCGACTCCATAACCAAATTATTGTTCTTTAGGAATAATTGTAACCAAAAGGCTTATCTGATGTCCCATTCTTTTTTCTTTGTTTGTCTTTGTGCTGGGGAGATGGGATAAGGAGAGGAACATGGCGTCAGTCAAGCCAAAAATCTTTGTAGTTTCATGACAGAGATTTGTCCAGACATAAAATGTTTGGATTTACTTTGCACGGCTCTCTGCCACCGGCCGGCTTCAAAGGCTTTTACGAGGCAAAGAAAATCCCAGTTATGACTCAGCCACCTGCTCTCTGGTGTTAAGAAAATATATTATAGGTCAACAGGATAAGGATATTCATAACATGTCTATGCACACACACACATATATATGTATATGTTCTCTCTCCTCTCCAAGTGTCAATACTTATCAAATACTGATCCAGTAGTAATCATGTAGCAGTATGTGGTTGCAAATCCAAAGGCACTGAAGAATTAAAAATGAGTGTGGTGCGGAGGGCAGTGCAGTGTGGTCCATGGTGAACATTGTTGAAGAAGAAGGTGGGAATGTCTAAGCAGTGTCTCTCGGACAGGGCTGGGTTGGTCATATGGCAAGATCCAAGAGATGGTGGTATCCTTGATGTTTCAGGAGAAAGCAAGGAAGGCTTCCAGGACTGCAGGGTGGAACCCCGCTGATGAAATTTTGGGAGGATATATACAAGGGTCATATAAGATGGGCGGCTCTGGATAAGCTGCCATGTAAACCAGAGGCACTGAGTCTCTGGCATGGGCCACATCTGGTCCACAACATTCCCAAGTACAGCCCAAACCAGATTAAAAGATATCTGGGAAATGTTTAGGAAAATAAATAAAGAGGAAATAAAACAGAGAAACATTACATTTTAAAACCAAGTGAAGTAGCCAGCTGGGATCCTTGGGTACTGACCAGTGGCTCTTCTTCCTTTTAGAGTTTGACCCCACTGAGGAAAATGTTCCCCAGAGGAGATCACAGATCCACTGGAGAACTTGAGAATGATTTCCTCCCTTGAGTTTTCCTTACTCCTCTTTTGGTAGTTCGGATAGTTAGGGTTGCCATATTCTAGAACCCAAAGGGGCGTTTGTCCAGTGACCAGGAGGGGAAACGATTTTCTTTTTTTTTTTTTGTTTTTCTTTTGTTTTAGTTTACATCATTCATTTCCATGAGATTTTGAGTTACAAATTTTCTCCCCATCTTTACCCTACCCATCACCCCAAAACAGAGATCCCAGTGTATCCCCCCTCCCCCAATCTATTCTCTGCTATGTCTTCCCCCCTCAACCCTCTGACTTTCTGGTAGGGCAGGATGGATTTCCCAACCACAGTGCCTGTGTATCTCAAGTTCCAGTTAGATGTAGTTAATAATAATAATAATAATAATAATAATAATAATTGCATATAGATATATAGATATATATTTATAACATTTGATTATAGAACTTTAAATTCTAGATTCTTTCTCTTCCTCCCTCGTCACCCACCCCCACTAGAAGGACAAGCATTCAAATACAGGCTGAACATATGTAATTATGCAGAACCTGTCCACAGTGAGCATATTGTGAGAGTCTGACTACATGTCCCTTCTTCCTATCCTGCCCCCCCCAACCACTCTCCACCCTGTCCCTGTCCCTCTACAGAAG
>CM053585.1:548622599-548658575 GCA_028646515.1 Pseudochirops corinnae | reverse complement strand
CAACTTTTTAAGGTATTCTTCTGCTCGTTGGCTTTTTGGGCTTCTTTTGCATTTGAGTTAATCTATTTTTTAGGGTGTTGATTTCTTCAGTCATACTGCTGACTCTCTCTTCATAATTTTCCTGCAACATTCTTATTTCTCTTCCCAATTTTTCTTCCACTTCTCTTATTTGGTTTTTAAAATCCTTCTTCAGCTCATCTCTAGCTTTAAGGCTTTCTTCATGTTTATTGGAAGCTTTTGGTGGGGGAGCTCTGGCTGCACTCTCCTCCTCCCTCTCTCTCCCATGATCTTTCTTTTCCCCAAAGAAGGAATCTAGGGTTTGGTTGCTATTCTTACTTTGCTTCTTATGCTTATTCTAATTCATGGTTGGTCAGACCGTGATTTTTTTTTTTTTAATCTCTGTGGATCTCTGCTTCCAGAGGGGAAAGCTCTGTCCCAAATCGCTGGGGTTTTCCCAGCTGCCAGAGCTCTTAGGAGACTGCTGGGTCCCTCCCCAAGTCTGGCTCACTGAAAAAAAAAAACAACCCAGGACCCCTCTCAAGACCGCGATCCAGATCCAGGTGGTTCAACGTGAGAGCACTTGGTCTCTGAACAATCGCTTGGTGCCCTTGCTGTCTGCAGGCTGCGGGCACAGAAGTGGCAGTGCGGAGGTGGGTGTAAGACCTCCAGTTCTGCGGCCTCGTTGCTCTGGAGGCCTTTCGGCAGGACCTGCTTTTCTCCCCCGATTTCGCGAGCTCCACTAACCTAATTCTGGATACTGCCGCAGTTGCCACCAATCTGCTCACCTGAAGCTCCTGCTGGGGCTCGGCTCCTCTTGTCCAGCCACCTCCTGCCTCCTCCCGTCTAGCCGCCTCCGGGGCAGGGCCGCAGTTTCAGGCTAGGCTGGTTTTGGCTCCCAGTGCTGATATGGTTCCTCGTAGCCGAGCTGACTTTAGTAGAAAGTATATTTGTGTGCATTTTGGAGTTCTAGAATTTGTTTAGAGTCATATTTTATGGGTATTTTGGGGTGGCTATGTGAGAGCTGCGATATGTTGCTGCTCTTACGCTGCCATCTTCGGAAATGATTTTCTTTGCTGTGGAAGGGGAATAAAGGATGTCCTCATCCTACGCCAGAACAGCCTGAGAAAGAAGCCCATACCTAGCCATTGTTCTCAGTCCCGTGTCTCTGGGAGTGGGGTGGGAGTCCTAGCCTAGGGGCCACAAAGTGCCTTAATCCAAGCAGCATCACCCAGGGGTGGAGGGACGTGATGTTGAGTCCCAACAGCTTCTAGGCAGGAGGCCATAGACATATTACTTAGCCAGCCTTACTAAGTGAGTCTCAGCTTGCACATCTCTGCAATGGGAATAGTCATTCTTCCACTGGACCCCTCCCAGGTTAGTATCAAAAGAAAGTACTTTGAAAACCTTGAAGCTTTATGGACATGTGAGCTGTTTGTTTATATGAAGAGTGAACCTCAGGAGCAAAGAAGGTGCCCTGGGAGGGTTCCATGAGCTGTCATTGCATCTGCTCTGCCTCATGTCCACACTGGGGCATGTGGGGACTGGCAGCTGGTCAGGCAGTCAGTCAACAAGCATTTATTATTTACTTCATGGATAGGCCAGGCCCTGCTGGACCTGGAGATACAAAGAAATGCAAAAGCTGTCCCTGCCCTCAAGGCGCTCATGCTCTTATGGGAGAGGCTGTGTGTCAAGAACCAGGTGCCCACAGGCAGAGAGGGGTGCTGACAACTGGGGAGGCAGGGAAAGGTCTCCTGTGGGAGGAGTCTTGAAGAAAGTCAAGGAAACTTGGAGGTAGAGGTGAGGGTGCAGGGCATTCTGGTCATGGGGGAAAGATGGTGTAAAGGTATGGAGATGGGAGATGGAGGCCTGCACTCCAGTCGGTTGGTAAGCATTCATTAAGCACCTCAGTGTGTTCCAGGTGCTGTGCCGAGTGCTGGGCACCAGCTGATGCCTCTGGTCTCCTTCTGACATCTCCATGTGCTATAGGCTCCCTTTGGATGCACAAGTGCCTGCCTCTTACCAGATTGAATTCCAGGTTCTCCATCACAGGGAACGAGGGATGCTTGAATTCCAAGGGCCCAGAGACAGTTAGGAATCTAGGCATGCTCATGCCCACTCTTGGTGCTTCTGTCCAGCCCTGGGAGCTCATTGGAACGAATGTGGTCTTGGTCCTGTTCAGCTTTCTGCGGTTATCTGGAACAAAGTCCAGCTCTCAAGCACTGTGGTTATTCTTTGGGGCTGTTGGGCCTAGCTTTGGAATCCCACACCCTATCTCTGTCACGCTGGGCGTGACCATGGGTAACCCATCAATCCATCAATTCACTGAGAGGCATTTATCAGGTTCCTCTTTATGCCCGGCCTTGGGGCCCAACCACCAAAACGCCTTGCCTTCCCCTCTGGGCCCAGGCTAGTTTTAACTGTCAAAGGAAGGGGGGTGGGGAGGGGAGCTCTGAGGGCCTTCCAGGCTGGAGCCTCGATCCTCTGATTTCATTGGTTGTCTCTGTGGCTTGGCTTCTAGGGTAGACCCCCCTGCTGCCATCAGGAGGGTAACAAGAGTCCTGGAGGCAGAGGAGCTTGGCGGAAGGAAGGCAGAGATTCCCTGGTTAGCTTGGTGAGTAGCCAGTCTGGGAGCCCAAGCCCTGGAAGTGAGCCCTTCTGTCTGTGCCACCTGCTCCCTGATGAATCAGAAGTGCAGGGGATGATGGAGGTGGGGCAGGTGGCTGGATCTGAGATGGCTCTGTGGCTGCCCAGCAGACACTTGGGTCTGCCTCATGCCTGAGGGATTGGCTGGAGATGGATGGGCGAAGGTGCAGAGAGCAAAGAGCTTGGTCCCAGGCACCCTGAGGAGGCCTCGAGCCTTGGCTCTGGGCTGACCTTCCACAAGTTTATTATTCTTTTGTTGAATGTAAACAGAGTACAGGCCCCAGATTTTAGAAATGGGAGCTAGCTACAGGCATTTTTTGTCTCTCAGAGCTGGAGATGGTTCTGGGTCCAACCGAGGCCAGGCCCCACATTTCCTTTCTATTACCTTTTTTTTTTTTGGGGGGGGGCAGGGGAGAAGAAGGGGAGAGGATCCTAAGCTGTGAATGCTTTGATCTAGGGACCTCCCAGTGTGGAAGCTTCCTTTGTGGCTGCAGGATCTTTTTGCCACTTAGAGAATGAATCACACTTTTCTAAATATTTTGTGCTAAGCATTGGAAGCACCAGGGCAAACAGTGAGACAGTCACAGTGCTCAAGGAGTTCCCATCTTCCTAGGGGACCCTGCTGGGCTGAGAAACTGGGAGCCTTCCCCAGTGTCACACAAGGTAAGAAATGAAGCTAGGGAGACCTTCTGGACTCCAAAACCACTTTCCATCCCCTGTGGCTGTCTTATTGAATTCTGTGTTTGAGTTCAGACAAGCTCCATAAAGCTCAGACATTTATTTGTTCTTGCTTTTCCAAAAATGTGGAAGAGTGGCTGCCATCAGAGACCCTGGGGCTCTCTGCCCTCCCTCCCCATGTACATGGCAGCTGGCCTTGTCCTTAGAAGACTGTGCCTGTTACCTGGCCCTCCAGGTCACAGAGTCCGCCCAAGGCTCAAGGGCCTCGCATGGAAAGGATGGAGTGGACAGGACGTCCCATTCCCAGCCTCCATCAGAGTTGCTTTAATCTTGCTCACAGGAAGGAGATTAGATCTGGTGATTAGAAACCGGGTCTTGATGTGGGTCATGTGGAAAATCCCCAGGCTGAGCCCTTCTAACCCGGCTGACGGGCCCACGGGTTCTTGGTGCTCCTTTACTTTCATGCTTGGTCTGTCCTTCATTAACCTGACAGTGTTGTCTTCCAGTCTTGGAGAAGACCAGTTCACTGGGATGTGGCTGCACCAAACCTTCCAGCCTTCCCCAGGACTTTGATGACACAGATGAGGTTATTTACCCAAGGAACAAAGGCTTATCTAGCACCTGCTGTTCTGGGTCCTGTTCTAAATGCCGGGGATACAAAGAAAAGGAAAAAAAAAACCCTAGAAAAACCCAGCTCCTGCTTCCTGTCCCTGAGCCAGCCTTCCACTGGGTAGAGATGGAGCTGATGGGAGCATTTCTGGAAGCTTGAGGAGGCCTGTTATGCCTCCACACGGATTTATCTGAGCCTTGACACAGTGCCAGGAGGTAGGTGCAAGCTTTATGACCATTTCAGAGAAGGGGAAACTGAGATTCCAACAGGTGTGACATGCCCACGATTGTACAGAGAGTGTCAGAATCAGTGTTTGAAAACCCCTTCAGATGCCAGCAGATGTTTCTCCAAAACGTGTTCTAGAAATGGCACATCCACAGTTGGGGTCCCCACTCTGCTGGAGCCTTGCCTCATCTTCCTGTCCTTCCTGAGTGTTCTAGTCACCCTCACCCACCCCTTCTGGCCCAGCGAGCGAATGCCTAAGCCGTCTTTTACAGCACCTCACACGCCCTGTCACCCTGAAGCCCTCCCTTCCCCACGGGCGTGTGGTGGGACGTTGTTACCCCAGGCACTGGTTCTTGACAGCAGGGAAGGGACCTCAGGTGAGGAGGAGGAAATGGGAAGGTGCAATCTCTTAGACTTGTGAGGTAATTGTGAGGTATGGGGGGAGTCCCTATGCTGGGTGGGGGGACTACAGATACCAAAGTGAATCAATCCCTGCCTTCAAGGCTCTTCCTGTCTATGAGACAGAGCCCTGGAGGTGGGATCCGAGTTCAAATCCTGACATGGTTCTTTTATTGCCTCTGTGACCTTAGGAAAGTCACTGAACCTTTGTCTGCCTCTGTTTCCCCAGCTGAAAATGGGAACAACAGCACTCACTTTCCAGGTTTTTGCCAGGATCAAACGAGATGACGTTTATAAAGGGCTTCGCGAATCTCAAAGCGCCTAATAAATGCTGGTTTGTTGATATTAGTCCAGACTGGCGACACCATGTAGCTCGCAAGCAAGGTAATTTTCCATCTGCATTGTTTTCCTTTCACTGTGTCCTAGGGAATTCCTATTTCCAAGAGATAACACACTTCTCAAAAATTGCTTCTCCCTTCGGGCTCAGTCTGTGGCAGATTCATTTTCATCTTACAAGTGAAAATTAGGAAGCACTTTCCAGGCCTTGTAGGTATAGACCACATAGCCCAAGCATGGACTAGAAGGAGCGGAGACCCCTCCCTCATTCGTTCTTTGTGTAGGAGGGTAACAGTCCCTTCTAGGCAGTCGGGAGCCCCCTTGGGCGCTGTTTGCCTGCAGAACACAGCTGCCCCTGATGGGTGTAAGTGGTTGTGTTATAACTGCATGCAGCCTGAGATCGTAGTGCCTGAGTCCCTTGAAAACCCCAGCTCACCAAGCCTGGGATAGACAGGCCCTGTCACCCACTCTGAGGTGCACCCCTGTGCCCCAGATCCCATCTGCTCCTCACCTGTGCAGACAGGCAGAGCTAGGCAACAGGCAGGCGTGTTGTCAGGCAGAATCAGGTTGGGAAAAACACCGAGTATGAGCATCTAGCTGTATGAACAGGTCGGAGCCAGGTAAGGAGGCCCAGCCAGGAGCAGTTTGGCAGACCTGGGCCGCCCATGCTGCAGGAATGCATCTGGAGACACCTTCCCATGACAGAGGGCCAGAGGGCCCAGAGCAGTTGGGAATGTCTGTGCATGGACTGGAGTCAAGGGCCGTGTAGCTCCTGCCAAGACACTGCAACCCCAAAGATGTTCCCAGGCCAGGAGCAGAGACAGCCGGCTCATAGCATAAGGCCTTTCTTTAAGGCAACAAGCCTAGGGTGAGGGTAGAAAAGCTGCCCTCCAGGGATGGAACCTAGCCAAGGTAGCTGGACCTTGTTTGGAGGCAGCATGGTGCCCTGGCCTGTCCAACATTCACCCCAGACCAGGCTCAAAAGTGCCAGGTACCGGATTCCAGCTGCCCTCATTCTCAAGTATGGATATCTCTTACTATGTGCTTGGCCTCTGTGAATACTCGAATGGGCTCTCATTCTAATGGCAGTTAAGAGCCCTTCACAGAGGAGCCCACAAGAGACACACAGAGTAGATTAAAGGTGATCTCACTGGGGCTGGGATGACCTGAGAAAGGCCTCCAGCTGATGGGGGAGGGTGAGAACAGAGGCTTGAACTGGCCAGCGGTGCACAAGGGCCTGGCTTCTTCCTCCTGCCTTCCCCACCCTCCCTGAAACCATCTGCCTCTGCCATAGACATCCTCAGAGGCCTGACTAGCTCCAGAATCACAAAGAGCACCCCTTCTACCTGGGGCAAGTAGTAAGAAGTGTCCTGACAAGCTGGAAAGATGTAGCTGGGTGGTGAGGGAGGAGCTCACTGGGCTTCCCTGGTCTGTGTTCATTGGAAATCCTTCCTAGCTTGCCCAGAGCTCAGGTCTCCCCATGCTGCTTGGCCCACCCTCGTTACACTGTGACTGTGGGGAGCTTACTGAGGGGAAGGGGGATGGTGACAGGAAAGAGGTTCTGCTCTTCTCTGCTTTAGAGGCTCCTGGAGGGTTAATTCTGGTCTCAGGCAGCGTCCAAAGAAGCCTTAGCCTTACTTCTCCCCCTTCCAGGCTTCTAGTTTGGTTATCTCATGGAAAACCTGCCTCCCCCTGACCTCCAGGGAGGATCCTGCTGCTCCTTCCCAAGTGAGCAAGCCTCTTTCCCAGGCATCTCCTTCCCTCTTCTCCTGTTTCTTCTTTCCCTCCATCTCTGGAGCTTGGCCACCATGATCTTGTCTGCTCTACCAGCTTCTACCAGGTCCACTGGGGAGCAGAGAGAGCTTCTCCCTATCTCCCTCCCCTCTTTTCTGTGAAACGAGCACTCAGTCTTATCTTGCACATAGTAGGCACCTATGAAACTGCTATTGGATTGAAATTATTTGAGAGACCCTTCGAACATGGAGTGGTTGTTTCCCTCCTTGGAGGCATGAAGCAGCTGGCTCCTCTCCCTGCCCATGAGAATCAGATCCACAAGAGCAAGCCCTTTGTTGATGTCTCCCCCTTTCGAAGAATGAGAGTATCATTGAGGCAAATTAAGAAGTTTATTAATCATTCTGCTTTTGGCAGGAGAGCTTTAGCAGACGTCTAGACTAATGAGGTCCCCGACCATTATTATGTCTCATGCCTTTGCTCAAAATTCTGATAGACTTACCGAACTCGTCCCTCTCAGCCTTCCGTCCTGGCGGTCTCTAGTATACTTTCATGACAGAATCTCTTTTGTTCTCTGTGTCTCTGCCTCTGTTTCTCTCTGTTCCTTTCTCTTTTTCTTTCTGTCTCTGTCTGTCTCCCTCTGCTTCCACGGATCTTCCCCCAAACACTTACCACTGTGTTTTTCTCAATGAGTCCACATGCATTGGTTAAACACTCAGGATGTGCCAGGCACTGTGGTAAGCACAGGGGGCACTTTTAAAGAAGTGAAAGTTGCCTCTGCCATCAAGAAGTTCAGAATCTAATAGGGGAGCAACAGGGTCCTTCTTAATGAGCAGCGATGCTCTGTCTCCCCATCCTCCCATCTAGGAAGCTTTGTCTTCCCAGGGCTGTATTCTAGTCCTGGGTCCCATTCTGCCAAGGCTCAATGGTGTCTGCAAGGTTGAATTGGTCTTTTTTGCATTAGAATTGGATTGTTGTCTTGTCTACAGCCCATCATCTGTGCGTTTGTACCAGCTTGGGAGACCATGGGTTTTATTGGCTTGGAGCCTTTCCTGGCTTTGGGCGCCTGTGAGTTGCTGGATAGAATTCCTGTAATTCCCTGTTTCTTGCAGGTGCCCTCTGGGATCCGCCACTTGGAAGAGATATGTTGGTGGGAGCTTTGTGTCCCCTTCCCCTTTTGTTGCTGCCATCTGTACTCACTGGCTCTTCCTTCTGTCTCCTTCCCTTCTCTGGTCTGCTCTTCTCACTCGCACCCCTGGACCCATCTTCCATGTTCCTTTTTTCCCCTGGCCTCACTGCTTTTTAATTGAATTATGTGCATGGAAACAGTAAACAGTGGCCTCTCTCAGGCAAAGAGACATTCAAGAACACTGGAACTCATACACAATGAGGAAGGGGCTTATCTTTGCAAAGGCTCAGGTCATTAATGGGTTTTAAAAATTAATTAACCTTGAGAATAAAAGAGTCAACATAAGCTCTTACTTGGCTGGCTCAACTCCCCTGGTGCTAATTATTTTGATGATCCTGAGCCCTTCTGATGAGGATGAAGACCACTCGTGTGGGGCTGGGTCAGATGGGGGCGGTCCCTTAGACCCTGGGATTCTGACTGCTAATGTCAAGTCTACTTCATTCCTGGAGTGCAGGCTGGAGGTGTTGGCTGAAGGCCTTTGACCCCGTGACTGAGCAGAGGTAGCCCAGTGCAGCTGGAAACCCTAGATGCAGATGGGGGAAGATGCAGTTCGGTTCTGCCATCTGGCACTCCCTCACTGCTCCATCTTTGGCAGGCCACTTTGTTCTCCACGCTCAGTTGTCCTACCTGTACAGTGGGGACAATGGCCCTGCGACAGCTGCCTCCAAGGGCTGTTCTGAGGCTCAGAAAGGCAAGGCACCGCACAGAACTTTCAGGGATGTTATTATGAGTTCCATGATCTTGGGCTAGTCACTCCAAAGCCCAGAACCTGTTTCCTCTTCCGTAAGATGAGGGGAATGACACTGGTGCTAATCACCTCAGAGGCAGCTAGGAGGTGCCATGATGCACACAGAGCCCGGCCTGGAGTCAGAAGACTCGTCTTCCTGAGTTCGAATCCAACCTCAGACCCTCACTAGCTGTGTGACCCTGGTCAAATCACTTCACCCTATTTACCTCAGTTTCCTCATCTCTACAATGAGCTGGAGAAGGAAATGGCAAACCCTCCAGTGTCTGTGACCAGAAAACCCCAGATACGGTCACAGAGCGCCGGACGTGACCAAAATGACCGAACAATAGCAATCGCCTCGTGGGAGATATGGGCATGAAATGACCTAAAGCAGCGCAGAGCTGTGGGCTGTTGTCATTGATAGTTAAGTGAATTCCTGCCACGGTCAGCTCTTGGCTCGGCCCCAAACACCTGGCGTGCGCCCACTACCTGCAGCACTCGTGATGTCACGGCTGGACGGCAACGGCCCACCGGCCAGCATCTCCTTCAGGGGAGGATCCCCTGCTACTGTCTGAGAGGCCTGGCATGTGCCCATTTCTGACTCATATCTGCCCGCTGTAAAATCATTACTGGGCACAGGTCTTTTCCTTCTCCCTGAAGGCCTGAGGCTCTTTTTGGGGTCAGAATTATAAATCAAATTTTAGAGGCTGATTCCAAAGTCAGGAAAAAGAGTCTTGCCCTCCACAGGGAATGGCTCATTTTTCTCATCAGGAGAATCAAAGCACAGCTATGAGAACCAGGAAAGCCAACCCTGGAACGTGGGATGAGATGATTTGTGGGCATAGGCATAGCCTCCCTGCATGGGGAAGGTCATGGCATCTCCTGGTTGGAGAACGCTCAGCTAAGGTCCAGGGTGGGCTAAGAGATGGCTGAGATCTCTTCCAAGACAGAGATACTGGGATTCTCGGGTCCTTCTTACAGCTCCCTATTGGCGGTCTGATGCTCTGGGGGCTGTGGGGCAGTGGCCCAGCCCTAGCCAGGGATGGGAATTGTTGGTATTAGGTCTATTATGACTGTGTATCAAATAAACTTTCACTACTACAGACTTGTAATAACAGGATTTCAGAAAACCACTCCCCTGGACATCTGAGGGATGAGTCACCCACTGTGGCTTGGGGGATGTGGGTGCAGCTTGTGATCTGAGCCAGGAGCCTTCAACAAGCTCTGACTCCTTTAGGCCTTTCAGGTTTGTCCATGAGTTGGGAGCTGGGAATGAACTGGGTGAAGGGACTAAATCGGAAGGGGGGGCCCTCTGAGAAGAAAGAGGAGGGTAGCCCTCTGGAGAGGCTGCCAGGGGGTCAGCTTGAGTGACCTGGGCTTTAAAACGATGATGGCTGCTCTGGTGGTGGCTCCGACTCCTCGAGCTAGGAGGCCCAAGTACAGATGATTGTAGGCAGTCCAGACAGACTGAGTGTGACCCAGGCTCGGAGCCTGGGACCCGCATTCAAATCAGACACCCCTGGCACCAGCCAACCCCAGAGACAAGATTTAGAAGAGACTTCATGGGGAGGCTAGGTGGTGCAGTGAATAAAGTGCTGGCCCTGGAGTCAAGAGGACCTGAGTTCAGATCTGACCTCAGACACTTAACACAAAAACTAGCTGTGTGACCTTGGACCAGTCACTTAACCCCAATTGCCCTACGTTCCCCCCTCCAAAAAAAAAAAAAAGAAGAAGAAGCAGCTTCCCAAATGGAGAACCTGGGGAAGGCCTGTGCCAGTAGCTTCTCTGGAAGTCAGGCGAGAGCTCATATAGGTCCTGCCAGGCTGGCAAGCCTGTCTAATTTGGCCTCAGTGACTATCTGAGCCTCCTAACCAGATGGCCTTAGTCCAGAGCACTGATGGGCTGTCCGTGGAGTAAGGGATTTCATTCAGGCGACAACAGCCCATAAAGACCATCCGCCACATTGTGGCCATGGGCATGGGTAGGGAGCAGTATGAGTCAGTGGAGGGAGTAGCCACACAATGCATCTCACATCCTTGAGGAATGGAAGTGGTGGAGGGTCTGAGATTGTGCCTCAGTCTCCCCTCCTTTGCTTTCCATTCCAGAGGAAACGGAAGAGCGGGCTCCTTTCCTACAACTTCTGTAAATGCCCCTTCTGCTTCTGATGTTGCCATCCCTTGGACATTTCCCTTCACTTACTCTGACGATGGGGTGTGGGGTGTGTGACAGTTGTGGCCCTGGGTTCTAGAAGGCTCTGCCAAGGGAGTGCAAGCTGAAAAGTCTTCAAAGATGGGCCAACAGCAGGCTCAGTCTCACTGGATGTGTTTGTTTCAGTGACATAAAATCATGCCAATCCTCTGCTAAGCCAGAGGTTAAGATCTGCGTTAGTGAAGGTTCTGTCACGTTGCTGGAATCACAAACTCTTGAAGAGTCAGCTGTTTTCCAGAGTCATGCCTGTCTCATTAGCCCACCAAAAACCAGGGGCTGATTTCAGGAAGCAGCAGTCCTGTGCCCCCTTCCCCAGACAGCTGGATGATGAAGTTCCTATTGTGGGAGGGCCTGAGCGCTGGAGCAGGCCTTCCAGAGCCACTGGCTCTTCCCTTTGAAAGCCCATCTCCTGATGTCAAAACAAGCAGAATTAGAATGAGCCAGTTCTCTAGAATGGGAAGTCTCCACTCGGGCCTTCCTTTTGGGCAAGGGCCAGAGATCTGCTGGGAGCTTCCTGTCTTGTGACTTGCCCAAGGTCACACAAATAGTAGTTGTTGGTTTGTACTAATGCAGAAACAAGGAGAAGAGGAGTAGGTTGGGGAGTAGGATGGCCCCCCAGCCCCAGCCCCCACCCTGGCTTAAAGGGCTAGCTTCCCTGAGTTGGAAGAGGCTCTGGAGGTCATGAGTCCAGGCCACGCCTGCCCAGGGAGCGTCTTTCGAAAATCCCTAATGAAGCGTTGATGGGCCTCCAATGGAAGATGCCAGGGACCATGGAACCTGTGGTCTCCTGATTGCCCTTAATTCCGGTACTGTAACTGTGTCTCAAGCCCCCCACAGACCGGGAGTGCCTTGAGCAAAGGGTTTGTCTCAGCCTTCTGTGTATCTTTAATGTTTACCACAGAATCTGGTACACAGGAGGTGCTTAATCAATGCTTGTTGGCTGCCTGACTGACGCCGGTCTGCTTGTGGCAGCTCTAAATGGTAGGACTTTCCTTTACAGGCCCCAGGTCTACATCTGGACAGCACCCACCAGCCAAGCCTAGCTTTTCTCCCTCAGGTCACGAGGAATATTAACATTTCTCTTCCCTATGATAACCCCAATGGTGCCTGAGGAAAGCACTCCTGGGTCCCCCTCCTCTCTGGGCTGAACCTGCACCATTTCTTCAATTTCTCCTCACTGGCGTGGTCAAGGCCTCCGGCCATCCTCATCACCCAGAGCGACGGCCTCCTTACAACCTGGTGCCTAGGCGTAAGCATGGCACAGTCCTCAGGAGTCTGAAGGGCCCGGGGGCCTCCCTCATCCAGGCTGCGCCATCTTTGTTAGGCCCACCTACTAGGCCTAGGCTGGTCTTGGCATTTTTGTCTTCTATGTTTGTGGCGTGTTTAAGCAAGAACCTTCAAGGAAGCATGGCTGAGCCTGCAACTGGGGAAAGGGCACTTGGCTAGGATCTCACTCTGGGCAGTTCTCTTGCATGTCCTTGGTGGCTCTTCTCACACCAACATCCACAATGAAAACAAAGAGGCCATTTTATTTGGCTGGCTAAGAGAAGAGGGCTTTTTTCTCTGGATGAAGACAGAATAAAACCATCTGGCCTGATACTAGGAAAGTGGGCTGTGAAATACTTGTACTCAGTGATGTGAAATAATTTTATGATAGCCTTTAAAAGAAAGCTTTCTTCTCTCTGCTCCGCCAGGGGTGGAGACTCGCTCTTCTCATTCAATGACATGCCCTTCCCCGGGAAGGGGAAGGAAGGGGAGGCTGTGATTTTGCTAGCATAGAGTTGAGGAGGGGATTCCCTTCACCAGTGCAGATCGCCAACTTTGATGCTTTGAGATTTGAGGGGGACAGGTGGGGGAGAGGGGGCAGCTCAAGGGATTTGCTGGGGGTCACATAGGTAGTAGAGATCTAGGTGGGGCTCAGACCTGCGTCTTCCTGACTTTGAGGCTGGTTCCTTATCCATGAAGCTGGTTCTGATGCCACATTCCTGAGTGTGCCTGCACCAGACAAAACGTAATTGAGAAATAGTTAACAAGATACATAAAAACGCATCAGGACATAGATAATATTAATAGGTGGTTTTCTAGGTCCATATGTGGTCTGGGGGACCCTTCTGGATGGTTTGGGGGCCTTGTCTCTATTTGAGTTGGATGCCACTGAGCGGGGCCATGGCGACTTCCACAGAAAGGAGCTTTGCATCCGTTATGTGGAGCCAGAGGACCTGAGGACACATCCTAGTTCTGCTCTTTTTTAATCACTTGTGGGACCTTGGCCACGCCCCTCCCTCCTCCTAGGCCTCAGTTTCTCATTTGTAAAGTGAGGGAGCTGGGCTAATTGACTTCCGAGGTCTCTTACCCTTCCAAACTTGTGATGCTGTGATGGAGCTGATTCCATTCAGTCCTGTTTGGTAGGGTGAGGAGAAGCACCATTTTGGGCACCTTCTCGTTCTGGGAGACCAGCTAGGTTGGCTTTAGCCTCAGAAGGATGACAGCAGTGGGTGGTAGAAAGAAGCCTGGCATGAAGGCAGCTCTGGGTTCAGGCCAGTCTAGGCTCCTCTGGACATGGGACTCAGCCCATTAGCTTCCCAGAACCCGAGTTTCCCTGCCTATAAGGTGAATATTAGGAGATTGGGATTTTGAAGCCATTGACCAGCCACTGTTGAGGACAAATGCCCCGACAACCTCTCTGCTGAGGAGTGGGTGGTGCAAGGGGACCTTTCTGCTGGGTGCAGAAGAGTCTGTCTCATAACAGGATTGATTCACACCCAAAGCCCTTGTACTGGTGAAGCTGTGGGCAGGGAGCAGCTGGGGGTCTCTCAGGCTCTTACAGCTGTACTTAAAAATACATTAAAGAATGAGCTTATTTGGGGATTGCTCTGGTCCAAACACACGCAGCTGGCTGGCAAAGAGCAGAGGAACACATGCTTTATTTGGGGGCTAAAAGTATGACCAAAATGTGAAGTTGTATTTAGAAAAGTGGCTATTCTTGCTCTTGACCCCAGCTGGTGTGTAAAAATACCCCTCCTGGGCACAGATGGGCCATTCTGCGCATGCCGCGGGCGCACGCCCATTGCTAGGGCACATCCGTTGCTTGTGTGCCTAAAACATTGACCCTGAGCTTTCAGATTGTGACTGTGATCTACTCCTATGCTTGCATCTCAGCTGAGAGGCAGACATCCAGGGCTGGGGAGCCCCCCAGACGCCCCTGCTTAGCAGCCAACTTTGGGTTTTTTTGGCCAATCCAACGTCTGTTTCACAAGGGCATGGTCACAGCCACTGAAAGATCTTAGTTCAAGCGTGTCAAAAGTTCTACCTGGCTTCTGAGAGGGAACATCGGGCCTGGGGGTGGTGGGGCAGGAGGGCAGGGAGTCCAGGACCCTTACCGCTAGCTGCATGATGATGGAGAAGTCCATAGTCCTCTGCATCTCAGTGCTCTCATCTTCAAAATGGGGACAGGGATAGCTCTGGCTCCTACTGGGCAGGAGATATTCAGGAAGAATTTACTGAAGAGGTCCTAACTGCTGGCACTGGGCTGGGCAGGGTGTGTGGCTGCACTGATGGGGACAGGAAAAAGGTCCCATGAAATAACAGAAGTGACACCATGTTTACATAGGATCCAGTGGGGAAAACACATCAGAAACCCTCAAACTTTGCAGGAAGGCCAGTTTTTATCTCACTCCCTTAAAACAGTGACTATTCATTGCTTTAGAGATGGTGAAATGGAGACAGTAACTAACAATAGGAAGGAAGCGCTCCCCACAGGATCACTGGGGTGCCAGCCTCACCCCCCTCCACCCCCTACGGGGCATCAGTGGCTGGAGGTCTAGAGCCTTCAATATCCTAACAATATGGAAGGATCTGATGGTCAGGGACTGGTCCAGGGTCATGGAGCCGGAGGCTTTCAAGTCTAGGATTCCAACCCACATCCCTGCTGACCCTCAACCCTCATACTCTTTCTACCTCATCCAAAGAAGAAAACATACACCTCTCTCTGTGCACACACACATACAATTCATGTGTGCATGTGCATTTGTATGTGAATATATGCACCTACATATTTGCACACACATGCTTGCACACTCACATAGAGATAGATATGACAGGACATCTGCCTTTAAAGAAAGAGGTTCCGACACACAACATTTTTTAAAGGAACATTCTTTACATTACCAGAAAGCTCTAATCCAGATACAAAACAAAGGTGATCCCTGGTCTCACATTGCTCATACTGGACTGAGAAAGACAATATGTAAGCAATTGTACAAGCAAGATTTCTATAGGAGAAATGGGAAATGGTGAACGGGGGGCGGCTCTGGGATGAGGAGGGGCTGGGAAGGCTTCCCGGGGAAGAGGAAGCCAGAGAGGTCAGGAGTCCGAGCAGAGGAGGGAGAGAGCTCCAGGCTTGCAGGAGAGACCGAGAGAATGCCCAGAGAAGAGATGAGGGTCCTGTTCTTGGAGCAGCCAGCAGGCAGCCATCGCTGGGCTGAAGAGGATAGTCAAGGAGGGAGGGAGGTGGGACTGGAAGGGGATGGGGAGAGACTCAAGGCAGCCTCCCCACCCCCCTCCCACCCCCAGCTATTGCCATCAGCAGGTGTGAGGCCCCGACCACTCCTTCAGTGACCTCCGGGAAGTTTTGTCTCTACTCTGAACTGAGGTTCCTTAATTTCAGAATGAGGGACTTGGATTAGATGATTTTTCCAGTGTGTTCTTACTCTAAATCTCATCATCTTATGTCCAAATGATTTCTGAGATTCCCACTGGGATGCGAATTGAACGGTCCTGTTGGATGTAACAGAGACTAAATGTATTGAGCCCAGTCCTTGGGCAGTGGGAGCCAGATGGATGTGGAACCGGGCGTGGGGTCAAGGAGACCTGTGTCCAAGTACCACCTATCAGTCAATCAACCACCAAACATTCATTAAGCACCCTCTGCATGCCAACCACTCTGCTCAGTGCTGGGATGCAAAGAACAAGCCAGCATTCTGTGCCCTCAAGGAGCTTAGACTCTAATGGCTGAGACCAGTGTAGAGCTGAGAGGTCAGCCCCTCTCTGAGCCTTAGGCATGCCTCTAAAGAGATCCCACTGTAAGAGCAGCAGCTCCGGATGTGCCCAGGCTCTCAGGATTCAGTAGATAGATACCCCTTCCTACTGGGATGACTGAGAAAGCTTTCAGACAGCTCCATTAATCAGCTTCTGCAGACCTGAGCTCTGGGCGTGCTCTGTCCATCTTCTGAGTTTGGTTTGGATTGGGCGCTTGGGAGTCAAGAGAGCCCCTGTGCTTTTGAAATGAGCAGCTGGGTCATACCTGGGCCCATATCGGTCCACCAAAAGCCCTGTGGCTCCCCGGGAGTCTTCCCAGACCTTTCTCAGGAGGAAGCCTGGGAGGAACAGTTTTATGGGAACATGTTGTTCAGACTTTTGGTTAATCCGGGTGAAAAATCCTTGGAGCGCAAGCAGTTGGACACCCAGCTGCTTTGTGTCATGGGATAGGTGGGGTCTAGCCTGGGCTGTCCCTCCCTCATGGAATTCTTTGCCCCCAAAGTAGAGGGGAGGGCCTTCTTCTGAGCCCCCCCGGGGCACTCCCCATGCTGCTGGTAGCCTTTGCTGGGTCCACAATGGGAAGCCTCCTACTCTCAAGCACTATGTCTGCAGCTGTTGCCAAACATGTGGCAGGCCTGGAATTCCAGCAGCTGTTTGGCCCTAAACACCCCACTTCACTAGGAAATGAGGCTGGGACTGGGATCGGGGGCCTTTGAAGTGCTGGGGCCTTCTTAGTTGATTCATTTTGGGTGTCAGCAGCCCGCTTGGAGTGACTGAATGCTGCAGGGCCTACCCTGCTGCCCAGGGGAACTGGTTTTGGAAAACCCTGGATATTCCCTAAGTTCTGGGCTCCTTTCTTCCTGGCTGTGGAAACAGACTTGCTGCCTGATGCTTTAGTGAGAACAGGAAAAGTCCTTGTTCCCATGAGGCTTATGGCCCAAGAACACAGGCCTAGAAAGCCTTCCCTCAACTGCTCGTGGCTCCCAGACCTTGGAGACCTGCCTGGAAAGCAAGGTGGTCTCCTCTTAATTCAGTCTAGCCCATCCAACGAACATTTATTCAGTCTCTAAGTGCAGTTCAGTCTGCCAAAACCTATGGACCCCTTTTCAGAACGATGTTTTTAAATGTACAAAAGAAAACACAAATTAGAAAGGAAACCAATTGTATTGAAATATAGTTTCTCTATCTATTCATCTATCTATCTATCTATCTGTCTGTCTGTCTGTCTGTCTGTCTGTCTGTCTGTCCGTCCGTCCGTCCATCCGTCCGTCCGTCTGTCTGTCTATCCATCCATCCATCCATCCATCCATCCATCCATCTTTCTGTCTGTGTTTCTATCTATCTGTCTAAAGTTTACAGACTCCAGGTGAAGAGAGTCTAGCTTTGCTTTTCTACCCTTCTCTGCAGCCTTCTCACTCTGGAAGATCTTTCTGCCCCAAATCCCCTTCTTCTAACTCACTGGTTCTCAACCTTCCTAAAGCCTTTAATAGTCGTATGTGGGCCTGTCTGCATGTGGGCGGACCCACCTGGAGATGGATAGAGGAGGTTTCTAAGACCATCGGAATATATGTGTTTTCCGATGGTCTTAGGTGACCCCTGTGACCCCTGTGAAAGGGTCTTTCAACCCCAAAGGGGTCACGACCCACATGTTGAGAACCGTTGTAAACTGGTTCGTTCCTCCCAGAATCTCTATTTCAGGGAGGTGTCTAGGTCAGTCATATTCACACTTTCCCTCCTCTCACCTCCTACCATGACCTTTGGCCCCCTCCCTGCTTTTTCCTCTGACCTTTATGGGCTGTCTTCCTCCATTAGACAGGCAGAGGGCGTAGCACAGTAATTCGGGCATAGTGATTGTTCAATCAGTGGTTGTTGACTTAAGACATCGTCTGACCTCATGCCTGGGCTACCTGCCAGGCAGACTCCAGGATGCCCATGGTCCCCCACTCTCATCGATGGGGGGGGACTTCCACCTGTGCTGCTCTTGCTCATGGCTCTGTGGAAATGTGCCCTAAAGGGTCTGGAGGGAAGGCACTGGCAAATGTTTAACAAGGGGCTTTCAAAAAAGTGTGCATGTTATGCTTCCATGTTGAATCATTAAAATGTTCTCCATGACTTTCTTAAGCCTAGACCAGAGGGTCAGCAAACTGTGGCCTGGGGGCACTTGTCTCTGAGGACCAGCTTTGGTGGAGGATCTGATCCAGATGATCAATAGAACAGGAATCTGTCACTTACCTGGTGTTTGCCTCTGTTTCCTCATCTGTAAAATGGAGCTGATAGATAACAGCGTCTCCCTCCCATGGCTGTCGTGAAGATGAAATGAGAAGAGAATGATGAAGTGCTTAGTCCGCAGTGAGTGGTATAGAAATGTCCGCTGTTCTGTGAAGCCCCAGCTCACCGTGTTTGCCTATTCCTGACACAAAGGAGATTTACCCATCAGCTCTCAAGCTGGCTGGGGCGCCTCCAGCAAGCCCTTGCGTCCCCCTTGCCCAGATTCTCTGGACCACCTGGGGTTCAGGAGGAGCTCATGGGCTCTGCATTGGGCATTCCTCGTTCTCAGCCCATGATTCTCTTGACTTCTTTTCCAGTCATGTGTTTCTTTGACGTCTTTGACACCGCATCTAGTGTGTGATTTCTGGTTGGTGATGTCTTGTAGCCTGTTCCCATTGCCCAGAGCCTTTCCATTGTCCTTTGAGGGAACCTCAAGTCTCTCTTCTGGGGGGCTGTAGTGCTCCATGAACCTGTCTCTCAGGTCATAGTCCAATGCCTATACCAGATTAGGAAGTGAGGGCTAAAAGGAACATCAGAGATCATGGAGTTCAACATCTCTCACTTTATAGATGTGGAAACCGAGGCCAAGGGCACTGAGTCACCCAGGGTCACAGAGGCAGCTATGTAGAGTAGTGGGATTTGAACCCAGGTCTTCTGACCTTGTACCTAGCACTCTATCCAGGGTAATCAAAACCGAGCCTTTTCCCTGGCTCTGCATCAGGTGTGATCACCCAGTCCCAGCTCCCCATTGTTCACACAGCTCTGGAAAGCCTTTCTTCTTCTGGATGTTAGAGGAGATTTGTCAGTTCTCCCCAGCTGGCCACTTCTCCAACTCCCCCAGGGCTTCCCTCTGTAAACATCCATTTCATCCGTGTCTAGGGAGATAGGGGTTCTTTTGTCTCTATCCATTGTCCTCATTGCTTCCATCTTGGTCAGAATGCTCTTACCACCAACACATCAGAATGATATTAGACTTGGAAACCTTGGCTTCCAAAGCCTTTCCATAAATGCCCCATATCTTTGATCTTCCAGAGGAGACGACCATTTCACTTTCACCAAAGTAACTGAGAATCAGAGAGGTTGACACACAGCTTGTTAAAGCCCAATCTCCAAGTCCTCAGTGACAGCTCTTTCTTCCATGTTGTGTTACAGCTCTTAAAGGTCAGGCACTCTGTCCAACTCGTTTCCTTCAAGGGCTTTCAAAGGGCCAAGAGAAATCAGGCAAACGACACATGACACTGACAATCGGGCTATGCGTGAGGGCTTTGGGGCTTCATTTATTCATTCAACACTTGAGGTTCCACAGAGAAGGAGGGAAGAAGACGGCTGATACAGGCAGTTAGGCATGAAGGAGGAAGCAATCATTATTATTTTAATAATAATAAATCATTTTAGTAGTGATAATAGTTGGCATTTATCTATTGCTTTAAGGTTTACGAAGTGCTTCATACAGGTTTCTTTAGTGGTTTTATTTTAATCGGAAGAGTAGCTTTTTATCTAAGGGTAGAAAGCAAGAGGATGGGACAAAACATGTTAAGAAATGTTTTGGGGAAAAACAACAGGAATCCAGCAGTACTTTCTACAAGAGGGAGCTGGAAAGTGTTGGACTTATGATGATTGCCCTAAGTGAACTGCATTCTCTTTGAGTAGCCTGGTGATGGCATTGTTTTAGAGGGTTCTGTTCTTGTTTCACTTATTACTAGAATTATCACAGAGCCTCCTAAATGAGATCCATAGCCACTCAGAAGAGTGCAACCATCCACACAGGAAAAAACAAGTGGATGCAACGCCCAATGTCCAGATTGGAATGTGCAGTGGGAAGGATAAGTATAGGACTGTATTGTGAGCACATCTTTCTTAGATCTATTGCAGATGAGCTGAGCCCCAAATTAGACTCGAAGGTGAGAGCGAGCTTGATTGAGTTTAGGAAATTGTGCAATACTTTTAAGGACCCTATACATCTCTGTGAAAGAAAGGCCCACCTAGTGATTGCTCAAATTCTTCTAGTGATGCTGCATCATGGAATCATGGTTTCTGAAGAAGTGAGGCTGAGGGGCATCTAAGACATCGAGTGAACACAAGTGGTCTGTAACAACCCATGGTAATTGAAACATTGGGTGGGGAAAGTAGGCTAAAGATGCTTTGAGAGGGATGTCTGGCTAGGAAAGGTGGGCTAGTCTGGATTATGCACAGCCCAGCCCACATGTCCCAGCAGTTTTTCTCACAATGTCACAGTCTCTGGAAGAAGACTTCACACATTGGGTGGACCATGCATGGGAGCACACACCTGAGGTGACACACATGGAGGAGGGCCTGGGTTGTAATCGGAACCCCTGGAGGGATTGTTCCCATTGAAGGTGGCTCAAGGGTGGATCAAAGTGTTGAAGAATTTAACAGACAGGAAATAATGGATCCCCAGGGTAGGAGTCATTTCCAATTGTGTTGTAGTCATCAATTTTGTAGAGCAAAGATCAATATAGATACTGAATTAGAAGGAATAAAAATGAGAATATAGTGGCTTCCGATTTAGGCAATTCCAACCTGATTCATTTGAAGGCATGGGGTCTAAAAGTGAGGAGGAAAATCCATAGATCTAGACACATGTGATTATCATTTGCAGAGGCTGTTCAATTGATTAAACTTCGTCTTCACAGGCTGAAACAACTACATGACAAGGCAGCTAGGTGGCACAGTGGAGAGAGAGTCCTGGAGTCAGAAGGACCTGAGTTCAAACCCAGCCTCAGACACTTATTAGCTGTGTGACCCTGGGCAAGTCACCTAACCCTGTTTGCCTAGTTCCTCATCAGTAAAATGAGCTGGAGAAGGCAATGGCAAACAACTTCAGCATCTCTGCCAAGAAAAACTGAAATGGGGCCATGAAGAATTGTACATGACTGAAAATTTCCACAGGAAGAAGACCAGAAGACTCTGGAAGCTGCATCAGCTAGTAAATACACAATGTCCTTGCCAAGGGGAGATATATGGAGGTGAATCCAGCCCTGGCTCAGAGTAGATCTGTAAAGTCTTACAGGAGGCTGCTGGAAGGTCGTGAGCAGTGTTACCACATCAGGAATCTCATGAAGCACCAGAAGAGTGAAGGAAAATGGATATTCTGAGAAACCTTAGCAAGGGCTGTCCACGGAGCCAAACCACCTAGAGCAGAGAGGTCAGCCCCAACGTGCGGCAGGGAACCTGCAACCTCCCCAGGTGGCCTCAGACAGATCAAATGTCATTGGGGAATTGGAGCAAAATAAATAATATGCAACAGGACGTAGATAATGTTAATTTGTAGTTTTTAAAGTGAATGCGCAGCCAGCAGGGATCCTTCTGTACACGTAGTGGGGCTTGTTTCTACTTGAGTTTGGTGCCACTGAGGAATCATTGAAAGACGAAACGGGAAGGAACGACAAGACAGAGGAAACAGGAGATGCCTGTTCAGGTTTTCTTTGTGCACGGCAGCAGAGCCCACACCTCCTGACTCACAGTCCCAGATGCATTGTATGAGGAAGGAGAAGCAGAATTACATAAAGATGCGGTGAGCTACTGGACTAAAGAGATAACCCGGGGAGGGGAGAACCTGCTGGGAAATGGTACAAGTGGGAGAGTGTCGACGGATCAACGGTCAGCTGAGAGACTGGATGGGTAGAGTGCTGACCTCGAGTGAGGAAGACCCGGGATCAAATACTGCCTTAAAGTGACTGTGGGACCTGGGAAAGTCACGTCATTCTCTGCCTTTGCTTCTGTTTCCTCCTCTGTAAAATGGGTGCCTTCCTCCTAAGATTGTCATGAAAATCACATGATAATATTTATAAAGAACATAAACCTCTACGTAAATATTATCATGGTTATTATTGCCAATAGTAACAATTATGTTTTTCAAGGTTCCTGAGAGAGGGGAAGCCCCCACACACTTGGGAAGAATCAGTGAGAGCTTCCTGCACAGGAGTCACCATCACATAGGAATCAGCGAAAGATGCACAAAGCAGAGAAAACCTTATCCAGTGACCTTCCAATTACTGATATCAAGAAAATGCTAAAATGGGGAGACATGTGTTTACTGAAGGTTCCTGCACCGTCATGGGCAATGCCCAGGCTAGAACAGCAAGGGATGGATTTGCTACAAATGGCGCCCCTTCCAGATAATCCCATTTTTCTCTGATGTTGTACTAATCACAGAAGAACATGGCCCCGAAGAATTCAGAGTATCTACACGGGAGCAGCTAAATGGATGGAACTCTTCCTGCCAAGACTATGATATGCTGATGAGTGTGGCACCCAGAAAGCTTGCTGATCATTGTTTGTGTCTTAGATCCTGGATATGATTTGGATTCCAAATTGCAAAGGAGAAAGAGAATGGGCTGCCTGGCCTTGGAAAAGCTGTATGGCACTTTTGAGGGAGCCAAGCTTCTCCCTGAAACAGACCCATTTTTTGTGAATTTGCGTTCTTTCAGTGGCATGCCATGTCTACCCACCATAAAATGACCCAGGCTCAAGAATTTTAGTTGTAGACCACCCAAAGGGCAGTGGAAAGGACATGATGGGCATGAGTAGACACCCACACTTTACCAGCCAAGAATTTCACTGGAGAAGAAGTGGGAAGAATGTCCCCAGAGGGATGTCTAATTGGAAAAGGAGGCTGACCTCTTACATATCAGAGCAAAGGTTAACTGATGGGGAGCCTGAGTAACCCCACTGGGATCCACACAATATAAAGAGATCAATAGAGAAGACCCCGTCATGTTCGGTGAGTCCCTTGAGGAAGATTTTTGTGGCAGGAAATGAATAGGAAAGAAGGAAGGAAAATAGGAAGGAATCATCTCTTAAGTGCCAGCTATATGCCAAGAATTATGACAATAACTGAGAAAGAAATAGAAAGTTAGCCTCTGCCCTAAAGAGCTTCTATTCTACTGTGGGGGGATAGCTGGGGGGGGCGGCGTACCTGAGCATTCGGTGTCTCTGCTGGGCGGCGTACCTGAGCGTTTGGCGCCTCTGCCGATTCCAGTGCTGGATTTGGAATCAGCAATATCGACGTTCAAATCTGGTCTCAGACGCTTAGCCACACGATGCTGGGCCAACCACTTATCCTGTCTGCCTATTTCTTCAGTTATAAAGTGGGTATTATTAATGGCACCCGCCTGTCTCAGGATTACGGTGAGGATCAAATGAGGTATTTGTAAAGTGTTTAACACCGTGGCTGGCGCATAGTAGGCACCTATTTGCTTGTTCCTTTTTCCCCGTCTTTTCCCTGCACCGTATTGATGGCAAAGTTCATAGTTCTTGGTCCCAGAACCATAGGGAGCGGGAAGGGAAAGGGCATTCAGGAGAGGAGGAGAAAGCTGTCAAGTCAGTAGAATGAAAGTCATAGTTATTGCGTTATTTTCCAAATAAATACATAAAATGCAAAGTTGTAATTGATAGTGGACAAATTCGCCAACAGGTCTTAACAAGCAAGTGTTGGCAGAAGCTCCAGTGTGAATTGGCCAGGAATATGTACATACAATGGCTTTTTACAACAGATACCATTCAGTTACATGACACAAAATTGTATCATCAAAATTTCAATGTAGGAAACCCTCACAAATTTTATATTTTTTTGAAATGACTCAAATTTCAAGATAAAAATAAAAGGGCTAAAGAAAGTAGATGGAGGGCACTGAGTAATTTTTTTAAAGGGGGTGGTAGGCCAAAAAAGTTTGGGAACCTCTGGACTAGGCAATGATGTGTGTGTCTATTAGGTTTTGACTTCTTCAGCCAAAGATTCAGAATAAAGAAATTAGAAATGTAATTAAGACTGTTTCCCCACTACTTTCAATTTTTACTTTCTTAACAATAATTAGATATTTAATTAACATGTTTTTTGAGATCAGTCAACAAGCATTTATTAAGTTCCTACTGTGTACGGGGCTCAAGGCATATCTGCAAAGAATCATTTTAAAATGGAAAGACTTTTAATGCCCTACCATGATCACAGCACTCAGCACTCTATAAGGTTTGTTTTTAGATTCTTCTTTGTCAGGAAGGATTTTTGTGGGGGGCGCAAAAACTGAAGGCTGTCCAATGAAAGCCCTGAGGAATACTGTGTTCCAGCCCTTGTCTCCTTCAGGCCCCCAGCCTTCATTAATCCCATAGTCTGTGACTGTGCATGAAGAAAAAAACAGAGCCATTGAACCAACAATAGGTCATTGCATTCCCCACTCAGAGAGAGCCACAGAGCTTGGGGGGTTTATTAATTCAGAATGTTTTTGAACCTGGATCTTATTATGCTTCTTACTTGAGGCTTGAAGTCACCCTGGCTAATGCCCACACACAGCTGAAGTCTGGATCAAAGGACAGAGAACCCCATGAGCCTAGACCTTCTATGTGGATGGGGCAAGATGCAAATAAATGTCTCCAGCTGGGGCGTCAGTCACCAGCTAAAACCAAAAGGAGAGAGGCCTGGGAAGGGGAGGATGAGGTTAGGAGAACAAAGCCTGGCAGGGGTCTGGGACTGTCCCGGCCTTGGATCCCAAGACCAGGGCCTGAATCTTCCCACCTCTGCTTCGGGCTACCTGTGTGACTGGGGCCAGGTGCTGTCCCCTGGGAGCCTCAGCCCAGATGGCCTCCAAGCCTCTTCTGACTATCCAGGCTCGAGGCCTAGGGCTTTTGCTCCTCCTTGAGAGTGTCAGGACACAAAGCCCTTTCTAAGAACTTCCACATGGGCCATTTGTTTCCCAGTTTTCTTTTCCACAGATGCATGAGCTGCCTTTTACAGAAGGTCCTGATGAGAATTGCTGGCTTCATCAGCCCTGATTTGAGTTGTAGGAGCCCAGCTTTGGCTCTGGACCAGCCTTGGAAACCAGCCTGTCTCTCTCCCTCATCTTACAGATGAAGACGTTGAAGCCAGAGAACGGGCCTCCAAGATCACCCAGGGAGGATCAGGGTCAGCATTTGAGCTCAGACTTTTGGATTCCAAACCCAGGGCACTTTCCACTGTGCTCCCCTGTTACCTTTGATCGAATTGACTGAACAAGCCAGGTGCTGGGTTGGGCTCAGGGAAAACAAAGACAAGACCCCAACAGGCCTGGCCTTCAGGGAGCCCTATGGGAGCACTTCATGGGCAGGAGTCAGTCCATATATGTCGTTCACTGAGGGAGGGAGCACTCACTGGAACCTGGGGGAATCAGGAAAGACCCCTTGCAGAAGGGGCCACTCAGGGTCAGCCTTGCAGGAAGGTGGGGATCTGAAGGGCAGGGCTGGGGACCCAGCACCTTTCAGACCTGGGGGATAGCGCCCTTCAAAGTATAGAGACTGGAGAAGGCCACCAGGTGGGATAGTGGAGGCTTGGTGAAACCTTTGGCCACCAAACAGCCACCCCCAGCCTCTAAAACTGACCTCGGCCATGCTTGCTTTAAGCTGACATTCAGGTGTAGACACACCCCCTAGGACTCTCACAAAATTTTCTGCCTGGTTTTGCCAACTTCTGGATCCCAAAGAGGACTGGCCTAAGATGGCGATTCCTTTGTCGTTTTATTAAAAACCAAATCGATTTTGTCACATCCGTGCTACGTTCCCTAGAGGCCTGTGGAGCAAGGGGCATGACAATGTGTGTCTGGGCCTGACTGGGCATCCCAGGATGGAGCCTTCGAGGCTCCCTGGCACCGCACTGTGAGGGGGCCTTCATGGGCACTCCTGGGGCAGCAGGCTTCTCCTCTCACTGTTTCACCAATGCAAGCCGGCTTTTTGTGAGCAGTGAGGACTCTCTGGGTCTTGGTGGGCAGGGGAGACCAACTCCAGACTTATCCATAAAAGAGGGATCATAGTGACCCCGACTGTGGTGAGGATAAGTGGGAGAGTGATTGTGAAGGGCTTTGTGCAGGGCTCAGGGCACAGTTGTGTGAGTGAGCGGTTCTCGGTGGTTCCTCTGGGTGGCTTTGCCCTGACCAGCCTCCTGCCTGGGGGCTCCCTCCTTATTCTTTCTCATCGAGACCCGTCTTCCTCAGGGGGCCTTCCCTAATCCTCCCAGCTGTGAGTGTCCCCCCGACTCCCCCCAACACTTACCTGCTTTGGGCATTGCTCACACTACTGTTTGTGTCACTGACTCCCTCAATGCTTCACACTCACTTACACACACCCCTAGGTTTGTCTCCCCAACAGAAAACAAACCTTTGGGAGGAGAGATTGTTTCTTTTCAGGGTTTGTACCCCCACTGTGCTCCTGGTGCCCAGTGTAGCCTGGCCCATAGTAGGTGCTTAACACATGTGATGGATTGGCTGAAGTTATGAAAATGCTTACTTAATTAATGGTCTTCAAATGCACTTTCTACTTTTGAGTTAAGCCAACCAACAAGGTGAGAGTCTTTGGACTCTTATTAGGACTCTATTTAGGACTCTTATTAGGACTCTTATTTGGACTCTAATTAGGACTAAGATTTTAAGAGTTTAGCAGATGCAGGACAGGACTTTAAAGTGGAAGAGTTGGGTATGAGTCCCATGTCAGTCAGTGCTCACCATGTGACTCTGAGTAGGTCACTTTACTCACCTCTGTGAGACCCAATGCCTTCAATGGTTAAAATAAGAAGAATTTTTTAAAATGGGGAGAACAGTAAGTTCCCTCCTAGTTTGTGATAGAGCCAACTGACCTTCTCTTTCCTGCGTACTCCCTATGTCACTGTGTTGTGGGGATACTCCAAGGTGGGATGGGATGCGCGTGAAGCGATCCACAAACCTTTACACTCACCCACCAGGCCAGCCGAGGGAACACTGGGCATGGGTTAGGTCCTTAGAGCCAGAATATGGGTCCCCAGCTGGGTAATGAAGTGCCTCCTTCTGGGCATCTGAGGAAGGCTATGTGTTAATTTGGGAACATCCAGTCGCCCTGTACAGCCATTCCCAGGTGTGGCCCTGCCTGCCCTGTGACAGCGTGTCTGTCCCTGTCCTGGTCACAGCCAGACTACTCCTGAGTGATCTGGCTTGTTTGGAAAACATTTGTTTAAAAATCTAAAAATGTTTGTGTTTCTGTCCTGGCCTATTTGGATATTACTGGAAAGAGCCCTGACAGTGCGTTAGATGAATCTCTGGCTCTCAGTTGTGACGCCTCATTGATTACCACACTCCAGATTGGTTTGCCTGAGGGAGCAGCTTTGTAAAAGTTAAACCCTTAGCAAACCTTTCTAAGGGCCAGGTAGGGTCTCCCTTAAGAAGACGAACTCGTCTTTCATCCCATTCCCGCCCCTTCTGAGCCAGTCCTAACGGCCCTGTGCTGTGCCCTGGGCACGAAGCAGCCTCTGTATGGGAAAAGTGTTAGTGTGAATCCCGGGGTGGGGATGGGTAATTCACTGTTTCAGTGTGTGTTCACTCCTTCAGGGCCCAGAGGAAGATGGGGATAAGACTGGACAAGGAAGATTGGGAAAGACCGCAAGGGCAGCTTGTGCCGTCTTCTGCCTCTCACCTGAAGGAAGGAAAGAGGAGAGAGAGAAGGCTCCACGTAGGCTGCCCACTGAAAAGGAAGTCCTGGTTACCTTAAAAACAACAGCACGAACAAAAGTACGTCCCCTCAGACTAGGGCCCATCAGGAGCCAAGTAGATCTACAGCTGGAAAGACCTTGGAGGCCGTGCGCTGCAACCTTTCATTTTACAGATGGGGAAACTGAGGTGGGGGGAGTGACTTGCCCATGGCTGTGTAACTAGGAATTTTATTGGTCTGATTTGAACCCAGGTCTCCTGACAAATCTACTGCTACCTCTCATGAGGTCAAGACTGAACAGGTGAAATCCCACCTTAGTACTTGGTTTCCACCTGTAATTTCACCTCTGAGGACCCCCCCTCCCACTTCCTCCACTCTGTCAATGAAGACAGTGGACATTCTTTGTGAGTTATCATGGTTCTAAAAGCAGCTGGTGGGTGACCCATTTTCTGTGGGAGGGGCCTCCTCACATTTCTCCAGGTTGGGGGGCAGAAGGCAGACTCACTGTTTGTGCCTGGGCCCATTCCTAAAGCCTTCCCAGTGGACCCTCACCTGGCAGACCCTTCATAGGTATAGAGGGCCCCCCATGACAGATGATCCCATCATGGCAGCCAGCCTATCCGAGGTCTCCTTTTGAGGCTCCATGTAAAGCCTTCCCTATATAGGGCTAGGAAAATATTTTTCATGTATTAAGTATTGATTTTCCTTAATCCTTTGATTAATAAATTAAAAGGTGGCTACAAAGTACCTTTTGATCCAAAGGTTATGGACTGGAAGGCATTGCTGCCTGGAGAGTTGGGTGAGGTCTTTGGAGCTCTTCACAATTGACCGCTCAACTACACACACATCCCAGAGAGACTAGTTTAGAGGGGAGGTGGGGGCGGGAGCACCGAGGAGTCAGCGCTGTAGGGGGGCTTTCTGCTAGGAAAGAAGAGGCAAGGTAGCGGAGTCTGGCGTCTGAACTACAGGGCCCCAGGCTTCAGACCCTGGGGATGAAGACCCTTCATCATCCCTGTGACCTTCAGGCTGCTTGTTTCTGATCAGACCAATAGACAAAGGACGACTCATGCTGTCATGATTCAAGAACACAAAAAAGAACAAAAGAAATCATTGTTTCATTGACGAGGAAATCATGGACGTGAAAAAATGCCTCACACAAGCTTTCTCCAACGAGGAGTCAGGCGGTTCTGCGGTTAGCTGTGGCTCTGGAAGCAGGGCGCTTAGAACGTGGCTCCCACATTAGGGGGGATCTCTGGGTTTCCAACAGACATCCTTCATGGAAAAAGAAACCCAACAGTCCTGTCTCTGATGTGATTTGTGGCATGGAGGCATCTATGTCGGTCTTGGATAGCAGAGCAGGATGGATGGCAATGGCGGGCTGGTGCTGGAGAGGGGAGGCTGGCCCAGGGACTGCCTCTGACTTGAAATACAGCAGGTCCCTTGGCCTCCGAGCCCCCGACAGCTTCTTCCAAGGAGACGCTGCTGTTGGAGTGGCCATCGCATGGATAGAGGAAGTGTCTGTGCTAGGGGCTCCCTCCAAATCACCCACAGATGGCCATTGTGGACATGTATCATATATTTGGCCACAATAGTTGGCTAGATGCCACCATTAAGCCAGTTGATTAATATCTCAACAAAAGGAGGGAATGCATTAGTCAAGATGGCAGAAGGGTACCCCACTGCCCTCCGCCATAGTCTGCTGATTTCCAACATCCACATTCCCTTTGTCTGAGACATCTTCCTTAGTCACTCTCCTCTGCCTAAGGAAACTTCTGGAGATTTTAGAACCTCCTGCACTATTGTAAAGAGATGGGAGGAGATGAGGATCCTGCTTGGGAGGAATAGGGAGCTGGAACCCAAGTTCAGTTTGGAGCATGGCTGCTCCTTCTTCCTCTGAAAAGCAGGGTGGAACTCCTGAGCTCACCTTGGCGAGGCCGTGCATCATACACACTTTCTGACGATGGAGTGGGAGGCAATTAGTTAGCAAAGGAGCATGTGGGTCATCAGCCAAACCTAGCAGCTTCCAGATGCCCTGGCCAAGGGAGAGCTGACATGTTGGCATTCCTCCTATAGAACCACTGGTGAGTTCATCCATTAGGAGAGTCTAAGACTAGAAGTCTGAGGATAAAGGCTGACCATTTATTATCTGATGCCGCAGTCACAGCTGAGGCAGGGAAAGGACCACATTCCCCAGGGTCATTGTGCTTGTTCAGTTGTTCAGTCTGATTCTTCAGGATCCCATGCCGATGTTGGGCAAGAGGTATTTTGGCAAAGATACCGGAATTATTTGGCATTTCTTTCTCCAGTGGATTAAGACAAATAGAAGTTAGGTGACTTGCCCAGGGTCACACAGCTAGTGAGTGTCTGCAGCCAGATATGAACTCAGGTCCTCCTGACTCCAGGTCTGGCACTGTATCCACTGAGCCACCCAGCTGCCTCCAGATTTCCCAGGATACCTGAGCTTCAAAAGCCAAATTCTCTTTGCAGAGTCCTTGCCGACTTCTTCCTCAGTGTCACGAATCTTGGAGGAGTTAACTTCTCACACTACTCTAGGAGAAAGGGTGGTTAAATTATACCTTTTTGTACCAATTAATTGTTTCACTATCTCAATGCCGTTCCTTGCCCAGGTCTATTAGCATGATAAGCAACTGAATCTTTGGCAGGAATTCACTTCAAAGTTCCCATTTTCTAACAGGAAGGAGCCAAAGGTATAGACTTCACCATTTGGGCCCAGGCCTAGGTCAGGTCAGACCTAGAACCCTAGAACCCATTGGACTGAGGGCAGGGAGTAGTCAGTGGGTCAGTCAGCTAGCATTTGTTAAGAGGTTATTATGTGCTGGGTGCTGTGCTAAGGAATGGGGGCACAAAGAAATGCAACCCCCCAAAGCCCCCAAACCAAAAACTGCCACTTTCCCTCCCCACCAACAATAAGCTCTCCGGGAGCTCACAGTACAAGGTAGGAGAGGGCATGTAAACAATTATGAACTAACAATACTCATACAGGTGTAGCCGGCGGTGCTGTCGGAGTTTTGTACCAGTCTGTGAAAATACAGGCTGACGTTTTGTCCTTGTGGGGAAAAATCAAGCCCCAGATTCAAAGGGATTGTCACGCACCTGCAGGCCACTCAGTTGTGACGGGATAAAATGAAGTTTACTCAGGCAAACATGGGAGTCAGCCGATGCAGATACCCATCAAACGTGGAGCCCTTTATTGGCTGGTCATGGCCGGAGCCAGCTTCCTTCTGGCCTTTACCTGTGATGGGTTCCATATTCGTGACACACATTTTGTATAAGGCCACCAGCCGGGCACACTCTTCCTGAGTGTGTCTGAGGACAGGGGCTGGGGCCGTCCCTTCCCGGGAGGTTTTTATGTCTCCTTTGCCATTTCTAAGGGCATCCGTAGGCTGCGGCTGCCATGAAGGTGACATGGTAAGAAAACCACAAGGCTTTGTGTGTGCAGTGTGTGGCCTCATGGGAAAAAAGCAGTTTCCCTGAAAATGGCAGCCACACTTCTCTTTATCCCACAGCTTGTGCATTATCGGCCTGGAATTAGTGGCTCATTCCCACTCAGCTTTCCTGAGTGACCGGGAAATCGGGATAAAAGACCACCGGCCTTAACAAAGACCTAAGTGGACGATGAGTGAGTGAATTCTACATCAGCTCCTTCTTGCTTTCATCCTGAATATCCTTCTGACTGAAGGGAAGCCTTTCCAGCAACATCTCCATGCTGGTCAAACTGTGTTAGAGGATGATGCTTCTCAGGAAGCTCTTCCCTCTCTTCTGAGGTTAATCTTCCAGCTGACCTTAGAATTGATTAATCTTCTCATCTGCATCCTGTTCACGGAGACCCTTGATAAGTTATGCAGTCGCTTCACTGTGCAGGGAATTGTGACTTCTGATTCCATATTCCCCCTGGCCCAGGCTCTCTTTCGGACTCAATGGCAAACAGGAAGCATCCCTATTTAAACTAAGGGCTGTGGGAACCACAGAGGCAAACAGATGATGTCTCTGCTTGTGTGGGGGCATCAACCTAGTCTGCAGCTGGCCCAGCTGAGTGAGGGTCAATGGCCTTCAGAGAACCCGGTGTAGCACGCCTTGATTCCCGGGTCACCTGGGAGCCTGTCATCCCCAGAGCTACATATCTCAGCTCTTCTGAGCTTACCTTGAGTTTTTTTTAGCAGCCAATGAGGTGGATTCTCAGGCCTCTTTATGAACGGGAGAGGATCCCAAGGAGCTCAAACAGTGTTTTGTAAGCACTTTGGTCCCCATCCACAGTGCCCACCTTCCACTCTGGGGGCCCCAGGAAATCGTAGCCTTCCACCTTGTAGTTGGAACAAGGGCTTGGTTGGGTGTGTGTAGGTGAGCTGGGTGGGGATGAGGGCTCACATCCATATTGTGATGAACTGAATAGAAAGCTGCTTCTGATATTCCCTAACACTTATTAATCCCACTTTCCTGGTGGGATTGGTGGAATCAATTTGTGTCCACGGATGGACTGGAATTGGACCAGCCCATTTCCAGGGAGGGACCTCACCTTCAGGACATGGCATCCATCCAAAGCCACCACTTAGCTCAGCCACGCATCCACATTTCTTACCTTTGCTCAAACAATGAGGCGTCAGTTAGTCGTCAGTCAGTCAGTCAAGGAGCATTTATTAGGTGCTTAATAGGAATCAGGCCCTGTGTTGAGCGCCAGGGAAGCCGTGACAGGCTCAAGCAGTCTATGCCCTTGAGAAGCTGACCTCTGAACAGGGGAGGAGGTGAGAGCACATAAAGGCGTGTGCAATGTACACACAAGAGATATACAAGGAAACTTAGGAACAAAAGGTAACTGTGGCAGAGTGGCCTGGGAACGACTGCCCAGACAAGGCCATTCTCGCTTGAATCTGAAAGGCAGCAGGGGAGCCAAGGGGTACCATGGTGCACAGAGCGCGGGAACTGGAGGCCGGAAGACTCGATTCTCTGCGTTCAAATCCGGCCTCAGATACTTCCTAGCTGGGTGACCCTGGGCAAATCACCTTACCCCATTTGCCTCAGTTTCCTCAATTGTAAAATGAACTGGAGAAGGAAATGGCAAACTGTGCCAGTATCGTCACCAAGAAAGCCCCAAATGGGGTCATGGAGAGTCAGACATGACTGAAAAACCACTGAACAACAACAAACATTCCAAGAAGTAGAGGTGAAGAGGGAGAGGACACACACACATACATACACACACTGCATGAATGTGTGCACATGTATACACAGATACACCCATATGTATATACACAGATACATACATGTGCATAGATGTATGTATAGAAATAAATGTGTGTATGGATATGCAGAGATGTGTATATGCATGTATAACCATGACCCCAACATTATTAAAACTGTCTGGCTTCTTTGATCCAGTGATAGCACTAAGCCTGTATCTGAGAGAGAGAGAGAGAGAGAGAGAGAGAGAGAGAGAGAGAGAACGAGACAGAGAGAGAGAGAGAGAGACAGAGAGAGAGGAGAGGGACAGAGAGACAGAGAGACAGAGACAGAGAGAGACAGAGACAGAGAGACAGAGGAGAGAGACACAGACAGAGACAGAGAGACAGAGAAGAGAGAGAGAGAGAGGGAGAGAGGGAGAGAGAGAGAGAGAGAGAGAGCCCATGTTCCAAAAATAGTTATGTCTGTTCTTTTTGCGGTGGCAAAGAATAGAAGCTAATCTGGGGAAGGTTGAATGAATTAAGGTATGTGAACATAATGGAATATTATTATGCCATAAGAGATGATGAAAGGGATGGTTTGGATAAACCTGAATTTTGAGAAAATTGATTCAAAGTGAAATGAGCAAAGTCAGAAGAATAATTTCTACAACAACAACAATGTTGGCAAGACAAGCAGCTTTGAAAGACTTAAAACCTCTATCAATGCAATGCCCAACCTGGCAGAGCTCTGATGGACTGGGGGAACAGCAGGAGATGAATTTCTTTATTTTCTGAACTGGCCAATTCAGGGTCTTGGTTTACTTGGCTATTCATATTTGTTAAAAATATTTTCTTTTTCTTTTTAAAAATTTCTTTTTCCCTGGTGGGGTGGTAGTGAGGAGATGAAATAGATTTTTGTTAACTGAAAAAAAAAAAGAATAAAATTTATAAGAATGTAAAGAAAAAAAAAAAAGAAGAAGGCTATTATAGTTCAGGTGAGAAGTGATGAGGTCCTGAATTAGAGTGATGACCAGCCATGGCGAGAAGATGTTTGGGGTGGAGAGAAGCAGCTTTTGGCAACTTATTGGAATGTGGGCAGAGCTAGCGGCAGGGGCTGAAGGTGAAGGTATTAAGGATGTTGAGCCAGGAAGAACTTTGCTGTCCTCTGCAGTAATGGGGATGCTCAGAAGAGGGGTTGGCTTGGCAGGGAACCTGAGTTCTGTCTTGGTCCTGTTGGGTTTGAGATGCCTCGAGAACATCAAGCTGAGTATGGAATGTTGGTCATGTCAGACTGGAGCTCAGGAGATAGATTGGGCTTCTGCATCTTCAGACCCTCCCTATCTGCAGGATGCTTCTCTTCTGCCTGCAGATAAGCCTTGTCTCACCCAAGCCTGAAAAACAAGCCACAAATAGACAAACATCCCTTGATATGGGCATTCCCACCAGCCATTATTTTACATCTCTCTTCCCTTATGGGACTAAACTCCCTGAAAAGGTCATCTACAATTCCTCTTGCTGCCTTCTAAAAGCCTGGAATCTGCCTTCTGATTTGATCATTGAACTAAATCTGTTCTTTCCATAGTTGCCATCGTTAGGGGCCAAGTCCAATGTCCTCGGCCAGTCTTTATCCTTTCGGACCTCTCCATGTCTTTGGTGAGGTTAATCACCCACTCCCTTTGGATGCTCCCTCCGAGTGAGGCTTTTGTGACCCTGCCCTTTCCTGGTTCTCCCACTTGTCTGACTCAGCCTCCTTTGAGGGTCCATTGAGGAGCTGCCCCCTGCCCATGAGGGGCCCACAGGAGCTGTCCTGAGCCTCTTCTCTTCTTTCTTGAGACTTTCTTGAATGATATCATTACCTACTTTTTTTTCTGCCATCTTGAATGCCTGGAATGTAGTAAATGCTATATGAAGACTTGTTGTTTTGACTTTCCTGACTCCTAGATGTAAATATATATGCCCATGTTGTTTTCTCTGTTAAAATACAACATCCTTGAGGGCAGGGATTGTTTCTCGTTCATCTTTATCTCACTGGAACTTAGCTCTTGACTTTGAATGCTGGCTACTAGCTGTGTGACTTTGGGCACATTGGGTAACAATGCCCCTGACTCTCAGTCACCATCTCTGGGAAATGAGGGGTAGGAGAGGGAGGTGGATTAGCTGGTCCTTCTCAGTTCCTCATTGTATGATCCATCTTGGAGAGATGAAGTAAGCCTAAAATTAAGGCTTACTTATTAAATTCCCTGGAAGAAAGGATATTCTTAGTGCCTGGCTGCATAGGAAGCTACTCTGAGTACTGAATGGGTATTTCATGACTGTTGTTATTATAGCAGTGTGCTGTGTAAAATCATCCTTGGTGGTGGTGGGGTCTGATTCTCTTTGTAGGGTCTATGCACAGAGGAAGCAAAAAGGCAGGGTTCCTATAACCATTACCAGCCCTAGAACATGACAGGCATCGAAATGTGTTTGGGGAGAAATGCTTTTCCAAGGCAGCATGGTGGACTGGGAAACGAGGCAAATCTGAATGTTTAACTGTAGGTGTAATTCCTCTTCCCATCAGAGGCTTGGGGTCAAACTCCCGCTCTGCCAATCTAGTGCCCACCTCCCTGTGGTTCTCAGGGTGTGGATGGCATTCTACCCCCTGCTCCCCCTGTCTGCGGGCCAGCAGACTTTTTCTCCCTTTGACCTGCCAGGCTGCCTCATGCAAATCTGGACCTTCCTGTGAGGATGATTGTGGGTGGGCGCCTCACTCCTTCCTTCCTTTGGTTTCCATTCTGCCATGAGCACATGGCATTGAGCGTCCATGTCCTGCTTAGGTGAGCCTGAACTTGGGTTTGGGGCTGCCCTTTCTGACTTTGCTTCTTTCTTGATCTTGGGTGAATGAGCACAGACTCAGACTCATCAATAACAAATTAATAATTAACAAATAAATAATAAAATCCTTTTATGAAGGGGATTTGTTCTGTGAAGTTTGGATTCAGTCAAAGGGCCACCCTTGAGGACCTAGAGGGTCACATGCATCCTTGAGGCCACATGTTCCTGTATCAGCAAGCAGCCTAGCACACCTAGGGCGGCTACTAGCACAGGTTCTTAGATCTGCTTTTCTAAAGGAAAGCAACTCAAAATGGGTTAACAATCTCACTTTAATCAAACATATCATTTACCTAGTTCAGGGGGAAAAGTCAGCCCCCTGAACTTCAGAGAATACAGACAGAAGTTACAAACAGACAGAAAAACAGATCAGCAGACGGCTTCCAGCGCCTGACCATTACATCAGTTACCAGAGAGGGAAGCACCAACATCTGGGTTT